>OY755249.1:9902023-10336096 GCA_963576725.1 Azorinus chamasolen
GGTAACAAACAATTTAGATCCAGATGAGACGCCAAGTTACTCGGCGTCTCATCTGGGTCCAAACCGTTTTCATAGAAAATCACATATTCATCGATTGCAGCGTAAGTGTAATGAACACAATAGGCGTAATTTCGTACGAGTTACCTACAGTACAGTACTGAACACTACTATTAATTTACTTCACACTAAAGTACGTTTTTCGTCTGCAACAAGTGTCGTCTGCTTCAATTAAACCATTTGCGCCCAATGAATTCTTCCATGTTTATATATTGGAATAGGCCATTGTTTATTTAAGGTGTGCTTGGCCTAAATTTTCTATTTCGTTTTGTTTTATATTGAAATCCCAATCAGCAAACAGTATAGACTCTGATCAGACGCCGCATTATGCGGCGTCTGATCAGAGTCTACACTGTTTGCCTACGTCCCATATATGGGATCGTGGGAATAAATGGGTTAAAGAAATCAGATTTATCTCATTTCCTTTCAAAATCATGGTCAGCGTGTCAAACAGTTTAGATCCTGATGAGACGCCCCATGATATGATGTCTCATCAGGATCTAAACTGTTTGCATAGGTAATCACACTTTCGTCGATATAAATAGAGTGTTGTGTAAAAAAATACTTTACCGCTACATTATCAATAGTCTATTATATGTGAACTGTAAAACAATTTTTTTTAATGTTTGCTCAATGCAGAACAAAATGACTTTGAACATTTTGTATTACTTTTGCACTGAATAAAGTCCCTACCCGTTTTAATAGGCAATTAGACCTGTTGTTAGAGGCTGTCGTATGGGTGGATATGTGTATAAAGAAGTCCACGTGTTTCCACGGTAATGCGTTAGATAATCACGAGTTTTTGTTAATACTTCACGGGAGTATAACGCAAAAATGTTTTGTTTTCAGCCAAGGCAGACCACGATAATATCTTTGGTTTATTGTTCCCATGGCTCTGGCTTTACAATAATTCCTTCCTATTTATCATGATAGTAACAAGCGTACTGAAAGTTGCAAATAGTGTAGACTCAGACCAGATAGCTCCTATAGTGGGACCATCTGATCAGGGTCTGCGCTGTTTGTCATTTAAAATCCTATAGCAAAGTTACGTTTTTCATACTGAATGGAATATTTAGTTATTCTATTTTTAATATTTACCCTGTTCAATATTCATATAAGAAATAATGACATCATGAATATTTATTAGCTTTAATGTACACTTTTCAGGAAATGTTTTTCTTGGACAAACATGTAGAATTAGATTTATAAAATGTAATGAGCAAACAGAGCAGACCCTGATCAGACGGCTCCTACAGGAGCCGTCTGATCTGGCTCTACTCTGTTTGCAATGGTGTGAAAAACGTTTATATGAAGGAAAGCGTTTATACCTAAATCCCATGACGCCAATCAATTAATATGGACATTTTCGTTTGTCCAAGTTTATAAATCATTACGTTTATCGTGAAAAAAAGCGCATGCCATTGTATTTAAATGTTGTCACGTGCAATGTCAACAAAACATTCCTTTTCAATATTTGAATCGGTAATGTATTTTCAATAATGGCTCCATTTAAATAAATTTGTATATGATATAATAGGTTCTAGTGGTATAACGCATCTTCGATCCTTTGATTTCCAACACTCTATGGCAGGTTGTATCTATAGATACAATGTGTGTCTTTGAAATCCACCAAACTTCAAATTGTAGTGTGAGTAGAAATCAAACACCATCTATATTAGATTGATTTATTAATATACAAAATGTATATTCAAGTGGTATGTGAATCCTTTGTTAGCCCTTTCCCTGTTTAATATTCATATACCAAATAATGACACCATGAATATTAATAAGTTTACAGGAAATTTGGCTTTGTCAGATTCTGTAGGATTATATCTATATTATACCATAGGCAAACAGAGAAGACCCTGATCAGACGGCTCCTACAGTAGCCGTCTGATCTGGTTCTACTCTGGTTGCAAAGTTGTAACGGCGTTTACACGAGGGAAATGGTTAACTAGCAGTTTAGATTTCATCATGAGCCAATCAGTTTGACACTGCCGTTGTGCATTATATAATAATACAGTAGAACCTGTCTTAAGCGACCTTATATTGATCGGACACATGTATCTTTACAAAAAGCAGGTGGTTGTTTAATGCAGGGCAAAAGTAATGCAGAAAGCTCCTATAGGAGTTTTCTGCATTACTTTTGACCTGTATTAAGCTATTACCTGCCTTACAGACCCATACTCAGACCCCTTTTTAATGGTCGCTAAAGACAGATTCTGCTGTATGTTTTGACCTGGACCCTTTGTCTGATAAATAATTATTATAAGCTGAAGTTTCGTCATGGTTTTATGAGTTCGGTATTTTTTAATCCCAGTAGAAACTGCTGAATCTACATTCCATAAGCGCACAGAGTAAACCCAGATCTGTTGGCTCCTCTATATTTTGTTAGTTGTGATTGAGAAGGAGAGGGGGCCTACACATAGAGATACGTGATAGATATACAGTAGAACCTATCTTAAGCGGCCATTCAATTACTTAACATAGGAGTCTTAAAAAGCTGGTGGCTGCTTAATGCATGGCAAAAGTAATGCAGAAAGCTCCCAATGGGAGCTTTCTGCATTAGTTTTGACATGCATTAAGCTACCACGTGTCTTACAAACCAATACTTAGGTCTCTGTTTGATGGCCGCCTGAGATAGGTTCTTTTGTATTGAAGTCAAAATTATTGAGGGCGGTTAACCAACAAAAAAGAAAGTCATATAAAACATTAAACGAATACAATCATCCAAAACCATACTCAGCGATCGAGAAAAATGGGCTGTTGACCTTAAAACTTCACTGAAGATGTTGTCCTAGATGATCTATATCATTATTATTGACAGGTGATGACTAATCACGACCACTGTTGAGGCCAGTAAACACAAATCTGACCATTGTGACAATAAAACTACTTTACAAATACCACAGACGAATAGGGGGTGTCATTTGATGAAAAAGGTTAGATCCAAACGATTGGATGTCATCTGTTTGACAAAGGGATACGTAACTCCTTTTGGAGTTTTTTGCACTTCTTGTGTTCTGCATTAAGCGACCATCTGTCTTATTGGCATTGCACCTAAATATTCAGTGGTTGTTTCAAAGACTTAACGGTAATTTTGTTTCAATGCATACTGCCGGTATAACGAGGGTGCCATTGTAACGGATGCCGGTATAATGAGGGTGCCATTGTAACGAATGCCAGTATAACGAGATGCAATTGTAACGAATACCGGTATAACGATGGTGCAATTGTAATTAATGTCGGTATAAAGAGGGTACCATTGTAACGTATACCGGTATTATGAGGGTGTCATTGTAATGAATGCCGGTATAATGAGGGTGACATTGTAACGAATACCGGTATAACGAGGGTGACATTGTAACGAATGCCGGTATAATGAGGGTTCACTGTAGATCTGCGCTACTGTTCCAGTCATGACCAAACATGTCTGTGTCCATATGCCATTATACATGTATAGGTATAGGTAGATAACATACATGATGTTATTATTTATCACATGTATATTCATGATTAGGTGATTTGCAAAGTCATCTTGGTGTAGATTGACAAACAAGTAAACATATAAACGATACAATCGATACTTTCGTGACGAATGTAGTTACATGTACATAGTATAGTTACCTGCTCGATACACGTCAATATAACCTGTCTTAACCCATTACCTCATAGGCTATTTTTAGACCCAGCCTCTTTGAATAAATCTACCGAAAAAGGAGCATTAACTAGAGAAAAGGAAAATGTTAGAATTTTGTAGTTTGAAACCATTGTGATAAATAGAGCATTTGCTCCTATAGGAGCAAATGTTCTATTTATCACAATGGTTTCACAAAGTGACTTTAGCTGAGTCATCAAAAGTCGTCAATATTTGAGAATGGGTAAAGAGGTCTAATTATGGGTCTGTATGGCATGCCCCTAGGAGCTTTCTGCATTACTTTTGACCTGCATTAAGCAACCACATGCTTTTCAAGATTACCGTATCCAATTAATATATAGTCACCTAAAGACATGTTCTACTGACAGTCTGTACATCGTAACATCTATAAAACTGATCGTTCTTCATCTCCGAAGTGACCTCTTCAACTCTTTACCTGTATGAATATTCATGTAAGAAATAATGACCCCATGAATACTTATTAGCTGCTTGTTAAGGAATCGTATTTGAACTTCGGCAGAAACTGTAAAATCACATCTATATAATTCCATAAGCAAACAGAACAGACCCTTGTCGGACGGCTCTTACAGAAGCCGTCTGATCAGGGTCTGCTCTGTTTGCAAATGCGAGAAAAGGCATTAGTTTTATTGGCAATTGGTTAACCCATAGCCCGCTGTGCTGTTAATCCATGTCTAGTTAACTTCGGATCTGGTGCGAGTTTGGCCACTTTCTATTTTATCAAGAGCTTGTCGAACTTTTGACAGAGTGTCAAACAGCTTAGACCCTGATGAGATCCAAACTGTATGCAATTGTGAGTAAGGTCTAGAATAGCTAAATATCAAGGCCCAAATAGCACAGAAATGTCGCAAGAAATTTCTGCATCACTGCATCAAGCAGCGATCTGGGTTTAAAGACCGTCCTTGTATACATGTACCTAGGAGGCCGCTTAAACCCATTACCACATAGGCTATTTTTAGACCCAACATCTTTGAATAAATCTACCGAAAAGGAACACTTATTTAAGAAAAGGAAAATTTTAGAATTGTGTAGGAGCAAATGCTCTATTTATCACAATGGTTTCATCAGGTGACTTTTGCAGAGGCATCAAAAGAGGGAATGGGTTAAGACTTGAGACGATAACTTTGTTTGAAACGTAGTGACTTTATCGATATTAGGTGAAATTTAATAATGGCATATGAACTGTGGGATGTTTGGCCTTGGCAGAAACTATATAATAAAATCTATATTACATGTAACCCGTAAGAAAACAGTGCAGACCCTGATCAGAAGCCCCTGTTTTCAAATGCGTACATGTACACATGCGTCGTTATTAGTAAACTGTTATCTCTTTACTCCTTGAATATTCATGTTAGAAATAATGACGTCAGGAATATAAGATCTTCAATATCTCGAACTTCAAGGAACCATATACATTAGTTCGAGATTACAGGGGTTCGAATCATCCGAATTATATGTCCAAGTTCACAGCTTGATGCAAGTCTATAGTAATGCTGAACTCTATTGCATGAACTTTCAGCATTACTTTCGCCATACATGTCATGTGTTTCTAGATATGTGTACAAGTGTAGCGATGCATTTTGAACAATTCTGTATTGTAAATTTTGGAATGACCGGGGTTTTAGTTCGAGTTATCGCGATTTCGAGTTATCCGAGTTCAAGATATCCAAGTTCGATTGTAGATGATTTATTTCATTATAAAAGCAAAAAAAGCAGATTCCGATCAGACAGTTCCTACAGGTGATGTCTTTTGTGGGTCTACTTCGTTGCAAATACGTTAAAAAGCGTATTTATTGAGGAAATGGTTAAAGACGTTCTACTGCAACCTGTGCGGTCTTGTTCCACAGGTCGACGTTCGATTGTCGACATAGATGTAGACATAAAAGTAGCGATAAATCCTTCCTTTTATTGATATAATTTAATATTTATTGCATGGTCGGTGTTCAGGGTTATTGGTCAAAGACCGAGAGTATATCACACTAAATATATTAACCCTTCCCTTCATATATACGTGTTTTCTCGCATTTGAAAACAGAGTAGACCCAGATCAGACGGCTCCTATAGGAGCCGTCTGATCTTGGCTACAATGTTCCACCTTCCATATTTCATTATAACTATTTTGTCCATGAATATTCAGTAGGTATTGAAATTTGGGATAAACATAGAACAGAGAAAGGGTTAAGATATGTTGCATAATGAAATATGGTAGGTGGAACATTGCAGCCATTATAGAAACTAAAGAAACAGATCTATCAAATTCCATTAGCAAACAGAGCAGAACCTGATCAGACGGCTCCTATAGGAGCCATCTTATCTGGATCTACTCTGTTTGCAAATGCGTGAAAATGCGTTTATATGAAGGAAAGGGTTAAAGATATTTTAGTGGTCGTTTTAGAGAGGTTGTAATGTACTTGAAACTTTCAATTACTCAAGCTTACTTTATTTTGGGTGGTGGTATAGTAGACCGGTTTTGCTGTATATAGTTTAACCCTTTACTCCATGACTATCTATGTAAGAAATAATGACGTCATGAAAGTTACTTAGTTCAATATTTGTAATGGGTCGTGGACACAGGAATTGTTGTCCATGGAAGAAACAGTATCTGTATTGTTTTATCAATAAACAGAACATACCCTAATCAGACAACTCCTGCAGTAGGGTCTACACTGTTTGCAAAGGGGGAGAAATTTATAAATGAAGGGTTGGACATGCAATTTTGTGGTCTCTTGGGGTTGAGACGATTCTATTTGATTCACAAATACATACGGACATCTAAAGGCTCCATATACAGTAGAACCCCTATAATGCCACCACTTAATAAAATTAATAAACATGGTTGTCTTTACATGTATAAGCAGGTGGTTGATTAATGCAGGACAAAAGTCCGCGTTACTTTTGTTCTGCATTAAGACTCTACCGTGCAGAATTATACCTCTTTTAGGTGGTCGCATTAGAGGGTTTTACTGTATGTGTAGTCTGACAGTTAATTCTCGCTAAAGCGACCACTTGATTTACCAAAGGAGCAAACGCTCTATTTATCACAATTGTTTCAAAAAGTGGTCAATGCAGAGGGTTTAGACAAACTGGGATGACAAAATAATTGTAGCAGACGTTACGATAAGCGATCGACGTCACCATATTTTAAAGATAATTGAATATTGAAGTGGTGTGAAGTAATGAAGTGATTAAACCTTGTTCAATATGCTACTGACTGCCGTTGAACTCTCGCAGATGGCTTATTTTAAAACAGTGCCATATCCTACTGTATAATTATCTTAACTACTAATGTTAACATCTGACTAGATGAGAGCCCAAAGAGATCACGGTTTCCATCGTTTATGGGGAATAATAATAATAATAATAATAATAATAATAATAAAGACTTTATTTAACGAGAGAACTCATTTGATAAAATCAATCTTCCATGAGGCCCTCAACAGTAACATATATACAAGCACATTGAAAACAATCTAGTAAAAGCTACATGCATCTTTAAAGATATATATTATATGGTTACATGTACTGGTAGAATGAAAGTTTTACTTAATGGTTAGCATAGGGTCTATACTATTTCAAGGTTTTTGCCCAGATCCCACAGGACGTCAGCGCAAAGTTGGCCCCATATCGCAATGACATTGGGTCCAACCACGATCAGACGCTGTGTGGTAACGTATATTATTTGTTACATGTATATTCTAGTCACGTTAACCACCCACCCCTTGGATATTCATGAAAGAAATGATGACATCGTGAATATTAATGAGATTAATTGTTATAACAGTACATCGACACAGGGAGTTTTGGCCAAACTGTAGAATCGTATATATATATATATCATTTCATTAGCAAACAGAGTAGACTCTGATCAGAGGGCTCCTACAGAAGCCGTTCAATCATGGTCTACACTGTTTGCAAATCCGCAGGTCAGCGTATTTATGACGTAAATCATTAATGTTCATCACGATTGAGGTTTAAAACGTTTGACAAAGTCACCAACCTCTTTTACCCTTTCGGTGCCAACTTTCTAATTGTCGTCTGCAAACCAAACTAAATTATTCGGTAAAATAAGGAAATGATATAAATAAATGCAAATTTCAAAGGAATAAAGCGCAGATATAAACATAGAGTTTGAGACAAAAAGTGAAGTCCCTGATCAAACGCCGCCTTGAAAAGGCGGCGTCTGATCTGGGACTGCACTATTTGTCGTGCTGCATTTTTGCGACATTTGCGGTGAAAGGGTGAATATACACTTGTACTAAATTATTTTAATGTGTGTGAATCTAAACAGACCAAGATCAGAGGCGTCCTACACTAGCCGTCTTTTCGTTGTCATTATTGTTGTATTCATGATACAGTAAAACCTCTCTATAACGACCACTAAATTACATCAATTATTTTGTATTAAAGACAGGTGGCTGCTTAAAGCAAGGTGAAAGTAAAACAGAACGCTCCTATGGGAGCGTTCTGTTTTACTTTCACCTTGCTTTAAGCAGCCACCTGCTCTAAATACCAACTAATTAACACAACTTAGTGGTCGTTATAGAGAGGTTTTACTGTATAATATAGATCTAGTTCTATAGTTTTGCAAAGACGAAACATTCCCTGAAGCATAAAAAAAGTATGTGCGTATAAAGGCAACTTTTAATTTGTGTAGTTTTGAAACCACTGTGAAAAGTAAAGCATGTGTTCCTATGAAGAATCAGAATTTTAATACATATCATATAAGCAAGACGTGTATTCTTTATTCATGAGCGTAGCTGGGTCAAAATGCAGTGTTCGCACCGTGGCTACAGGGGTCTGATATATAACCTGTTTGAAAGACGTAATACGGCTCTGTAAGGTTAAGGAACTACATGTACATGTATGTCTAAAATAAGAACACCGCTCACGTGATCAGGGCGTGTTCATTACCCAGGTTTTTTCATTTATCCGGTTTTAATGTACATGTATTTTGATTAATGCGTTTGCCACTGTATTTTAATGAGTGTATCTTCAAAGTGAAATGTGGCATTTTCAAGAGTTACGCGATGATGAGAGTTCAGAAAGCTATGATCAGACTCGTGATAGCTTTAACACTTTAACACCTTAGCTGCCAAAGAAAAAGATGGACTTACCTATGCAAACAGTTTGGATCCAGATGAGACGCCGAGTAACTCGGCGTCTCATCAGGATCCAGACTGTTTGATGTAGTAAGTTTGTTTCTTTAAACATAATTGAGGACGATTTTAATTCGAAACTTTTAGCAAACGAAACAGTACGTGACAGCGAAAGGGTTATATACTATAATCGATGACAATGTATTGTACAATATGATGTTTATAATGACGAATGATTTCCCATGTCCGTGATAACTCCAATGCAGAGAAAATGGCACACGGAAATAGACGTCGAACACTTGCATAATTATATGCATATCGATGTTGTGAAAGACGTTGATGCCCATGAATTTATTTGAATAAACTAAAACTTTTAAAATTTCTCACGTTAAGGAGCCCTGTTACTAAATAACCAGCAACCTTGAGAAGTACATTTCTCAATCTACATCTCCTGTTAACCTTAGACGTGACTGTAATATCATATGCAAGTAGTTTGGATCCAGATGAGACGCCGAGTAACCCTGCGTCTGATCAGAATCCAAACTGTTTGAAACTCTGTTTACTGTTTTTAACCCTTTCGGCGCCAAATTTCTAATTATCGTCTGCAATACAAGTTTGTTAAATCATTCAGTGAAATAAGGAAATGAGATAAATAAATGCAAATTTCAAAGGAACAAAGCATATATATATATATAGAAATAGAGATTGAGACAAATAGTGAAGTCTCTTTTCAAGGCGGCGTCTGATCTGTGACTGCACTATTTGTCGTGGTGCATTTATGCGACTGCGGCGGTGAAAGGGTTAATGAAACACTCTAAGACTTGACGCAGACGAAAATGTGTCCAACAGATGGATAATGCCGGCACTGAGAGGGTTGGAGTCCAAAAACTGCTTAACCCTTTCCCAGTTCTATGTATATTTCAAATTCCACTACCTACTGACTATTCAAGAACAAAATAGTTATAACGAAATATGGAATGTGAAACATTGTATCCATTTTAGAAAGTAAAGAAATTGATCTTTCAAAGTGCACTTGCAAACAGATCAGACCCTGATCCGACGGCTCCTTTACGGATCTAGGTCTACTCGTTTTGCAAACACGTTTATATGAAGGAAAAAGAATGGATAAACCACTCACGTTCTTCGTTTGTTTACATTATGATCACGTGTTTGTCACTCTTGTCTTTTTGAAATGAAATGTTAATTTGAATACTGAAAGTGAAATAGATGACACGTTCTATTGATGAAGTTATATTCAGGCTACAAGTCAACCCTGAGCCGTCGAAAAAAATGAGATGTACTCAAACTTCGATCTGCAACAATTTTTACCGATTTCCAATTTATTGAAGCTTTTCAGCAACTATTGTCCGATCATCAAACAGCTTGGACCAGGATGAGACGCCGAGTAGAAGCCGAGTAGACGCCGAGTTACTCGGCGTCTCATCAGTATCTAAGGTGTTTGCGAAAACGAGCAACGTCGCACTTAGCAGACAAAGGGCCACGGTAAGTTATATGCATCAAAACCCTGCTAATGCGACCACTTAATAAACAGTCACTAGCGTCGTTTAAAGCAGGTGGTTGCTTAATGCAGGGCGAAAGTAATGCAGAAAGCTCATATGGGAGTTTTCTGCATAACTTTCGTCCTGCATTAAGCTACCACCTGCCTCTTCAATCCAGAATTAAGCCCCTTTTTGATGATCGCATCAGAGGGGCTCTATTGTATCTAAGAATATCAAGCGCGTATCGTATCGACTGCATTCAGGATCAAATAATCCTATTGACAGTTACAGCTTTGCTCAGTTATCTTGATGCAATTGATTAATTACGTGTTGCACGACGTTTCGTCATAGTGACTACTTAACCCATAACCTCATAGGCTATTTTAGATACAACCTCTTTGAATAAATCTACCGAAAAGGAGCATTAACTAGAAAAAAAGGAACATTTTAGAATTTTGTAGTTTTAAACCATTGTGATAAATAGAGCATTTGCTCTATTTATCACAATGGTTTCATAAAGTGACTTTTACAGAGTCGTCAAAAGTCGTCAATATGAGGGAATGGGTTAATCTTATACTGATGAATATTCATGTTAGAAATAATGACGTCATGAATATTTATTAGCTGATTTATATAATGGTATATCGATACAGGATTTATTTAGCCATGATGTTAGAAACTGGAGAATCAGATCTATAAATTTCGTATGCAAACAGAGCAGATCCTGATTAGACGGCTGCTACAGAAGTCTTCTGATCTGGATCTACTCTGTTTGTAAAGACGTCAAAAGTCGTATATATGGAGTAAAATGTTGATAAATAGACATACCCTTTGTCTATTATACCTACCTATTCTAATTCAACCTCTGTTTTTCCAAATAAGTTCGTCTGCAAACATTGTCGTCTGCTTTAACCCATTTCCTCTTATTGACGACTTTTGACGACTCTGTAAAAGTCACTTTGAGAAACTGTTGTGATAAATAGAGCATTTGCTCCTATAGGAGCAAATGCTCTATTTATCACAATGGTTTCAAACTACAAAATTATAAAACTTCCCTTTTTTCTAGTTAATGCTCCTTTTCGGTAGATTTCTCTCTATAACGGCCACTAAATTGGGTTAATAAGTTGGTATTTAGGACAGGTGGCTGCTTAAAGCAAGGTGAAAGTAAAACAGAACGCTCCTATATAGGAGTGTTCTGTTTAGCATTCACCTTGCTTTAAGCAGCCACCTGCCTTTAACACAAAATAATTGATATAATTTAGTGGCCGCTGTAGAGAGGTTTTACTGTATAGGTTTTGTTGGAGTAATACCAAGTGTAGTATTTGGATAGACACCTTTATCTGAAACTCTGGTTGTTAGATTCTAAACCTTCATGAAGAATGTGAAAAGTCCGACAATGCTTTTATCTCGTATAGACGTCAATGTGGAAGTCATCCAGAAAGCTCCCAAATTGGGCTATCTGCATGACTTTCATCCTGCATTAAGCTACCACCTGTCTTAAAGGTCGGCCGTGATACTTATTTTAGTATCCAAATTATCGAGGTTTTACTGCACTTCGAAAGTAACAGTTTCACTAATATAAACTTTGAAGCTTAGTGCAATGACCCCATGCAACTTGGTGTCGACCAAAAGGCGAACACGAAAGCCGTCGTCAAACACTATATTGCTAGACTATATCCTTTTCATTTACAATAAACCCCCGCTAATGCGACCACCTAAAAGAGGTATAATAATGGGTACTGTTAGATGCAGGTGGTGTCTTAATGCAGGGCAAAACTAATGCAGAAAGCTCCTAGAGGAGCTTTCTGCATTATTTTTGTCATGCATTAAGCAACCACCTGCTTATAAAGACACCCGTGTTTATTCATTAAGTGGTTGCATTAGAGGGGTTCTACTGTACTTCATAAAAGGCATTTAACGCCTCTGCAAGGTGAGTAGACTTATAGCAGTCAGTTATTCTAGAACCTGTCAGGTGAGGATCTGCTCTGATTGCTTATGGCATAATATAAATACGAGTCTACACTTTCTGCCATGGCTATAATTTCATATGTTCATGTGCAATAATTATAAGAAGACATTTATGATGTCATTATTTTTATATGAATGCTAAAGGGTTAAAAAGAAGATTGAAGTGTCATTCAAACAGCAGATTGTTTTCCTAAACCAGTGTGGAAACACATGGAACATTTACCTATTATACTGGTTTGACTCCAGCGACAAGGCAGAAACAGACAGACAGACAGACAGACAGTCACGCGGACATACATAGGCAGACAGAGACAGAGGGAAACATCCATAAATGATTTCAATATTGATTGGCCCTCGTACGTGTTACGAGTTCACTGATCTTTCAGCGGATGAACCTGTGAGACACGAATAATAATCCACCGGCTAGAGCAATTTTGTAATTGATTCTAAAATAGAAAATAAACCTGGCTTTTGTTTATTCTTGTGTGACCGATGATGCCCATTTATTGAACTGAACTCATGATATATTTTAACTACATGTATATCAGCGAAAAATAGACACTGCCGGTAGGGTATACAACAAAGGTCGCCATTTAGAGAATTGATGCTTAACCAATTTCTTCATACAAACGTTTTTTCACGCATATGCAAACAGAGCAGACCCAGATCAGACGGCTCCTGTAGGAGCCGTCTGATCTGGGTATACCCTGTTTGCTTATGAAATTACAAATACATGTAGCTGATTTTATAGTATCTATCAATACCCCAAAATTCAATGTTCGTTTGCCATTATAAAATTGAGCTTATAAGATATCCATGACGTCATTATTTCGTACATGAATATTCATTAGGTAAATGGTTGACGCAGAAAAACATAATTGCACAAAGCTCCTGTGGCAATACTTTTGCCCGTCCATCATTAAGCTACATGTACCGCGCATCTCAAATACCGAAAATTATACAGTAGAACCCCTCTATTGCGACCACTTAATGAATAAACATGGGTGTCCTTATTAGCAGGTGGGTGCATTACTTTTGTCTTGCATTAAGCTACCACCTGCATCTAGTATTCAGAATTATACATCTTTTAGGCGGTCACATTAGTAGGGTTTTACTGTACTTAATTTCAGTGAAACTGTTCTAGAAAATATTTGATTGTACAGTAAAAACCCTGTAAATCGGACGTTGAATTTAGTATAAATATCGGGGTCTGGAGACAAATGACAGCTTAATACGGTGTGAAATGTAAATTTCTTCTCTACTAAAAGTCCGGTTTAGAATGATTGTATTTTTAAGTCAATTAACGCATTTAGTGAAAAAAAGATCCTCTAAAGCAATTCTCAGTTCGAATACATTGTAAATGTATGGTCAAAACAGGATCGGTGTGACAGACATGCTGAATCGTTAGGAGACTGCACATAACTCGTGAAACGTGATACATTGTATGAACAAACTTGAGCTTTAACCCTTTCGGCGCCAAAGTTCTAATTGTCGTCTGCAATCCAAGTTTGTTAAATCATTCAATAAAATAAGGAAATGAGATAAATGAATGCAAATTTCAAAGGAATAAAGCACATATATAGAAATAGAGATTGAGACAAATAGTGAAGTCCCTGATCAGACGCCGCCTTTTCAAGGCGGCGTCTGATCTGGGACTGCACTATTTGTCGTGGTGCATTTTTTCGACTGCGGCGGTGAACGGGTTAATAAGCTGCAGCAACAATTGACGAGAAAATGAAAAACAAACAGTGGCTTTGGTTTGGGGTCAAAACTCAAATCGCCTACAAAGCTGCATATTATGAATCGTTGCTAAGGGATTTGTCTCTTCACAATAATTATTATCATACATGTACATGATTTGTCTCTTCACAATAATTATTATCATACATGTACATGATTTGTCTCTTCACAATAATTATTATCATACATGATTTGTCTCTTCACAATAATTATTATCATGCTTGTGGGTGTTTGAGTCGAGATGATTCTTTTTATTTCTGTTTAGCCACAGGTCATAATCGTATTATAGAATATATCATGTTATTCTATATAAACTCTTTCAGTGTCATGAACCCGATACTCGTAACCTGAATGGCACTTGCAATCAGATTGAACCCACAAATGTTAGTCATAAAATATCAAAACCTGAGATATTTTTGTTTAATCGTTGCTTTTAATGTTTGAAGTTGTTGCTTTAGCATTTATATGCATGTAATACATGTATTTAGTCTAAAATGGACTTTAAGTAAATAATAGTATAGATCGTTATAGACAGGTATATGTATAACCCTTTCGCTGCCAAACTCTGTCGTCTGCTAACCTTTTCGTCTGCTACAAATTTTCATTTTTTTTTATTTTCTTCATTTTTGTTTCAAAAACATAATAACAGTAACAAACAGTTTGGATCCTGATGAGACGCCGAGTTTCTGTTTGCATAGGTAGTCACAGATCCGGCATTGGCAGCGAAAGGGTTAATGCAGGGTGAATGCCATGCAAAAGAGCTCCATTGCAAGTTCGTTTTGTATTGAGCAGCCACGTGACAACATGAAAGTCCAGTTTAGAGGGACGTTACTGCGCTAGTATTTCTTACCTCACAACTGTCCAAGGAAGAAGTTTATTGCCGTGACATTGACCAGTAAATAATGTATAAACACACCGAATGTAAACAGCAGCCATCGGTTGACATACATGCCTTATGTAGGTCAAAGTGACACTTCTGTTATCGTAAATTAATTCTTTTGTCCATGGTGCAATTATAATTTGTATTTAGATGCACCATCAATATTCATACATTAAAAGTTAAAGAAATCGATTGACCAATGTTTATTTTGTTGTTACTCACATTGGACAACTTCTTGCGAAAAGATAAGTTACATTTAGTTACAAAAAATGTATAATGTATGTAACAAAGTAAGCAAAATGCAATGCGCTTTAATTAATACATATTCATGATCGGTCAGTGTGCAAATAGGCAGAGACATACATGTATACAGTAAACCCCTCTATAGCGACCACTAAATGAGGAGACATTGGTGTCTTTATCAGCAGGTGGTTGCTTAAAACAGGATGAAAGTAATGTAGAAAGATCATACAGGAAATCAGGAAAATTCGGCATTATTTCCATCTTGCATTCAGCTACCACCTGTCCCTTAGACTCAGAATTACCTCATATTTTCGTTTAAGAATTACAGGGAGAAGGGGGAGGGGGTAATTACCTATCATAAGAACCAAGGAAAATGTGCATAGGGTACAGAGGCTGGGGGTATTGAGTCGTGCTGTCAGTTGGCATAATGAGCTATGATGTACAGTTAAACCTCTCTATAACGGCCACTAAATTACATCAATTATTTTGTGTTAAAGGCAGGTGGATGCTTAAAGCAGGGTAAAAGTAAAACAGAACGCTCCTATAGGAGCGTTCTGTTTTACTTTCACCTTGCTTTATGTAGCCACCTGCCCTAAATACCAACTAATTAACATAATTTAATGGCCGTTATAGAGAGGTTGTACTGTATTTATACGCAGTTGAACTCGGATAATTCGAACTTCGCGATAACTCGAAGTAATAGTTCGGGCCTTCCAATATTTACAATAAAGAATTATACTAACATATCTAGAAATACTCGTGATTGCTTAATGCAGGTCTAACGTATACTTTAGATATATGTTAACCCTTCGCTTGCTATTCACGTCAATATATCTACCTGTAAATAGTGAAGACCCAGATGAGACAGCGCCTGCAGGAGCTGTCTCATCAGGGTCTGCACTATTTACAAGTTGATTGCGCAACCAGTGCACTCCACAGCAGTGATTGCACAGCGATATACCTGTACACAGTGAAGATATATGTAATTATACAACAGGGCATAGGTAAAGAAGGAGAACTGTATTGTAAAATTCAGCAAGAGAAGGGTTAAGCTGTGACTTTGAGAAATTATTCAGATTATAAATTGGATGTCACGAACTTCTGTTATCTCGAAGTGATTTGTATAATCCGCTGAAGTTCGAGATATCGATGTTCAACTGTAATATTTACCTGGGTTGTTGTAGTTCATAAAGTGTATACAACATAATATAAACTGGCGTCTCACTAGGTCCACTATATCACACGTAACCATATATGGTGCCACCTGTCTTTAAAGTAGATTTAACGAATAAAAATATGTTATGTTATCCACAGTGAACCGTTTTTATACCGACTGGGGGACTTTATGAATTATCTTACGGTATCCAATGTTCATTATATCAACAGTTGAACTTCGATATCTCGAACTCGGATAACTCGAACTTCGGGATAACTCGAACAAAAAGTCCAGTCCTTCCAAAACTTACAATGCAGAACTTTCTACAGAACTATATGAACTATCTGCAATACTTTTGCCCTGCATTTAGCAACCACTTGCTTTTTTAAGCTGCTGTGTTCATGTTATTTAACACATTTATTCACAAATCATTTAACCCTTTCCCTCATATAAACGTGTTTTCACGCATTTGCAAACAGAGTAGACCCAGATCAGACGGCTCCTAGAAGAGCCGTCTGATCAGGGTCTACTCTGTTTGCTAGTGGAATTTGAAAGATCTATTTCTTTTCTTTCTAAAATGGCTACAATGGTCCACCTTCCTTGTTTCTTTATAACTTTTGTTAATGAATATTCAGTAGGTATTGAAATTTGTAACAAACATAGAACAGGGAAAGGGTTAAGGAAAATCAATATCTTACTTTGGAATACATCCATTTACCATAAAAAGGGGACTCGATAAACAAAATATTTGCCCAAATAAACCATTTACTATTGACATTAATGGGTTTAAGCAAACAATACAGACCCTGATCAGAAGGGCTCTTTCAGGAGCCCTCTGATATGAGTCTACATTGGTTTTGTTTTTTTATATAAATGCCCTTCTTAAGGGAAACTTGGCACTAAAAGGTTAATCACGACGCAGACTTGTTAAAGTGTGAACTGACGTTATGCAAAATATTACACTTAATTTGTTTCAAATGCAGTACAATGAAATGCGTTGCAGTTGTTATGCTGATGTTGTAATTTACAGTTGAATAGAAAAAAACCCATATATTTATTTTCTTAACATCATCTCAATTATCACCCATGTTTCCAAGGGGGTTAGTCCGTCCATCCGTCTGTCTGTCCACCCGTTCGTCGGCAATTGCTTTAAACGACATCTCCTCTGAAACCGCATGGTAGAATGTAACCAAACTTCAGATAAATGATATTGGTATGAAGCTCTATCAGAATTGCTAAAAGAATAAGGGTCCATGGAGAACTCTGGTTGCCATGGCAACAAAACGAAAACTTTTAAGAAATATTCTCCAAACCCAAGCGTCAAATTTGAATGATACTTGACAGAAGTAGTCCTCTGATAAACCTGTGACAAAAATTCTTAAAATATGATGTTGATATCTCAAAATTATGACTGTCAGGGTCGGGTTAATTTTCCGCCAGTCTTTCAACGATTTCAGCGCTTTGATTTTCTTTGCAGACGACATGCGACGCGGGTGAATGTTTAAGTATGCACTGTCTATGTGTTTCCTGGGGTTAACTCGATTTGTTTGTTCCGCGACAGTGACATTGAACAAACAGCGGTAGTTGCTAAATCATCGTTTATCACAGAAAATAAGTGCAAATCGGTAAATGATATTATATAAATTCTGAATTTTTGAAAAAAGCGTGAGAAACGTCATGTCTTGCGTGAGAACGTGGTTTGAGTCTCCAAAGCGAGACTCTCGCCAAGAGGGTGAGACTGTAAAGGTTATTGGTCGATGTAGAAAGGTTTTACTGTATATCTTCAATAAAACCTCTCTATAAAGGCAGGTGGCGGCTTAAAGCAAGGTGAAAGTAAAACAGAACGCTCCAATAGGAGCGTTCTGTTTCACCTTCACCTTGCTTTAAGCAGCCACCTGCCCTAAATACCAATTAATTAACACAGTTTAGTGGCCGTTATAGAGAGGTTTGACTGTATTTGATAACATTACTAACATGTACAGTCAGAGGTCCAGATGAGAGGCTCAAATAAAAAATATTTTCAAGAATAACTTCCTTATTTTTCCACCAAACCCTATGTTGTGACCTCTCTTTCGAAGTGGCAATTTCTAAACCATTCCATTATATTGACGCCTTATGACGTTTTTGTAAAGTTACTTTTTGAAACCATTGTGTTAAATAGGAGCAGATGCTCTATTTATCACGATGGTTTCAAAAATACCCTCTTCCTTTCTATACTAAATGCGTGTACCCATTTTCGGTAGAATTATTCAAAGACTAAAGGTCTAACAATATGTTATGTGGGAATGGGTTAAATAGATTAAAACACAGGCGATTAGTATTTGAGTATCTGTTTCTCTCTAAAGTAGACTGTCTTAACCCTTCTCTTGCTGAATTAAAAAAAGTTCTTCTTTACCCATGCCCTGTTGTATAATTACATATATCTTCACTGTCTACAATTATTTCTCTGTGCAATCACTGCTATGGAGTGCACTGGTTGCACAATCAATTTGTAAATAGTACAGACCCTGATGAGACAGCTTCTGCAGGAGCTGTCTCATCTGGGTCTTCACTATTTACAGGTCGGTATAGTGACGTGAACAGCAAGCGAAGGGTTAAGCTGCCATAAAAAATGTTTAGATATGGGTCTTTAAGGCAAGTGGTATAGCTTATTGTAGGCCACAGATATTGCGGAATGACCGCGTAAGACTGGTTATACCGTACAGACAACATCTTTCAGTTGCGAACATCGTGTTTGAGAACTTACGAGAATACAGTAGAGCCCCTCTTATGCGACCACTTAATGAATAAACAGGGACGTCTTTATAAGCATGTGGTTGCTTAATGCAGGACAAAAGTAATGCAGAAAGCTCCTCTAGGAGCTTTCTGCATTACTTTTGTCCTGCATTAAGCTACCACCTGCATCTACCAGCCATAATTATACATATTTTAAGTGGTCGCATTAGCGGGGTTTTACTTTAGTAAGACGATCCATGGATGATAATTGTTGGTGCCACTGGACTTTCCGATTGTGATTATTTTGATATAAAAAGTTTACAATAAAATTGCAATGGTTGCGCGTGTAACTCCACAGTATGCAGACTTACTTTACAGCAGAAGACATGCTTGAAATCGGATATGCGTGGAGATATATATTACATACATATTGTTTACAGAACATGATGCTGTGAAAATTGAACAGCACTGGAGGCGTTTGTCATAAGATACATGTAATGGCACACTATATCACACGTTTAACCCTTTCACCACCAATGTCGCAAAAATGCACCACGACAAATAGTGCAGTCCCAGATAAGACGCCGCCCTGTTAAGGCGGCGCCTGATCAGGGACTTCACTTTTTGTCTCAAAATCTACTTCTATATATTTAGGTGCTTTATTCCTTTGAAATTTGCGTTTATTTATCTCATTTTCTTATTTTACAAAATGATTTAACAAAAGTGGTTTTGCAGACGACATTTATAAATTTGGCGCCGAAAGGGTTAATGATACATATATCCTGCCTTGAAAATTTTCGTCTGCTCTGATGCTCGTCAGTTGCATAATTTATTTTTGTGAACATACTTAGATTCGTTTTGAGTCGTGTAGCCAACAGCCCTCCTCATTTTTTAAATATCTTATGTGGATTCAAGCTGTTTTAGCTATTACTCCATGGACATTCACGTGAGAAGTAATGCATGTATGAATATTATTAGCTGAATATTTTCAACAGCATAGCAAAACGAGCAATGTCTGCCCTGAAATAAACTGTAGAATCAGATTTTTATAATTCCATATGCAAACAGAGAAAACCCCGATCAGACGGCTCTTACGGGAGCCGTATGATCTGGGTCTACTCTATTTACGAATGCGTTTATATGAAGGAAATGTTAACCTTTAGCCTGCTATAGGCGGATGGGTGAATACCTTTGCAAACAGTTTGGATCCAGATAAGACGCCGAGTAACTCGGCGTCTCATCAGGATCCAAACTGTTTGACACCCTGGTTGCATTTTGGTAGACACATTGGTTATAGCTTGAATTTTGAAAATGTAGTAGGTGAAAAATTCTGCAAAAATGATTTTCTCAGCAGGCTAAAGGTTAATTATGTCATTATATACTTCGTCGTTCTGGATCTACTCTGTTTGCAAAGGCGCTAAAAGGATCATGTGTGAAGTAAATGGTTAAAAGCGGCAGACATGTTGTGATTTGTACATGTAGTAGAAGCGTTGATCTGAGACTCGATGTTCCAACATATTTATATATTAATAATTATCCTGAGCAGTGCTACAGATAAGAGCGCTTACTTATATGTACATACTAAAATCGTTATTTCTCCATCGAACCCTATGCCTCTTCGAGACGATTCGAAAGAGTGGTCACAGTATAGGTGGAGAAATAAAGAGGTTATTCTTGAAAATGTTTTAATTTACGCATCTAATCTGAACCACTGCCTAAGTATTGAGACACTCAATCTCCCCTCTTCCTCGGTTAGTCATGTTGGCACCATTTTGACAATGTGAAATTAGTCTGACATAGTAGCAAACAGTGTAGATCCTGATCAAACTGCTCCTTCAGGAGCAGTTTGATCTGGATCTTCACTATTTGCCTAAGATGTCTGTCAGAATACTTACGGTAAATAGAATAATAGTGTCAGAGGTTGAGTTTTCAAATATTATTCTATACATAGACTCTATTGTTTACGTGTCCTCACAAATTACTTTATGATCATGATCACGCGCTTTCACGAGGTAACAGGGTTTTCGATTATTACAACATTTACGTTATAGAGCCATATCACGGATATTCAAGTAAGAAATAATGACATCATGAGTATTAATTAGATTAATTGTTATAATAACACAAGGAAACAGGAATGTTTGGGCGTGGCAGAAACTGTATACTCATATCTATATTGTACTATTAGCAAACAGAACAGACGCAGACCAGACGCCTCCAATAGGAGCCGTCTGATCTGGGTCTTCTCTGTTTGCAAAAGCGTAGAAAGACGTATTTATGGAGTAACATGTTAATGCTCGACCTTTCTCATGCGTTGTGTGTTGACTAAGAGAAACCCTCTGATCAGGATCTGCACTGTTTGTCTTTCAAACCATCTAGTAACGTTAAGACTTTCATTGTGAATGAACTCGTTCTGTTAAACAATGATTGGTGGTTTCATTTTTAAAATTCAACCTACAAAGCGATTAAAACTCGAATGACTCGAATATCCAACCACTTTTAATAAATCAACCAAAAAGGAGCATTAACTAGAGAAAAAGACACTTTTAGTAGTCTGATATAGTTTGAAACCATTGTGATAAATATTTACATTTGTATCACAATGGTTTCAACAGGTGACTTTTGCAGAGGCGTCAAAAGGCGTCAATATGAGGGAATGAGTTTAAAGATTTGCCACTAGGTCGATAAATTCTAAACATATAAACAAATAAAAACTGTAGAAATGCTGCAGACAGGGATTTTAGCGTACATTTTTACACTAGGATAGTATAGGGGTTAAGTACATACACTTCCGAATTAGATTTATATATGATACGAAACCTTCCCATTATATAAACACCTTTTCATGCCCCTGCAAACAGAGTAGACCCAGATCAGACGGCTCCTAAAGGAACCGTCTGATCTGGGTCTGCTCTGTTTGCTTATCGTGTGATACTGATTCTTTAGTTTTTGTCAAAGCAAGAAATTACTATGAAATGTTTGTATTATAAAAAAAAAAGGCAGCTAATGAATGTTCATGATGTCATAATTTCTCACATGCATATTGGATAGTTTGAAGGATTAACGGAAGTTGTACGCATCCTATACTATTATGTTTTGAAGTATACACTTAACCCTTATCATACTAAGCGCGACATAACTCGCATTTGCATTCAGGTTGGATCCTGATGAGACGCCGAGTAACTCGGCGTCTCATCAGGATCCAAGCTGTTTGACACTCGGTCAGCGGTTTCTCAAACGCTTCTACGATTTAGAAATCAGTAAAAAAAAAATGCAACAGATCAGAGTTTCGGCAGATATATTTTTTTCTTCACGATATTAAGGTTGATATATAAAATACAGTAAAACCTCTCTATAACGGCCACTCAATTACATCAAGCATTTTGTGTTACAGTCAGGTTGTTGCTTAAAGCAAGGTGAAAGTAAAACAGAACGCTCCTATAGGAGCGTTCTGTTTTACTTTCACCTTGCTTTAAGCAGTCACCTGCCCAAATACTAACTCATTAACGCGATTTAGTGGCCGTTATAGGGACGTTTTACTGTACAATCAAACCTTTCAACCTCTGTCAGACTAGACAAATGCAAAAACTACGTTATTACATATAAATCATTGTCAATTAACCGTTCTCCTTTTACTTGATGAAGATTTATGTAAAACCCAGCTATGAATATTGCTTCGATTCGTTTACAGTGAAGCCCCTCTAAATATCGATCTATCAATATAGATCTTAAAGGCACGTGGCAGCTTAATGCTGGACGAAAGTCATACAGAAAGCTCCCTTGTGAGCTTTCTACATGACTTTCACCCTGCATTAAGCACACTCCTGCTTACAAAGATCTACATTGTTTTGTTGTTGGTTTTTACCAAAATGACGGTTTTACTGTATACGTGTATGAAATGAACAAATGGGTATCTATAGCTACAGCTTCAACTTTACGTACAATTATCTGGCTTCATTTTTCTCTTCTGCTCCATTGCAGCAGTAGATTGACACCTAATCTGATGAAAATAAATATAGAACTTCATAAGAAACAGTCAGGCCCTGATCTACGTCTTCTCTGTTTGCGAATGCATGGAAAGGCGTTTGTATCGCGTGAAGGGTTATTCCTTTCAGCGTCAACATTGTCGTCTGCTAGATGCCTTTTCGCCGGTCTGCTTCAAGTTGTTCAATTGCTATATAAAATACACAGCGGCAAACAGTGCGGATCCTGATGAGACGCCGGGTTAATCGGCGTCTCATCTGGATCCAAACTGTTTGTAGATGACATACCGGTAACAGTACGTCTTCATGATAATGAGGGGACTAACCCATTCCCTCAAGGGCAATTTTTAGACCAAACCTCTTTGAATAGATCTACTGAAATGGAGCACTTGCACATGTAACAACAAAAAGGAAAAGGTTAGAATTTGTTTTGAAACGATTGTAATAAAGAGAACTTTTGCTTATATGGAGCAAACGCTCTATTTATCACAATGGTTTCAAAAAGTGTCTTTTACAGAGGCATAAAAAGGGGACACTATGAGGGATTGGCTTAGCTCATTTCCCTCATAAAACAATTTAGACCAAACCGCTTCGAATTAATTACCGTAAAGGAGCATTTATTATAGAAAAGGAGAATATTAGAATTGTATAGTGTGTAAACCATTGTGATAAATAGAGCATTTCCTGCTGTGGAGCAAAAGCTTTATTTATCACAATAGTTTCGAATAATGAGTTTGACAGAGGCGCAAAAAGGCGTTAGCTGGGGGGAATGGGTTAATACCATTCAAAATAACATCAGGACAATGACTCATCCCTGTGTCATAGGACATCCGCATACTGTAATCATAGTTTATTTTCTGAAATTGATTTCTAGTGATTACTGAACCGGAACAATAACAGTGGTATTTTTTCTCAATTTGGAAGTGTTTCGACATTTGGTCTTTCACCATGGTTCAAACTCGTTGAAACCTACGTCGAAGTTTTAATTAGAGAGTGAAGACAAGCCAATCAGACCACATACCTCATATGATGAGTGGTAAGCCAAGGAGACATTATTACCCACTTACATGTAACACTTTAACCCATTACGTCATAGGCTATTTTTAGATACAACCTCTTTGAATAAATCTACCGAAAAGGGGCATTAACTAGAGAAAAGGAAAATTTTAGAATTTTGTAGTTTGAAACCATTGTGATAAATAGAGCATTTGCTCCTATAGGAGCAAATGCTCTATTTATCACAATGGTTTCACATAGAGACTTTTACAGAGTCGTCAAAAGTCGTCAATATGAGGGAATGGGTTAACCTCACACATATGCAGGAAGGAAGCAATAATGACGTCATGAATACAAGTTAACAGAATGTTTATAATGATACTATGGATACAATAATGTCTATCATGAGTAAATAACAGAAACTGTAGAATCAGGTCTACATTATAATTTATCATTAGCAAACAGAGCAGACCCTGATCAGACGGCTCTTATAGGAGCCGTCTGATCTGGGTCTACTCTTTTTGCCAAAAGCTTAAAATGTCGTATTTATATCTAGTAAATGATTAACCACTTGCCACGAGGATATTCGTTTAAAACAATATCGATATCATTAATATAAATTAGCTGTTAATATTTATAGATGCATAAAGACATATGACCAGTAGGCAAGGACAGAAACTGTCAAATCACTTACAGTTAAAATTCGATACTACGAATTTTTAGTGATGAAGAATTTATGTCTTTGTAGGCAGGTGGCTGCTTAATGCAGGGTGAAAGTCATGCAAAAAGTTCCTTGAGGAGCTTTCTGCATGGCTTTCACCCTGCATTAAGCTGCCACCTGTGTTAAAGATCAATAATGGTACGTATTTGAATGTTCGTAGTATCGAGTTATTACTGTATATGAATATACATATAATTCTATAAACAAATAGTGCATATTGGTTAGACGGATCCTATAAGCGCCAGGTATAAAAAGTTAACCCATTCCCTCATATTGACGTATTTTGACGCCTCTGTAGAAGTCACTTTGTGAAACCATTGTGATAAATAGAGCATTTGCTCCTATAGGAGCAAATGCTCTATTTATCACAATGGTTTCAAACTACAAAATTCTAAAATGTTCCTTTTTCTTGAAACCATAGGAACAAATATTCTATTTATCACATTGGTTTCAAAATAATAGAATTCTAAACAGTTCATCTTTTCCTAGTAAATGCTCCTTTTCAGTAGATTTATTTAAAGAGATTTGGTCTAAAAAATAGTCTAGGATGGAGCGGGTTAACTCTTTCGCTGCCAATATCGCATCTGTGATCCAGGCTGTTTGAAACCCGGCCGGTAGTTTCTCGGACTCTTGACAGAATCGGAAGTAATTAGAATAACACCAGATCCAAGTTTTCTCGTAGGAATAATACTGTTATACAGCGAGATATGGTTTAACCCTTTCCCTGATGAATATTCATGTAGGAAATAATGACGTCATGAATATTAATAATATCTTTTTTTGGTATAATGGCAAATGAACACAGGACATTTTGGCTCAGACAGAAGCTGTAGAATCAGATCTATATTTCACCACAAGCAAACAGAGTGGACCCTGATCAGACGGCTCCTATAGGAACCGTCTGATCTGGGTCTACTCTGTTTGCAGATGCGTCAAAATGCGCTTACATTAGGGAAAGGGTTAAGCAGAAAGCAAGTTGTCTGAGAAAGGTGAGGAGGACCATATTTTGAAAGTAAAACATGCTAGTGCATCGGTGGAATGTATACAGTTGACCGGGTTCACGCATTTAAGCAAGATAGAATCTGTACCCTATTGAAATGAAAATGTCATCTGCTTCTGATTCCAAGCAATAATGATATTGACTTCCTATAGTCATGTTACGAATATAATGATTTCTGCTTCTCATGTCTTACCACTGGTAGCCGTGTCAATTTGGTTTCATACTATTACATGTGGAAACCCATTCTGAGTTTGTGACACTGTTGACGGAGTGTCAAACAGCTTGGATCCTGATGAGACGCCGAGTTACTCGGCGTCTCATCTGGATCCAAACTGTTTTACACATGCGAGTCAGGTCGCGGTGTCCATGATAAGGGTCAAGCTACCATTTCTCTGAATGACCTCCCCATTAGTACTTAGTACTTAGAGGCGGTTTAACTAAAAAGTTTTTTTATGGGTATCAGACGATGATATGTAACCACTGATCGTTTCTTATGGCGGGAAAAGAATAAAAATGATATAATTTCCATTTCGTCTCAAATTAAACACCATGACACATTAATCCTTGGTGTAGTCGTGAACCATTTATATTGTATTTGCACCCAGTGTGGTTCCAGATCAGGCACCGACTATCGACGGGTTATTCAACAACTGGTCATTTGATAGGCATACTATTTTCTTACTTAAGAAGAAAACTCTCACTTTGAAAACTCTGTGCAACGCGTTTGAAATGAAAATAATTGTGAGAGTGAATAAGGACTCATAAATTTTCCACTTTTATGGTGGGAACCATATTGTCCGTAAAGCTAAGATGTAACGAAATTAATTTTTGTAAGTATTTTAGTGGGGTTGATTGTGTCATTATATGTATAAAACTTAATGGTCCCATTTTCACCAACCATTATGTACAACAGTTAAAATGATGTGAATTTCCTAAAGATCGCCATGCTTTTACCATGCTCATACTATTTACACGTTTGAAACAAGGACATATGTGTTATCAGAATCAAAACTATATGTTAGAACTGCGTATTATGATGTTGAAACACGGGGTAGCTAGTATGATAAATTGAAACAGACGACAAAATTTAAGCAGACGACAAAACATTGCTTAACTGAATGTACTAAGTTAACCCTTACTGTGCGTGGCACGAGTCACGAATGTCCTTTGCAAACAGTGTAGACCCAGATGAGAGGGCTCCTAGGGGAGTCCTCTCATCAGGGTCTGCACTGTTTGTCATGTCACACTTTTCTTTAGGAAAAAACCCCCAAACATTCATCATAAGCTTGCCCTGTTTGAATATTGGAATAGTTTATAACTTTTGTTCACCTGTAAATCATGATCTTCTACACGTTCGATTACTCCCGTCTCGGTCAAACGTTTAAGAAACTATGTATTTACCGAGTATCAAACAGATTGGGTCCTGATGAGACGCCGAGTTACTCGGCGTCTCATCTGGTTCCAAGCTGTTTGCAAGTGCAGGTCAGGCTGCGGGTAGCGTGATGTGGGTTAACCCTTTCCCTTATGTAAGTGCATTTTGACGCATTTGCAAACAGAGTAGACCCAGATCAGACGTCTGCTCGGGTTGCTTATGGTGTAATATAGATCTGGTTCTACAGCTTCTGCCTGAGCCAAAGTGTCGTGTGTTCATATGACATTATAAAAAATAATCTTATTAATATTCATGAAGCCATTATTTCCTAAAAGGGAAAAGGTTAAAAGAAAGTTGTTGAATCGGGTAAGATTGGCTGGGTAGATAGTTATCAACGCCCCCGGAGCAGACGACAAAAATATTATTTCCGCAACTGGCAATGTTTCACCGAAATGTACTGACAATGTAAATCCTGATTAAAGTATAAGACAATTCTATCAAACGGGAGTGAGGAATTACCATGTACTATAAATGTTGTCCGTTTGAACAAAGAATTAAAACATATTTCAGTGAAAATGTGATATTCCAGCAGACGACAGTTTTAACCTTTAAACTGCTGGGGAAAAAAAGGTCTACTCAAAAATGGATCTGGTAAATTTTTTGACTACCTCCGATTCGGCCAATTCTTTGACAAACTACTGATCGAGTGTCAAACAGCTAACGTTCTGATGAGACGCCCAATTATTCGGCTTCAATCTGGATCCAAACTGTTTGCAACTTGCTACTCAATTCGCAGATGACGGATGTTATGTACTAGACAGGAAATGTTTATCCCTATACAGCTAAGCGCATCTTAACTCGCATTTGCAAACAGATTGGAACCAGATCAGACGCCGAATAACTTTGCGTCTCATCAGGATCCAAACTGTTTGACACTTGGTCAATAGTGTCTCAAAAGCTTGACCGAATCAGAAATCGCGACAAAGTTCACCACCTCAGATATTGGACAGACTTTATTTTGTCAGCATGGGATGAGCTAAACATCTTAGGTTATGGTGTAATAAATTTTGTAGATAAGTCCTTGTCATGTTTCAACCAGTTAAATGCATTCATATGGTAACACATTTAAATTTACATTTACAATAAATGTACCACATCAGTTTCATACTTAACCTAGTTCAAGTGCAGTAAAACCTCTCTATAACGGCCACTAAATTAATCAAGTAGTTTCTGTTACAGGCATGCGACTGCTTAAAGCAAGGTGAAAGTAAAACAGAACGCTCCCATAGGAGCGTTCTGATTTACTTTCACCTTGCTTTAAGCAGCCACCTGCACTAAATGCCAACTAATTAACACAATTAAGTGGCCGTTATAGAGAGGTTTTACTGTATGTTCCCATATTTTTGTAAACCTTTATTCTGCCATTCGTGAAAAATGAGACACACAAGCAAACAGTCTGGATCCAGATCATTCGCCGAGAAAACTCGATGTCTAACCCAGATACAGCCAGGTGTCCTCACAGTTAGACGTTTCTAAAATATTTAGAAAAATAGAAGTTTCTGAAAATATTAGACAATGAATTTGAAAGCTACTTGAGTTGAGGGCAAATTCAATAGGAGGATGAAGGTTACCCCTTCGGCGCCGAATAAATGTTAACTGCTAAGATTATCCTCTGCCTAAGGTTTCAAAGGGATGTTTTCCTCCATTTCTTTTTAAAAAATATAACTAATGTCAAACGGTTTGGATCCCGAGGAAATGCCGAGTTACTCGGCGTCTCCACTGGATCCAAGCTGTTTGCAAAAGATAACAAATGTTCGCCTATGGTGATGAAAGAGTTAAATAAAAGTTCAAAATCAACCCACAGCTTTCGGTGTCACTTTTGTACTAACTTGTGCCATGTGAGTAGAAAACAGTGGACTTTTACAAATATTTGGTATGTACCATTTATGTACGTTAAATGTTGATGGAAAGATGTTAATTTTGCTTTGGCTCTAAACTATTTTCGAACATATGTAGTTGTGTTATTGTGAGGAATAAAGAGTCACATTAAACCCTCTCTAACGATAATGGGCGACTAGCTGGACAGGTGACTGCTTAACCCATTACCTCATAGGCTATTTTTAGATACAGCCTCTTTGAATTAATCTACCGAAAAGGAGTATTAATTAGAGAAAAGGAAAATTTTAGAATTATGTAGTTTGAAACCATTGTGATAAATAGAGCATTTGCTCCTATAGGAGCAAATGCTCTATTTATCACAATGGTTTCACAAAGTGACTTTTACAGAGTCGTCAAAAGTCGTCAATATGAGGGAATGGGTTAATGCCGAGTGGAAGTGACGCGGAAAGCTTCCGGGAGAGTTTCTGTACGACTTTCACCCTTAATTAACAATTTCCCTGTTCTATGTTTATAACAAATTTCAATACCTACTGAATATTCATGGAC
Organism: Azorinus chamasolen; assembly: GCA_963576725.1. NCBI lineage: Eukaryota > Metazoa > Mollusca > Bivalvia > Cardiida > Solecurtidae > Azorinus > Azorinus chamasolen. The sequence goes on from OY755249.1 coordinate 9,931,571, forward strand.
AAAAAGGTTATTATGAAATATGGAAGGTGGAACATTGTAGCCATTTTAGAAAGTAAACACACAGATCTTTGAATTTCTATTAGCAAACAGAGTAGACCCTGATTAGACGGCTCCTCTAGGAGCCGTCTGATCTGGGTCTCCTCTGTTTGCAGATGCGTGAAAACACGTTTGTATGAGGGAAAGGGTTAAGGTGTCTTAACCCATTCACTCATATAACCGTGTAACAGAGTAGACCCAGATCAGACGGCTCCTATATGAGCTGTCTGATCAGGGTCTGCTCTGTTTGCTTAAGACATAATATAGATCTGACTTTACAGTGTCCACCATGATGATATAAAAACCCCTTTCCGTGTTCCTGTTAATTGATTCTGTCTATGAATATCAATGAGGTGATGAAATTTTGAATAAATGTTAAACAGGGAAAGGGTTAAAGACCAATTATGATACTTCTTTCGATGTTCGGAATACTGATGTTTGACTACTTATATGCATTTAACTTTTTCGCTGTCAAATATCGTCGTCTGCTACAGTATTCGTTTGCTTAATTTTCTCTCATTTGCTTTCTACAACATGATCCCAGTTGCAAAGAGTTACCCGGCGTCTTATCTGCGCCCAAACTATCTGCGCCAAGTAGTGGCATTTATGGATGTAGTATTAATTACTACATGTATCCCCGAGCACAGCACCGATGCTCGGGGTTGTTAGCTCTTTGTGATATTAATCTACTTACTGAAGGTGATTGCTACGACTCTATCTCCTGGGATTTAGGATAATGGAAGAAGGTTGAGGTTGCTAACTTTATTTTGTTTTAGAAATAGATTCGGTTAATGATGTCACTGATCTCACAGGAGTATGGACCGCTTCATTGGGGTCTATATGTACTATATAATAACAAGGGTTCCAACTAGCAGATTACATATCCGTGTATCACGAGAACAAATATGACTGTAAATCTTACAATTTAAATGAGTTAAAAAGTCATCGCCTTTTTCACACTCACAGCAATTGGTTTCCCTTCGCACCTTCTTTATATTAAAATAAAATTGAATATGTCAAACCACATTCGCCTCTTTGGTCATTTGCAAAACATCGTTTTTTAATCTAAACATTATTTGGAGACAATATTATTTGGAGCTCTTACCCTTACGAGAATTTTCAAATGGACGATTCCAAAATTCAGACAGGTAAGCCTATATAACTAGCAATTTCAGGGATTTGTAAAAGGAAAGTATACACGACAAACAGTACTGACCCTGATGAGAAGGCTCCTCTATAAGCCTTCTTACCTGGGTCTTCTCTGTTTGCAAAGGATATAAGTGACTAGGCAAAAAGGGCATTTAACCCAGAATCCGACGACCATATATCGGACTTCTGTAAATACCACAGGACTGGTATGGACTTTCAGAATCCGACGACCTTATGTCGGACTTCTGTTGTAAACAGACACCAGTTTGAACAAAGGCGTCTGGATTGACAGTATGGCATTTGAAATCCCACAACTCGCAGTTATTTTATATATTTTATGCTTGGAGATTTCATGAAAAGTGAGTCTGTATAATTTGCATATTAAGTATGTACGTCCACAAGTCGTTGTTGCTTTTCACACCTTTGTAGCGTATAAATAGAGCCATGTGACCTTTACATATTGGGACCCAAGCCATGGCGTAGGGGAAAGGGTCGTGACTATGAACCGGAATTCCTTGGTTCTAATCCCACCAAAACCAATGGAAATAGAAAAAAATCTAGTATATATATTTTTATTCATGTTCTTTATGTTTTTTGATATTATTTTCTCTAAATACATTTTAAAGCAAACAAACTGGAAAACATAAGCCTGCCTCTTGAAACTTGCTATGGACTTTTCAAAGGCTATATTAACACACAGTCCTAGTGTCAATAGTATGCATTTTCGATGAAATTTAGAGGTAGGATCCAGCATTTGTGCTAGGACAACTATGAATTCGAACGTACCATGTTCAATTTAAAATTGTCACCTGCTCAATCTTTTGTTTATTGCGTCTTCAATTATGCATTGTCACACTTGGAACATCAGTTTTTAACTATAGAGTCCTCGCAGTGTGAAAGGCTTACACCTGCTAGAACTTTTTGAATGACGGACAGTTCAGATCCTGTTCAGAATGCTCCTTTAGGAGTTCTCTGATCTTGGTATATACTGGCTATGTCCATTGTAATAAGTTCGCATGGATGTGTGTATTATCCCTTCCCCTCATATAACCGCTTTTTAGGCCTTTGCAAACTGAGTAGACCTAGATCTGACTGCTTCTATGGAAGCCGTCTGACCAGGGTCCAATCTGTTTGCTTATGAAATTATAACAGTGCTGAGTCTGCAGTTTCTATCCAGTTCCTAACAACAGTGTGTTTGTGAAGCACTTATGCCCCCGACCTTTGACCTTGAAGGATGACCTTGACTTTTGACCCATGGACCAGGGAGTTGAACGCGAAACATCGTCTGTGTGTGGTAAACATTTGTGCCAGGTTATTTTGAAATCCATTCACAGATAAAAAAAAAAATAAAGAAGGGACATGAAATTTAGGACGGACCGACAGACGGATGGAATGACAGACGGAAGGACGGACAATGCGATTACTATATACCTGCCGTTAGAGGGCATGAAAAATCCCTGTTTCCATATGTCATTGTGAAAAATCAGCTAATACATATTCATGGTTTCATTATTTTTAACATGAATATTTAACAGGGAAAGGATTAAACGTCAATATATATAATTTGAGTTGAAGCATTTACATGTACCGTTTAGCGATTTGCAGTTAAGAATTTAGAATTAGGCATGTAGCATAAAGCGTTAACAAATATAGTTCGAGTTTGACCCGTGAGACGTGACCTTTAGGACCAGTCCATCCATAGAGGTAAAACGCGTCACAAACCATGTATTTGTTCCGGAGTTACATGTGGTAATACAGACAAGTAATAAGCATATACAGTAAAACCTCTCTATAACGGCCACTAAATTGTGTTAATTAGTTTGTAGCTATAGGAGTGTTCTGTTTTACTTTCACCTTGCTTTAAGTAGCCACCTGCCTTTAACACACAATACTTGATGTAATTTAGTGGCTGTTATAGAGAGGTTTTACTGCGTATATACTAATACTGCAAGATTACTACGAGCTTCTTGTGACAATCCATTGCCCACTTACCCATAAATTAGAATATTGCAACTTATATAAATAGAAAAGTGCAGTCACGGCTCAGCACTCGAAATCAAACTACAATGCTCCCTCCCTACAACGGCCCTTTCAATAACGAGTCCTTCCTTACAACAACGCATGTCACTGTTTCCGAAACAATAAAGCTCCAGAAACAACCTTTTTCCATTGTATTTTCTTTATGCCTCCATCAAACCCTATGTTGTGACCACTCTTTAGAATCGTCACTTTGTGACGATTCTAAAGAGTAGTCACAACATAGGATTTGATAGAGGCATAAAGGTTTTAGTTCTCGAAATACACCTTATCTGGGGATCTGCAAACAAGCTAATTATGTTTGATTTTCCCTCCCTATAACAACTCCCTCTGAACAACACATACAATATTCGTATCGCAAAGGGTGTCGTTGTAGAGAGGGAGCACTGTATACCGTATGTAGATAACAGTATAAACTTAGTAAAATCATACCTATAATGTTGACCCAAATACCGCTCTATAGTTTGACACTCAGTCAGATGCAAGCCAAGTCGTGCTTAGCAGAATAGGATTAACGATTTCACCATTATCGCTGAATGAGAACACTGTAGGTCTAGATTGGACCCCGGAAGTACTAAAAATATGCTAGAAATTTCTGATTTATGAAAACCCTAATTTCCGTAACCTTTTCCCTGTTCTATGTTTATTCCGAATTTCAATACCTACTGAATATTCATGGACAAAATAGTTATAATGGAATATGAAAAGTGGAAATTAGTAGCCAGTTAAGTAAGTAAAGAAACAGATCTTTCACATTTCAAAAGCAAACAGAGCAGACACTGATCAGACGACTCCTATAGGAGTCATTTGATCTGGGTCTACTCTGTTTACAAGTGCGTGAAAACCCTCTGGTTTAGAGGGGTTTTACCGTACATTTTGTACATGTATTTTTGAAATCAGGCAGCAAATGTATTCACAAAGGTGACTGCAAATTCCTGCATTGTTTATTAAAAAATCTGCTTGCAACATTTCAATGAAATAGTATGTACTACAGAAATATATGCACGGTGAATGCGCTTTGGTTGACCAGTACAGTAGAGAGTTATGGGTCTTTAACCTTGAATCTCATGTCCGTATATATTCATTGTTTCCAGTCATCGCCTTTTTCACACTCACAGCAATTGGTTTCCCGTCGTACCTTCTATATATTAAAATTGAATATGTCAAACCCACATTCGCCCCTTCTTGTTTTTGGTCATTTGCTAAAACATCTTTTTTCAATCTAAACATTATTTGGAGACAAGATGCATCATGATATGTTTAAGTAGCTCTTACCCTTACGAGAATTTTCAAATGGACAATTCCAAAATTCAGACAGGTAAGCTTACCATGAACATTCAGGTTTTTCAAAAAAGAAAAGTGTTACATGACAAACAGTACATACCCTGATGAGAGGGCTCCTCTAGGATGCATCTCGTCTGGATCTACACTGTTTGCAAAGGACATGAGTAACTTATTTCCTACACTAAAAGGGCTAAAGATAATTTCGATTTGCTAATCTTTTCATTTTTGAAAACAACTACAAAATAATTGGTGACTGTTTTGAAACTAACAAATACCAAGAAATTCAATACTTTGATCCTATATTAAGCTGTATTAAATATTTCTTTCAAACCAGATCTTCGCTAGAGTGTCTATCACCCCCCCCCCCCCCTTTACCCTTATCAACGCCCCTACAAAAAAACCCTATCAACCCCCTATCAAAGACCCCCTTATCACCCCTATCAATAGACCCCTATCAAACGACCCTTATCACACCCTACAACCTCCTTATCACACCCTACAAAAGCCCCCTATCAAACCCCAAAAGAAAAAAGTTCAAGTGTTACAAAAGCACCCCCCCCCCCTCCCGATTGAAAATATGCTTTAAGTTCACTTTTAAAAAAGCAACAATTAAAGCTATGAATCAACAATATCTTTTCAATTTAAGTTAGATGGAAACATTAGTGAGTATAGTGAAATTTGTAAATTATTTCTTAAACACTTAATATTAATTATATATAGTTACTTTATAGTAATGTTAATTTGACTATGTAATAATTATATATTTCAATTTGTAATATGTTTAAACTGACAATACAGCTCATTCAGACAGTATTTAAACTGTATTTTTTTTTTTAAAATTGAATTACGTAATTATATGTTTAGAATAATTAAATATCACTTACATACTACACATACAATAATTGAATTTTCATACTCAATCTGAACATCCCCGGACAATATTGAGTTACGTACATTGTATGTATCGCACTGAATAATTTCAATTAAATTTCAATTTCATACTTATTTTAAAGTTGTTAACATTAAACCTATTATAATTGCATCATCAATTCTTTCCATGGGGAGGGTCATTTGATTTTCAGGGGTTTTGATGGGAGAGGGGGCTATTCGGTGTAGCTTAATGCAGGTCAAAAGTAATGCAGAAAGCTCCTATAGGAGCTTTCTGTATTACTTTTCCCCTGCATTAAGCAACCACCTGCTTTTTATAGCTGGTATGTTTAATAAACGAATGGTCGCTTAAGACAGGTTCTACTGTATCAATTAACCCTTCGCTTGCTATTCAAGTCAATATACCTACCTGTAAATAGTGAAGACCCAGATGAGACAGCTCCTGCAGGAGCTGTCTCATCAGGGTCTGCACTATTTACAAGTTGATTGTGCAACCAGTGCACTCCGCAGCAGTCATTGCACAGCGAAATACTTGTACACAGTGGATATATATGTAATTATACAACAGGGCATGGGTAAAGAAGGAGAAATGTATTTTAAAATTCAGCAAGAGAAGGGTGTAAGGTTCATATGTTGACTAGATGTGTGGACGCTTTAGCTAGGTGCTACTGTAAGAGAAACATATTGACCGGTAACGCGCTACGTGTTAATGTTATTTTAAGGTACTGTGGTGTAAGGAGTGTAGAATAGGCGTTAAAGAGGTGGAGACCTCAATTGAATAACTGAATTCCGAACCGCCACAAAATGTTACATCAATGATCACAACAGCTATAAATCTCACATAACCACACGAGAGGGGGGTCGGATAGCTAAGAGGTAAACACTAAGCTAGAATTATTTTGATCCTTTTTCGTTGTCTATGTTTCCGTTTTTATATTTTCACACGTATGTCTCTACATGTTTATATGTATTTCATCTGTTTGTTAGGTTGTCTGTTCGTCTGTCCTTTCGTCCACCCATCTGTCCATGTGTTTGTCAGTGTCTGTCTGTCGGTCAGTTTAATTGTCTGTTTAATTGCCTGCTTTTCCGATTGTTTTCTGTCAGTCTAAACTGTTTTACAATCGGCCGTTTCTCTCTCCGTATATTGCTATTGATGATTCATAGTAAACCCTAATTTATAAAACTTGATGTAAATATCGTATGACCCTTGCCATTGTTTTCATTCACAAGAATTTCATGTGATGAGGTGTACTTTTCGTAAGTCATACATTTACTTGTTAACGATTGCTATAAGTGTATCGCCGTTATCGCAGTTCGATATCTAAGTGTTGCTGTGCACAACTCTACAGATCAGTAAATAAATACATATCCACTTTGGTCAACGCGTACAAACAAACGTATTTGTTTATTGGCCCCTATAGTCTGATGGTAATTATACATGGAAGTGTGTAACACTTTAAAGTAAGACATATATTTTCTCTCCCCCTCTTTCTCTCATTCACTTGTCTTCATTTATTATTACTCTCTCTCTCTCTCTCTCTCTCTCTCTCTCTCTCTCTCTCTCTCTCTCTCTCTCCCATTTTCTTTTCTTCATACATTTCTCTTTTGTCTATTCCTACCTTTCTACAAAGCTCTCTTTATTTTGTAATTCTTTTTAACTTCCACATCATTTCTTTTTTCTTTCTCGCATGTTGTCTTTCAACAATTCTCCCACTTCTCAATATATGGTTAAATTCCGCCTCGTAAAACTTTAACTTTGGGGATTTGCGAGTATGCTGCAATAACATTACGTCTGGAAGAGTATCTCGCTATCTGTTATCTAATTCACATACAACAGTAAAGCCTCTCTATAACGACCACTAATTACATCAAGTAGTGTGTGTTAAAGACATGTGGCTGCTTAAAGCAAGGTGAAAGTAAAACAGAACGCTCCTATAGGAGCGTTCTGTTTTACATTCACCTTGCTTTAAGCATTTATCTGCCCCGAATTCCAACTCATTAACACAATTTAGTGGCCGTTAAAAGAGAGGTGTTACTGAACTTTGATTCGGAGAAGACACTGAAGTAGTCAAACTTACACCGGATCCATATTTGAGAAGACATTACTTTTTACAGCGAAGTAAGGGCATATAAAGTATCCCCCGTATGAGATCAATCCGTTTCCACTTTGATGTACAGTAAAACCTCTCTATTACGGCCACTAGATTACATCAAGTATTTTGTGTTAAAGGCAGGTGTCTACTTAAAGCAAGGTGAGAGTACAACAGAACGCTCCTGTTGGGGCGTTTTGTTTTACTTCCACCTTGCTTTAAGCAGCCACCTGCCCTAAATACCAACTAATTAACACAATAAAGTGGCCGTGATAGAGAGGTTTTACTGTAATTAACACTTTCCCTGTTCTATGTTTATTTCAAGTTTCAATACCTACTGAAAATTCATGGACAAAATGTTATAATGGAGTATTTAAAGCGGAGCATTGTAGCCATTATACATGTAGAAAGTAAAGAAACAAATCTATCAAATTGCATTAGCAAACAGAGCAGACGCTGATCAGATGGCTCATATAGGAACTGCGTGAAAATTTGTTTATATGAAGGAAAGGGTTTATTCTTTAACCTGACGAATGTTTGTACATTTTCAAACAGAGCAGACCCAGAACAGACCGCTCCAGTATCAGCTGTCTGGTCTCCGTCTGCTGTGTTTGTTGGAGATATGGTATAATATAAGCCCCCTGTTTCTACTATGGTAAAACTGTAAACGTAAACATACATTATTAAAATCAGTTAGTTTTATTTAATATTCATTCATAAAGTAACCTCTTATATGAATATTAATTAGATAATGCAGTGAGTACTGGTTAATTATCGAGGAGCAGCTCAAATGCTTCCGGCTGTAAAATCCAGTAATACGTTATTATCTGCAATATATAATTAGATGTTGTATTTGTTTCAGATTCCATCATTGACAATTCATACGGGAAACCAGTATATAATGGCCGGTTAATTTGGCATTGAGATCGGCACGAGACTGGGGGCTATAAATCCGATACAGTCACTGAGTAAGCTAAGGTGTATTGAGAAATACCAATTCGTCACTATCGGTTTCCCCCTCGAGGACAGCAGACCCTGGGTACTGAAGTTAGAAGTCCTGAAAAGTCATGGCTATTTAGTCACGAGAATCGTTCGTATAAATCTGGAAAGCCGACAGGTTTATAAACATGGAATAAACAGTAGGCGTGATCATATGTTAACAGCATACACTATAGAAACATTAACAAACCAGCGAGATTGTATAAGTACGTAGGTATAGTGAAGCGATATTGTGACACAGAAAGAAAAAAAATAATCAAAGAAGATCTGCTATCTTTACTTTTCGATTTGATTTGAAGACGGAATTTTAAACTCCGAAATCTGACTTAGGAAAAGAGTTCCCGCTGTTGATGAAGCGATATTGTTACATAGAGAGAACAGTTATACTTTATTCTTTACGTTTCGAACTGGGTTGGGGACGGAATTTGAAACTCTGAATTCAGAGTTTGGAGAGGATTTTCTGTGGTTAGGACATTGGGAACAATGTCAAGTGTGAATAATGCGTCGGACACGGATGGTGAGAGTTCAACTGCGATCAAAGCGATTGAAGCGACTGTGTTGTCTTTGATTGTATGTGTATCTGTGGTGGGGAACGTTTCCCTCTGGATTGTTGTGCTCAGATCCAAGTCCCTGCGCACCGTTACGAGTATGTTCATCTTGGGACTTTCGGCTGCAGGTATGTGGGAATATGTCTTTATGTTTCTTCATATTGACGCATGTTGACGCATCTGTAAAATCACCTTTTGAAACCATTGTGATACATCGAGCAGTTGCTCTATAGGAGCAAATGCTCTGTCTTCACAATGGTTCCAAACAACACAAATCTAAACCTTTTCGTTTATCTAGTAAAAATGCTCCTTTTCTGTAGATTTATTCAAAGAGACTGTGTCTAAAAGTAGCCTATGAGGGAATATGTTAAGTTCAAAACAGGATTTTAGCAGAATTTATATTCTAAGCTAGCATTGTACATAATCCCATCTATATAGAACGAACTGTACCATTCACTTCAGGTTTTCTTGTCTGTATATATTTAACCCCTTACACCATGAATATTCATATTAGAAATAATGCCATCATGACTATTAATTAGATCATATATTTTTATAATGGCACATGGGTACAACAATATTTCGACATGACAGAAACTGGAAAATCACACATGTATTTTTATAATTTTATAATCCAAAAGGGCAGACCCTGGTCATATAAGATGACTCCTGCGGCAGTGTGATCTAGGTCTACTCTGTTGGTTGAACAGATGTAGAAATATTTATAGAGTAAATGATAAATGGTGTTAGGAAAGTGAGTACAGTAAAACCCCTCTAATACGACCACTGAATGAACAAACATGGCTGTCTTCATAAGCAGGTGGTTGATTAATGCAGGATGAAAGTTATGCAGAAAGCTCCTATAGGAACTTTCTGCATGACTTTCGTCCTGCTGTGAATTGTACCCCTTTTTGGTGGTCGCATTAGAAGGGTTTTACTGTATATGAGAAAGAGATTTAGCTAGTGACTAGCAGAGTGGAAAGACTTTAACCCTTTACTTTATGAATATTCATGAAACAAATAATGAAATCATGAATATTAATTGTCTATTTTAGTTATGATGGCACTAACAAAAATGGAATATTTGATCATGATAGAAAATGTAGAATTATCTCAATATTATTTCATAAGCAAACCAGATCGGCCACCACCGTGTTTAGCATTCTCCTGACATAATGAATATTTATTATCTGAATATCTAATATTTGCATATTTACACATGATAGTGTGGTAAAGTAAAACCTCTCTATAACGGCTACTAAATTACATCAAGTATTTAGTGTTAAAGGCAGGTGTCTACTTAAAGCAAGGTGAAAGTAAAACAGAACGCTCCTATAGGAGCTTTCTGTTTTACTTTCACCTTGCTTTAAGCAGCCACTTGCCCTAAATACCAACTAATTAACACAATTAAGTGGCCGTAATAGAGAGGTATTGCTGTATTAGTAGGGACTGCAGAGTCAGATTACTGTAGTTATAATTTCATAAGTAAACAGAGCAGACCCTGATCAAACGGCTCCTATAAGAGTTGTCTGATCTGGATCTATTCTGACGTGAAAAGGTGTTTATAAGAAGGACACTGTTAACCATTTCAAGACTGAAATTGAGAGTTGAATTCCCCATCATTTTTTAACTATATGAGTACACTCAGTATGAAAGGTTTATACTTATTAGAGGATTTTAAATGACAAACAGTCGACTGTTAACAACAAGTCAGCAGTGTGTTCTACTCTGAGTATAATAAGCAGCGTGTTCTACTCTGAGTATAATACTCACAATTGTTAACATCAAGTCAGCAGCGTGTTCTACTCTGAGTATATTACTCACAAATGTTAACAACAAGTCAGCAGTGAGTTCTACTTAGTATAATACTCACAAATAATGTTAACAACAATTGCAAAATGACAGCACAAGCGTGTCCCGAATTTGAATAGGTTCTATATTGTTTATAGGCTATTCTGTATTTTTCTGACGTGTATGTTGTGACAAACCCTGTAGAACATGCCCGAGCGGTACGTTTTGCGGCTGACCTGGTGTCACGCAGTATTGCAAAACATAAAAGTTAATGTTGTATAGCGGTGCTCTTATTTCGATCATGCTAGAAGAAGATGTGGTCCAAAGTGATCACAAGTGGCCCAGAGTGGTCCCAAGTGCATATTGTATATTTTTTCTACGCCCTTACATCACGTTATTATTGACTTAACCCTTTCCTTCATACAAATGCCTTTTTCACCCATTTGCAAACAGAGTAGTCCCAGAACAGTAGGAGCCGTCTGATCAGGGTCTGCTCTGTTTGCTTTAAGGAATTTATAGATCTGATTATGTAGTGAAACAATTTCTTCTTCCATGTTCTATATTACTAATTATGTCATTGAATATGTATGAGGTAGAGAAGTCTTGAATAAAAGTTAAACAGGGACACGGTTAATACAGGTTTAATAAAACCCAGAACCGCCGCGATAGCTCAGGTCAAAGTGTAAGTTAGAATGATATATAGGGACGCGAAGCTATACTTGTTTCTATAAGATCTGTATAAAGTAAAACCTCTCTAAACTGGACGCTAAAAGTTTGATAATTATCGGTCTTACAGACAGGTGGCAGCTTAATGCAGGGTGAAAGTCATACAGAAAGCTCCTCTATAGGAGCTTTCTGCATGACTTTCACTCAGCACTAAGCAGCCACCTGCCTAAAAGTATCTAAATTTTCTTTTAGGATTCTGGTATAGAGGGGATTTACTGTATTTTCGCGAAACCCTAGTCTCGTTGGTGCGAATTAAAATAATTGCATGTATGAGGTGTTTCTAATAAATGCTTATATACAACATAAAGTTTGACGGGAAATACAATACAGTAAAATCCAGCTGATCTGAAATATTCAGCTAAATATCATCACTAGTCTTTAAATCATTCCCTTTATAGAAATACCTTTTCATGCCTTTGCAAACAGAGTAGACCAAGATCTGACGGCTCTTATAAGAGACGCGTCACCAGTTTCTGCTATGTTTGCTTATGAAATAATATACAGTAAAACCTCTCTATAACAGCCACTAAATTAGATCAAATATTTTTGTATTAAAGGCAGGTGGATGCTTAAACCAAGGTGAAAGTAAAACAGAACGCTCCTATAGGAGCGTTCTGTTTTACTTTCACCTTGCTTTAAGCAGCCACCTGCCCTAAATACCAACTAATTAACACAATTTAGTGGTCGTTATAGAGAGGTTTTAATGTTCAGTAAAACCTGTCTATAACGACCACTAAATTACATGTAGATCAAATTGATTGTGTTAAAGGCAGGTGGATGCTTAAAGCAGGGTGAAAGTAAAACAGAGCGCATCTATAGGAGCGTTCTGTTTTACTTTCACCTTGCTTTAAGCACCCACCTGCCCTAAATACCAACTAATTAACACAATTTAGTGGTCGTTATAGAGAGGTTTTACTGTAGATCTGATTCTACAATTTCTACCAATAACATTATCTCATGTGTACATTTGCTATTCCAAAACATTCAGCTAATAAATATTCATAATGTCAGTAGTTCTTACATGAATATTCAAATGGGGAAAAGGTTAACATGACAGCTTCATACAGGATGAACGTTATGCAGAAAGCTCTTCCCTGCTAGAATTCCGGTTTAGAGTTTTACTGTATACAGTAAAAGACATCTAAATCGGAATTCTAGTAGAGAATAATTTAAATACTAATAGGCAGGTAGCTGCTTCATTCAGTGTGAAAGTCATGCAGAAAGATCCACTATGAGCTTTCTGCATGACTTACATCCTGCATTAAGCTGTCATCTGTCCTCAAGACCTATATTTACACTCAATGTAACGTCCTGTTTAGAGAGGCTTTACTATATACGTGTAGGTAAATTAGCACATCTTGTTTTCTACCTCAAACTTATAGAAACGGGTGTGTATACATGTTCGATTTATATATACCGTCTTAAGTTATGCACCTGTCATCCAAAGTTATCTCTTAATGTAGATTTATAAAGATATCTAATGATTTAAGAACCATAAAACTAACCAATTAGCATAACTTACAAACTGAATCTAGATTTTGTTACGTGAACCATAAAGTACACTAGTACAATTATAGTAATTCGATTCTTATTCATTTCGTCCTATAACAAACATATGCATGTATTTATGCACGTAAAATCTAGCATTTTCTGTTGTTGCTAAGAAACGAACTCCTGTAAAATATTTTTTCTCTTTAACCCTTTCCTCCATAAAGACGCCATCCTGACTCTTTACAAGCAGAGAAGACCCAGATCAAGATCTGCTTGTTTTTGCTTTTGAAACAATATCGGAATGATTCTACAGTGTCTATTATAGCCAAACATTCCTGTGTCAATGTGTCGGTATCAGAATTAACCCTTGTGTGCCCACAGTACCATATATGGGACATAGGCAAACAGTGTAGACTCTGATCAGACGCCGCATAATGCGGCGTCTGATCAGAGTCTACACTGTTTGCTGATAGGAACTGCAATATAAAAACAAACGAAATTGAAAATTTAGACCAAGCATCCCTTAGATAAAAAATGAGCTAATCCAAATATATAAACATGGAATAATCCACTGGGCGCAAATGGGTTAACCCAAGAGTTGAGCTACTAGCTGTCGTAACCACTTACCTATTCAATATTTATATAAGAAATAATAACATTATGAATAATAATCAAATTATTTGTTTCAATGGCATATGAACACAGGGCATTTTGGCATAGACAGAAACTGCGGAATCAGATCTACGTTATAAGTAATAACAAAAGCAAACAGAACAGATCCTGATCAGTCGGCTCACATGGGAGCCGTCTGATCTGGGTCTACTGTGTTTGCAAATGCGTGAAAAGGCTTTTATATGAAGGAAAGTGTTAATTATGCCGAATGAGGCCGCTTTACGGCCCCTTAAGCTAGATTTTACTGTATTTCAGATATTTATCGCTCGCTGACATTCGTCATATATATATGTAACAAACATCGATTCTGTTTGTTATCAGATCATGGCCTTATGTCGTTACAAGTCACTACTAATGTTTTTATCCTGCCGACAACAGTGTATTAGCTTTGATCCTATACCTGATAAAATACTGATGTAAAATACTTACCTTATGAATATATGAATATCAATTAGTTGAAGTTTATAATGGCATAATTAACAATTCCTTCATACAGACGCATTGTTTTGGCATTTGCAAACAGAATAGACCCAGATCAGACGGCTCCTCTAGGAGCCGTCTGATCAGGGTCTGCTCTGTTTGCTTATGAAATAATATAGATCTGATTCTGCAGTTTCTACCTATACCAAACAATCGTGTGTACATGTACATAGGCCATTAAGAAAATTCAGCTAATAATATTCACGATGTCATTATTTCTTACATGAATATTCAAACAGGGAAAGGGTTGACAAAAGAATACATGATGAAGTAAATATTCCAAAATAGGGAATTAATATAATACATAAATACTTAAACTGCTCTGATCTAATATTTCGACCACTAAGGGCCTTTGTCAAAGATTATCATGTCAAAATACACGTCACATTTTTGTTACATGCATTCAGCCATAAAATCAAAGAGAATAATGTTGATCCAGCGTCGTCTTGGTGACATTGGGTTGTTTTTTAAAAAGTCATGACGTCATCAAAATGACGTCATCAAATGACGTCATGGGTACAACGACGTCATGCATGCATTAGCGCATTATCCTCTTTGATGTTACAGCCAAATGGTCTGTAGGTTCTCAGCCTCCATATCCAATCAGTTTCATGGATCTGTCTTTCAGTTCTACATGCATGGAACATCCGTTTCAAAACTACAAATCTCACATCATCACTGCTATGACCACCGATTCCAAAATGTCTATTTATTGGCTTCTCTCTCTCATGCCTCACATCACTCAAATGTTCTTTCATTCTCTCCCGAATTTCTCTCTCAGTTTCACCGACATACACCATTATATCGCATTTACTGCATTTAATTGCATATACTACATTTCTTTCTCTACAGTTAATATTAGTTGACACATTGTAAACTGATTGCCTATTTGTGTCACTTATACTTGACATTTCAAGAATACTGCAAGTAGCACAACCCTGTGAACAGACTGTATTGCTTGGTCTAACAATCCTGTTAGTTTTTGAATGCACCAGTGTGTCACATAGATTTTTATCACGCCTGAATGCTACGATTGGCAGTTGTTGGAATACTTCTTTAAGCCGGTCTGATTGATGCAAAACTTTTGAATGTTTGTTTACAATGTAATGTATATTCGGTAGCAGGTTTGAATACGTCAAAACTAAAGGGACCCTATTCATTTTCCTGTTAGATCTAACTGTTTGTTTCTTTACTAATGTGGCAGATCTGTCAAGTTTATCCACCCTTACCAACTGATTTTCTATCATCCTACCACTATATCCTCTCTTCCTTAACTGACCCTTGAGTTTATTTCTTTCTCTAATATAGTCCGATTCTCTTTCACATATACGCTTAATTCTTAGTCCCAAACCATATGCTATGCTCCTTTTTGTACTAGGAGGATGGCAAGAAGAATTATTAAGGTACAGCTGTTTGTCTGTTGGTTTTACATAAAGATCTGTGTATATATGACCATTGTCTATTTTAACTAGAGTATCCAGAAATTCTATCTGATCCAAACCATATCTAAGCTCTATACTAATATTCGGGTGAATACTGTTTGCATGTTTCGCAAAATCTTCCAGTTCTTGAACTGTACCATCCCAGATCCCGAAACCATCATCAATGAATCTCTTGTAAAACATTGGTACTTTTTTGTGTGACATCAATTCTTCATCCCATTTCCTCATATATGAACAAGCAAAATTCTTTCCTAATTTTGAACCAATTGCCACCCCATCTTTTTGTATGAAAGTGCTATCTCCAAAAGAAAATGTGTTGTTGTCTAAAACTGTTTGAATCATCTTAAGAACATTTTCTGTATCAATCAACGGATCACTTCTGTTTGCAAGGCCTTCCATACATGCATCTAGTCCCTCTTTCTTTGGGACTGATGGATACAACTTTGCTACGTCAAAACAGAACAAAATGCAATTTTCTGAAAGTGGTTCATTAATGTCTTTTAATTTGTTAATAAAATCAGTTGTATCTCTGATGTAGCTGGGTGAAGTTTCAACAAATTCACTAAAAGTACAAAAATGAGTCATGCAGGAAATACCACATACAGAACAAACACTCGCCCGAACAGCAACACAAGGAAACATCAAATGTACATGGGTAGAAAAAACAACAAGAGACGCACAAAGACAAAACAAACATTCAATAGGAGGAAGATGGAAGTACCGCCTTGGAACGGTCAGTGACAAAAGTCACCGGGGGTTTAAACCGGTTTATGGGCGCCCAACCTCACCCTTATTCCATCCCCATCCTAAAAGACAAACAGTGTAAATAAACGTATCCCCTCTCCGACTAATCTACAACAACCGCGACAGCAAATACAGTGGTAAAGTGCATGTATAACAAAAAAACATTTAATTGAACATACTGTATCCACCTATCGCTAGTGTACTCAATGATTGAGCTGCAAACAGAGTAACTGTAGAAAAGTAATAAAGGGTACGACAAAAATGAAATAGTACAGATATCCGACGTTCTCCTTCCATTTCTGGATTTAAGAGGTCGCCTTCATAGAGTACTAAACCTTTCTTGTCGGCGTACATGCAAAGAGGCCAGCGTGATTGCCAACTGTAAAAGGGTTCACAACCAAACATGCAGTATGTTGTAATAATTCATGCTCAGCAACTTCAGCTAACCTCTCAGTGGCAGTACCCATGCCACTAACTATTGTTCTAAAAGGAGCAGTTGGTTTGTGAATTTTAGGGTTCCCTTTCAATTTACCTGGTCTGGAGTACTTTGGGATAAGATACTGTTTCAT
Organism: Azorinus chamasolen; assembly: GCA_963576725.1. Taxonomy (NCBI): domain Eukaryota; kingdom Metazoa; phylum Mollusca; class Bivalvia; order Cardiida; family Solecurtidae; genus Azorinus; species Azorinus chamasolen. Next base: position 9,948,517 of record OY755249.1, read on the forward strand.
TTCTTTTGATATGGCACCTTCCCTAAACATTTTGTTTACTAGCTTTTTCACTTCTTTCAGGCTTATTTCAGTTCGGTCACTATTAGTTGCCTCATACGAATCACTTGTTAAAACCTCTTTCTTCATTGACTCTATGTATACTTCCTTATCTAAAACAACTATACCTGAACCCTTGTCTGCAGGTCTGATCACTATGTTTTCATTGTGCAAAAGTTCATAAAAAGCCTCTTTCTCATCTTTCGATATATTTAGCTGACTATTCTTTTTCAAACTATTGACTATGTCATTCTTAACCAGTTCTATATATAGGTCAAGATGCCTGTCCCTGCCTGAATTTGGTGTGAAGTTTCTATCTTTCTTCACTTTAAATTTATCACTAATATGATCATTATCGTCATCATGTAGATCTACACTATCATTTTCAAAGAAATACTCTTTCAGTCTCATTTGTCTTTCCCATTCAGAAAGATCTGATAACAGTTTTACCTTGTCTATTTTTGTCCTAGATGGTATAAATTTTAAACCCTTTTCTAAAAGTAATTCTTGTGCATTAGTAAGTGGGTAGCTAGACATGTTAATAACTGATGTATCCTTATTTCTTTTATTTTCTGTAATGTTTTTGGTTGCGTAATCAGACTTAGAACGACTCTTGACACTAGAAAATTTCCTTTTGCCCAATCTTGTTTTTATTCTAGAAATTTCCGGTGGCATAGTGGTTTGGCTTTTTGTCTCCAATACATCATACCCTTTTCCTGCAAAAACTGAACTTTCTGAAGCTGTAGGATTTTCAAACCAATCTACTGAAATGTTGGGGTTGTTCCTTCCTGCAATTGGATTAACATTTGGCAAAGAACTATCGGTAACAACTAAACTAAAATGGTGATTTTCAAGAAGAAGACTTACCCCTCTGTTTCCACTCTCACACTTCTCACTTACAAACCTGTGCCAATTATTGTATTTCCTATCATATGTCACGATGATAGGTATGCAATATAAATCAGTAGCAGCGTGAAGTTCTGCCTCAGTAGCCCACGATGATACTCTGCCATCAGTAAATAACTGATTTCTGATATGAGTTTCAATATCATCGTCTACCAAGTGTCTGTATGACTGCTTATTCACATGCATGAAATTATTCAGTTCCTTTCTGATGGTCTCGTGTTGAAACTGAGTTCCATAGAAATACTGACTTAAACACCTATAAAAACAATTGCCATCCTTCACAATATTAACAACTCTGTATCCTGGCTCTGAGGTCGATGCATGATTGAGTTCCTGCAAAGAATGCCATTTTTTTGACTTAACAACGTCCAATCTCGCCTTTTCTCTTATCTTCCATGCATTGATCTCATCTCCAGAAACAGAATCAATTACACTAGATAGCTTTTCCACTTCCGATCCAATCTCCAATGATTTCCTTTCACATGCTTCTCTGACAATTTCCATCAGTTTTAAAGAAGCATCTTCCTTCACTTTCCTACAACACTCGAATTCCTTTTCACTAGCATCCATCTGCATATCCCACTTTATCCTGAAACCTTTCGGAATTATAGAGGCTCGACTACAACTCGATAGAAACTCCAAATGACTTTCATATCGAAGTTGTTTTTCCACAGCATTCCTCAACAATCGTGCTTTATCCATGATATCTCCAAGGAGCACAAATTCACAATGAAGTAAATATTCCAAAATAGGGAATTAATATAATACATAAATACTTAAACTGCTCTGATCTAATATTTCGACCACTAAGGGCCTTTGTCAAAGATTATCATGTCAAAATACACGTCACATTTTTGTTACATGCATTCAGCCATAAAATCAAAGAGAATAATGTTGATCCAGCGTCGTCTTGGTGACATTGGGTTGTTTTTTAAAAAGTCATGACGTCATCAAAATGACGTCATCAAATGACGTCATGGGTACAACGACGTCATGCATGCATTAGCGCATTATCCTCTTTGATGTTACAGCCAAATGGTCTGTAGGTTCTCAGCCTCCATATCCAATCAGTTTCATGGATCTGTCTTTCAGTTCTACATGCATGGAACATCCGTTTCAAAACTACAAATCTCACATCATCACTGCTATGACCACCGATTCCAAAATGTCTATTTATTGGCTTCTCTCTCTCATGCCTCACATCACTCAAATGTTCTTTCATTCTCTCCCGAATTTCTCTCTCAGTTTCACCGACATACACCATTATATCGCATTTACTGCATTTAATTGCATATACTACATTTCTTTCTCTACAGTTAATATTAGTTGACACATTGTAAACTGATTGCCTATTTGTGTCACTTATACTTGACATTTCAAGAATACTGCAAGTAGCACAACCCTGTGAACAGACTGTATTGCTTGGTCTAACAATCCTGTTAGTTTTTGAATGCACCAGTGTGTCACATAGATTTTTATCACGCCTGAATGCTACGATTGGCAGTTGTTGGAATACTTCTTTAAGCCGGTCTGATTGATGCAAAACTTTTGAATGTTTGTTTACAATGTAATGTATATTCGGTAGCAGATTTGAATACGTCAAAACTAAAGGGACCCTATTCATGCAGTATTCTTGAAATGTCAAGTATAAGTGACACAAATAGGCAATCAGTTTACAAGAAAAGAAAGAGGGACTAGATGCATGTATGGAAGGCCTTGCAAACAGAAGTGATCCGTTGATTGATACAGAAAATGTTCTTAAGATAATTCAAACAGTTTTAGACAACAACACATTTTCTTTTGGAGATAGCACTTTCATACAAAAAGATGGGGTGGCAATTGGTTCAAAATTAGGAAAGAATTTTGCTTGTTCATATATGAGGAAATGGGATGAAGAATTGATGTCACACAAAAAAGTGCCAATGTTTTACAAGAGATTCATTGATGATGGTTTCGGGATCTGGGATGGTACAGTTCAAGAACTGGAAGATTTTGCGAAACATGCAAACAGTATTCACCCGAATATTAGTATAGAGCTTAGATATGGTTTGGATCAGATAGAATTTCTGGATACTCTAGTTAAAATAGACAATGGTCATATATACACAGATCTTTATGTAAAACCAACAGACAAACAGCTGTACCTTAATAATTCTTCTTGCCATCCTCCTAGTGCAAAAAGGAGCATAGCATATGGTTTGGGACTAAGAATTAAGCGTATATGTGAAAGAGAATCGGACTATATTAGAGAAAGAAATAAACTCAAGGGTCAGTTAAGGAAGAGAGGATATAGTGGTAGGATGATAGAAAATCAGTTGGTAAGGGTGGATAAACTTGACAGATCTGCCACATTAGTAAAGAAACAAACAGTTAGATCTAACAGCAAAATGAATAGGGTCCCTTTAGTTTTGACGTATTCAAATCTGCTACCGAATATACATTACATTGTAAACAAACATTCAAAAGTTTTGCATCAATCAGACCGGCTTAAAGAAGTATTCCAACAACTGCCAATCGTAGCATTCAGGCGTGATCAAAATCTATGTGACACACTGGTGCATTCAAAAACTAACAGGATTGTTAGACCAATCAATACAGTCTGTTCACAGGGTTGTGCTACTTGCAGTATTCTTGAAATGTCAAGTATAAGTGACACAAATAGGCAATCAGTTTACAATGTGTCAACTAATATTAACTGTAGAGAAAGAAATGTAGTATATGCAATTAAATGCAGTAAATGCGATATAATGGTGTATGTCGGTGAAACTGAGAGAGAAATTCGGGAGAGAATGAAAGAACATTTGAGTGATGTGAGGCATGAGAGAGAGAAGCCAATAAATAGACATTTTGGAATCGGTGGTCATAGCAGTGATGATGTGAGATTTGTAGTTTTGAAACGGATGTTCCATGCATGTAGAACTGAAAGACAGATCCATGAAACTGATTGGATATGGAGGCTGAGAACCTACAGACCATTTGGCTGTAACATCAAAGAGGATAATGCGCTAATGCATGCATGACGTCGTTGTACCCATGACGTCATTTGATGACGTCATTTTGATGACGTCATGACTTTTTAAAAAACAACCCAATGTCACCAAGACGACGCTGGATCAACATTATTCTCTTTGATTTTATGGCTGAATGCATGTAACAAAAATGTGACGTGTATTTTGACATGATAATCTTTGACAAAGGCCCTTAGTGGTCGAAATATTAGATCAGAGCAGTTTAAGTATTTATGTAAAAGAATACATGGTTATTGAAAACTCACAATTACCATCCCTTCATCACACAGAGCAGGTCATGTTCAGACAAATCCAACAGAAGCCATTTGATCGGTGTCTACTTGGTTTGCAAATGCGCCACAATGCGTATCTATGGGGTAAAGAGTTAACTCCGAGCTGTGGCAATTTGTACTCACCTTCGATTCGTTCAAGTTGTGGAGAAAATAGCGACCAAGTGTCAACTATTATTGGTCCTAATGCGAAAACGAGTCCCCTAATGAACCAGACCCCGAAATTATAAAACTTTTTCATTGAGTCTGAGATCATTCTCAAGCATCTGATTGATCAGAATCTGAGCTTGAGAATGATCTCAGACTAACCTTGGAACCAGGCTGTTTTCAATTGTCTATCAGGTCTTCAGTTAGTCTGAGTCTGAGATGATTCTCAAGTATCTGATTCAGATGCTTGAGAATGATCTCAGACAAACCTTCGAACCAGGTTCTTTGCAATTGTCTATCAGGTCGAATGATTGTAGTATAAGGGACACATGTCTGCTATTCAATGACAACACGTTAATTTATCTGTAGATCAGATTATCTGATAATAAACTGTTAACACGATGGACAATTTCCTGATGACGCCGCAAATATGTCAGATTTATTAACCATTATCCTGCCAAAAACAGTGTCTGCACAAACTCTGATGGTGCTGTATTTTTCATTTACATGTAACCCCGATTCCTTAATGCAGTTAGAAAACAGCTTGGGGCCCTGGTGAAACGCCGAGTTGCTCGGCATCTCATCTAGGTACAAGCTGTTTGTAAATGTGACAAAGTCGCTTGTGGCAGAATTGGGGTTAATGCATTTATGTTTTTTTCCCCTGAATTTCCTAAATCACCATGACGAAGTGAGTCTCAAATAATCTGCATCCTAATGATACAAGTCACGCGCAGTAGCATTTGAATGCAAAAGTAAATGTCAAATCATTGAATTACTAATACAGTGTAATCCAAATCCGGTTGTTAATATTGACGGGTGACTTAATGTTTGACTTAACTATTTCGTGATGTCGCATATGTTACCTATGCAAACAATTTGGATCCAGATGAGACGCCGAGTAACTCGGCGTCTCATCAGGATCCAAACCGTTTGTTACTGCTGCTATTTTATGAAAGAAAAATAAGGAAAATCTGAAATCTAAAAATTGTAGTAGACGACAAATTTTGCAGACGACGAGTTACATGTAATACCGATCTACCGTGTTAACGTTTACTTAACCCTTTCACCGCCGATGTCGCATATAAATACACCACGACAAATAGTGCAGTCCCAGATCAGACGCCGCCTTTTTAAGGCGGCGTCTGATCAGGGACTTCACTATTTGTCTCAAACTCTATTTCTATATATGTGCTTTATTCCTTTGAAGTTTGCATTTATTTATCTTATTTACCGAATGCTTTAACAAAATTGGATTGCAGACGACAATTAGAGATTTGGCGCTGAAAGAGTTAATTCCGAATCGTTCAAGATATTGAGAAGCTCTTGACAGAGTGTCAAACAGCATGGATTTAAGCTGTTTGAAAATGCTTAGTACGAAATTGTTTTTAATTCGTTAAAGGATGACAGTTTTCAACAGTTTGAATAAAACAGTTACATATTGTATAAAATTCTCATTATTATTAGATCAATACTGTTAAAACCGTGGTCTTCAAATCAACAATGTCTTTTGTCGTACTATTCAGTTATGTGCAATTTAACACAGTTTTGGTGGCGTTAAAATGTTGAACTAAATAATCGGCAGTTTAACATATAATAGAGGCTATTATGTACTGAATGAATGCGTTTATAAAGGATGTCCATGTACTCATATTTTGCAAAATAATAAACGCTTTACTCCATGAATATTCATGGAAAATATAATGACATCTTGAATATTAAAAACATTAAATGTTATAATAGCCCATAGACCCAGGGAATGCAGAAACTGTAGAATCATATCTTTATTACATGTATATCATAAGCAAACGTAACAGACCCTGATCAGACGGCTCCTAAAGGGGTCGTCTAATCTGGGACTACTTTTTGAAAAGTCGTATACAGGCGTATTTATGGAGTAACGGGTTAACCCATTCCCGCGTATATTGGCGCCTTTTGACGTCTCGATAAAAGTCACTTTGTGAAACCATTGTGATAAATAGAGCATTTGCTCCATAGGAGCAAATCATTTTATGCTCTATTTATCACAATGTTTTCAAAACTACACAATTCTTAAAGTTTCCATTTCTCTAGTACATGTACATGCTCCTTTTCGGTAGATTTATTCAAAGAAGTTGGATCCAAAAATAGCCTATGAGGGAATGGGTTAAATCACATTATGTAGAGTCTCGGTAAAGGGACAACTCGATTAATTAACATTAGAGAGCATGTGGTTGCTTAACCATTTCCCTTATGTAAGCGCATTTTGATGCATCTGCAAACAGAGTAGACTCAGATCAGACGGCTCCTATAGAGCCAAAGTGTCATGTGTTCGTTCATACATGTACGCCATAAAAATATTATTAATATTCATGACGTCATTATTTCTTACATAAATATCCATCGGGGGAAAGGGTTAATGTAGTAAAAAAAATTACAATTTTTTTTTTTAATAAATGTCGGAATGTAAAGTGTGAGGGGAATTTGAAATTATGTCAGGGTATTGGCAGGAAAAAAAAGCCTCTGGTTTGTGACTTGCTTACTGTACCTAGTTTGACCAGCACTCGTTATAATATGAAAATTAACGACGAATGAACATCCTAATCAATATTTCTAGAGCTTATACATGTATTACTAGGTATATAAATATATTGTACAGTAAAACCCCGCTAATGCGACCACTTAATAAACAACAAATGGGGTCGTTTAAAGCAGGTGGTTGCTTAATGAAGGACGAAAGTAATACAGAAAGCTCCCTAGGGAGCTTTCTGCATAACTTTCGTCCTGCATTAAGCTACCACCTGCCTCTGACACCCAGAATTAGGCCCTTTTTTGGTAGTCGCATTAGAAGGGTTCTGCTGTATTTAATCCAAAACACACGTTATTTATTATCTATTATTTACTGTGTTAATAAGTACAAAGATATTATGATGTTTGGATTTGGAGTATGATATCGTGAGCAGGTCGTCTCATTACCAGACTATATCAGTCTAGCAAGTGCGCGATCTGGACCCGAAAAGACGTCAGCTTCTCTGAGACTTTAATGCAGGAACTACATGTAAGTGTGTGTTCATTGTACGTTTTCTTCTTGTTAATTTTCAGAGGATTAATTTAGTGTCTTTAACAGTTTTCTCTATGATTTGATTAATTTGATATTACATGTAGTTTTGGTATTTAAACACAGAAAAATTCGATCATGATATAAACTGTACCATCTGATCTGTACTATTTCATAATCACAGAGAATTTACCATGGGGTCGGGATGGCGGTGGGTGGGGGTTTTACTGTACCTAATACACCCAGCGTTTTACTCCATTAACCGTTTTCCTGTTCTGTGTTGATTCCAATTATCGATACCTACTGAATATTCATATACAAAATAGGTATAACGAAACATGGAAGGTGGAAAACTGTAGCCATTTTACAAAGTAAAGAAACAGAACTTTTCAAATTCCATTAGCAAACACAGCATGTCCTGATTATACGGCTCCTATAAGAGTCTTCTGATCTGGGTCTACTCTGTTTGCAAATGCGGGAAAACAAGGCAGAGTTAATGTTTATTAAGACATAGAAAACATACAATTACCAATTTGACAATTTTTTTGTCTTCACCCATTCCCTCATATTGACGACTTTTGACGATTCTGTAAAAGTCACTTTGTGAAACCATTGTGATAAATAGAGCATTTGCTCCTATAGGAGCAAATGCTCTATTTATCACAATGGTTTCAAACTTCAAAATTCTAAACAAATTCCTTTTCTGTAGTTAATGCTCCTTTTCGGTAGATTTATTCAAAGAGGTTGTACATGTATCTAAAATTAGCCTATGAGGGAATGGGTAATTTTATTATGTCATTATGAACAAAGCATTGTTTTGACTATGTCAGAAACTGTAGAATCATATCTAAATTAAATTCAAAAGCATACCCTGATCAGACGGGCACTGCGGGAACCGTATGATCTGGGTCTACTCTGTTTGCAAATGCGTGAAACAGGAAAGGGTTAATGTTTATAAAGAAATAGAAAACATATAAATACCAATTAACTATTTTTTTGCCTTAACTGTAATTTTGAAATGACATTATGAACAAATGATTGTTTTGAACATGTCAGACACTGTAAAATAATATCTAAATTTAGTTCAAAAGCATACCCTAATCAAAAGGGTATTGAAGGAGCTGTATGATCTGGGTCTACTCCATTTGCAAAGACGTAGAAAGGCGTATTTATGGAAGTAAATGAGTAAGAAATAATGAGTGATTGGTATATGCCAGTCTCGATCACAAGACGCTTGCTTTTTAACAATTGATATTGAGTCACGATAACATAACATAACATATTGTTTATTTCGGTTTAAGCATAACAACTCACCACCATAACAGTATTAACTGCAGTAGGCAAACCACCATAAACAGTAAAACCTTTGTAAATCGGAGGTTCAATTTAGTAGTTTAATGCAGGATGAAAGTCATGCAGAAAGCTCCTCTTGGAGCTTTCTGCATGACTTTCACACTGCATTAAGCAGCCACCTGCCTGAAAGTATCTAAGTACCTTCTCTACTAGAATCCCGGTTTAGAGGTGTTTTACTTCGTCTGTGCGTACACAATAGTACATAAGGTGGGGAGCTCAGTTTGTTCACTATAGTGTATGTACAGATAGAGTAAAACCTAGTCGCCAGATTGGGTTTGGACAAACAAAGGCAAAACTGATCATAGCAAGTATTTCAAAAATTTCTGACAGATTGAAAAACTATCGGCTGTACTCTAAAGCTGGAGGATTCAGAGAGGCTCTTGTAATGACCCAGATTTTGACCTTTAGCTTACCACACAGTAAATGCCATCTGCAATCAATTCTAAAAGCAGGAAATGTTTATCCATTTAGGAAAAGAAATACAAAATGTCAGTGTACCAAGCAGTTTGAATCGTGATGAAAAAGCCGAGTTGCTCGGCATCTCATCTGGATGCAAAATGTCTGTACACGTGATCGCATATTTTACCTACAGCAGTTTAAAGATTAAGCCGACTTGGCAGATCGAAGGATTAAGGTAGATAATTTTCGCTTTACCTAAGTAAATTCTCTTAAGTCTGTTATTTTTCCAATACCCTTATACGGGTTATATAATGTCTAGGTCACTATGAAATTCCTATGTTGTATTGTGCGTTAAAAGTATATAATGAATTTGCAAACAGAGTAGACCCAGCTCTAACGGCTCCTATAGGAGCTGTCTGATCAGGGTCTGCTCTGTTAGTTTAGGGCATGTTTTAGATTTGATTCTACGGTTTTTGTCAGAGTAAACAATTCCCTTGAATAATTGGTATTATGAGATTCGGCTATTGAATATCCACAATGTATACATATACAGTAGAACCCCTCTAATGCGACCACCTAAAATAATTATAATTCTGGGTGCTAGAGGCAGGCGGTAGCTTAATGTACATATATAATTAGGTACATGTATAATTCTGGGTGGTAGAGTCAGGAGGTAGCTTAATGTAGGACAAAAGTAATACAGAAAGCTCCTAGAGGAGCTTTCTGTATTACTTTTGTCCTGCATTAAGCACCAACCTGGTTATAAAGACACTCATGTTCATTCAGTAAGTGGTCGCATTAGAGGGGTTCTACTTTATGCGGTATACTATATATACGGTATACTTTATATAAATATGGAGTCACTGATCAGACACCACGTTTCCAGGTATGCCTATCTGGGTCTATACTGATTACAAAGTCAGTCCAATTTAATATGTATGCTGATGTAAACAGTTAACCCTTTCTTTCATGCAATGCGTTTCCACGCCTTTGCAAACAGAGCAGACTCAGGTCAGACGACGCATGTAGGACCAGTGTCTGTCCCGTTTGCTTATAAAATTATAAAAGATCTGACAACAATTTTACCAATACCTAACACTCCTATGTACATATAGGTCTACCACTATAAAATTTCAGCTAGATCTAAGATACCGTTGAACTTCGATATCTCGAACTCAGATAACTCGAACCTCAGGATAATTCGAACAAAATGTTCAGTCCTTCCATAACTTACAATACAGAATTGCTCTAAAATGTATCGATACATATACATAGCAAAACACGTGACAGCTTAATACAGGTCTGAAGTAATGTTGAAAGCTCCTACATGAGCTTTCAGCATTACTTATTACTAAGACCTGTATTAAGCTGTTAACTCGAGAAATTGTTCAGATTGGAGAGCGGATAACCGGAACAACTGTTATCTCGAACTAATTTGTACAGTCCCTGGAAGTTCGCGATATCAAAGTTTAACTGTATATTCATCATGTCACTATTTTTAACACGAATATTCAACAGGGTAAGGTTTTACCCTTTCCCTTATGTAAGCGCATTTTGATGTATATGCAAACAGAGTAGACCTAGATCAGACGGCTCCTATAGGAGCCGTCTGATCAGGGTCTACTCTGTTTGCTTATGGTATAATATATATATCTGATTCTACAGCTTCTGTCTGAGCCAAAATATCCTGTGTTCATATGACATTATAAAAAAATAATCTTAATATGCATGACGTCATTATTTCCTACATGAATATTCATCAGGTTACTATTTACCTCTTACATGCCGATATGCAATAAAACTACCACTAAGGAGAGGATTTATTCTGTGTGTTTAACCCTTTCGCTGCCAAACACTGTCGTCTGCTAACTTTGTCTTCTGCTACAAATTTTCATTCTTTTGATTTTCTTCATTTTTGTTTAAAAAACAAAGTAACAGTAACAAACAGTTTGGATCCTGATGAGACGCCGAGTTACTCGGCGTCTCATCTGGATCCAAACTGTTTGCATAGGTAATCACAGATCCGGCATTGGCAGCGAAAGGGTTAATATTTATCATAGCGAAAAAAGTTTCGTTTATCAAATGATATAGATAATGATTCTACTGGTTCTGTCCTGGCCCAATATGCCCGTGTTCTCGTGTCATTATAAAAGTATCAACTAATCAGTATTCACGATGTCATTATTTCTTACATAAATATTCATGGAGCGAAGGATTAACCCTTTCCATCATATAAACGCCTTTTCACGCATTAGCAAACAGAGTAGACAATGATCAGACGGCTCCTACGGCAGTTGTTTGATCAGAGTCTGCCCTGTTTGCTTATGGTATACTATAGATCTGAGTCTACAATTTCTCCATGAGCCAACATATTCTTTGTACATATGTCACTATAAACAAACTTCAGCTAATAAATATTCATGATGTAATTATTTTTACATGAATATTAACACAGGTAAAGGGTTAAGAGCCTATAGAATTCCATGAGCAATCAGAGTAGGCCGTGATCAACCAGTTCCTATAGGAGAGTCTGATCTGGATCTACTCTGTTCGTAAAGGCACGAACAGGCTTTTGTATGAGGGAAATGGTATTAAGCAACCACAGAGGGTTTCATGTTATCAGATTAATGATTATGTATAAATGTGTCGATCATGGTAAAACATTTAGACAGTTTTATGCACGGATCATCGCCTTTTAAACTGTGCAACCAAATGTTTACAGACGGAAAAAACTGCAGCAATAAAGCGCTTAATCCTTGCCATGCTAGCAGCGACGTCACTCGCAAATGCAAACAGCTTGATCCAGATCCGACGCCGAGTAAGTCCGTATCCCATCTAGATCCAAGCTATTTCATACCCTGGAAATAGAAATTTTGAGTATGGAACGGATTGGAAGTAAGAAACTATAGTAGCAGACCAGGGTGTGAGCAGACCTTATTTTTCTAGCAGGATAAAACTTAAGAGTAGATCTTACCCAGACGACTATTACGCAGTTTAAAAATCCTTTACCCAATTTGTTATGAAATTATTTCATACTCCATCACAAACCCATAACAAGGATGAAATACCTTATATGACATAACGTAACTAAACAGGTATATTACACGCTAACTTTACAGCCTCTTGTGTTTACAAGTTTGTTCAAGTACAGTAAACCCTCTTTATACCGGCATTCTTTACAATGGCACCCTCGGTATACCGGCAGTATGCATTGAAACAGAATTACCGTTAAGTCTTTTAAACAAACACTGAATAAATAGGTGCAATGCCAATAAGACAGGTGATCGCTTAATGCAGAACACAAGAAGTGCAAAAAGCTCCCAAAATGGAGCTTTTTGCACTTCTTGTGTTCTGCATTAAGCGTTCACATGTTGGTACTAGTTTAAAACTAGCGATATGGTTCCTTTCATATTTAAACTCGTTATAACGGCAACCTCGCTATACCAGCAAAATGTTCGGAAACAAACACCTCCGTTGTAACGAGGGTTCACTGTACAGTAAAACCTCTCTATAACGGCCACTAAATTACATCAAGAATTTTGTGTTGAAGGCAGGTGGCTGCTTAAAGCAAGGTGAAAGTAAAACAGAACGCTCCTGTAGGAGCGTTCTGTTTTACTTTCACCTTGCTTTAAGCAGTCACCTGCCCTAAATATCAACTAGTTAGAACAATTTAGTGGCCGTTATAGAGAGGTTTTACTGTATTAATAATACACTATAGAGATACATGCAGTTACAATACACTGATGAACTTTGTTTTAATGTACATATTCATAGTATATAGAGAATTTTACATGAGTGTTCATTACACACTGTTTTATGAAGCGGGTTTACTATAATAATATGACACGATCATTAGCGAGTGTAATATTCGTTATAATAAACGAGTTTCATGAAAGCAATTTGTAATGAGCCATAATGTAAGATTCTTTTTATCACATAACCCTGAAACATACCATATAAAGTGAAATAGACTATAACTGAAGGCTGTTTTGGCCATTGTTTAGAGGGTAGTACAGTCGGATTCAAATTGCTCATTTGCATAAACGATGCACTAGTGCATTTCCACGATTTGCACTCTGTTTCAGCACTCCCAAACAGCAGATTATTTGATAAATACTTCTTATTAACCCTTTGAATGAGGTACCTGCATGCACTGACAATAGCAAACAACATGAACCCAGATCAAAAGGACACTAGAGGAATCAAAACATTGAAGCAACCACAAGTATACAGTGCTCCCTCCCTACAACGACCCTCCCAATAACGATTCCCTCCTTACAACAACGCATGTCACTGTTTCCGAAACAACAAGGCTCCAGAAACAACTTTTTACCATCGTATTTTCTTTATGCCTCCACCAAACCCTATGTTGTGACCACTCTTTAGAATCGTCACAAAGTGACGTTTTAAAGAGTGGTCCCAACATAGGGTTTGATGGAGGCATAACGGTTTTAGTTCTCGAAATACACCTTATCTGGGGATCTGCAAACAAGCTAATTATGTTTGATTTTCCCTCCCTATAACAACTCCCTCTGAACAACACATACAATCTTCGTATCCCAAAGGGTGTCGTTGTAGAGAGGGAACACTGTATATTAAACCTTGCATCATATCAGTGTTTGAGCATACAGCACTTGTTAGCAATTACTCAACGTAGATGGTCATATACAAAAATGAAATAATGCAACAAGAACTCCAGGTATACCTAATACTGCAGATGTGTTAAGTCTTACCCCCTATCAAAAACAAATATGACACTAGCTTTTGACAGACAGACACACATTCGAGAGACTGACAGACAGACAGACAGATAGACAGACAGAAAGGCAGGTAGACATACAGACAGACAGACAGATAGACGACAGACAGACAGACAGAAAGGCAGACAGGCAGGTAGACAGAAAAAAGAAACAAACAAACAAACAGGAATACAAACACATGTGGACACACAAAGAGACAAACAAACAAACATCCAAATATGCAAAATGACAAAATTGCAGATGGGCAGACTGACAGGCTTGTGGAGATACATTCGCTCATCCTCCCACCCCTAGACAAACACACATTTTGTGTTGCCACTGAACGCATCATTTACAAAATAGAAATAGTTTTGTTTTTGGTTCATAATTTATTACTTATGATCATTATAAAGTAACGAGCTGCTACTTTGTAGCGATAATGGTGCGCTAACCATCCATTCTGCATCACGTGTTACTATATATAATTACATAATTGATGTAAATTTAACTAATTTTTCCTTATCTCGGTCGTTACCGTGGGTTTATTCATGCATTCCAGTTTCTCATTAGAACATAGTTTACCATTACCCGCGCTGTGAGAAAACCAATGTTTGTTCATATTTGGATCAGGTGCAGGGTTTGACTATTCTGGTTTGATCAAGCTTAACTCTTTTGGCGCCAAATTTAAAAGTGTCGTCTGCAATAATAATTTCATATTAAATATAATTCTAAATTAAATAATAAAGGTATATTAGTAAAACATTTGTTTTTAAAATCCTGTATGCTTGAGCTAAAATAATACAGAAAACAGTGCAGTTCCAGGTCAGATGCCGCCTTGAAAAGGCGGCATCTGACCTGGGACTGCACTGTTTTCAATGATGCCACCAGCGTTAAACCCTTTACTCGAAAAAATACACATTTCTACGCATTTGCAAACAGAGTAGACCCAGATCAGACGGCTACTAGACGGCTACTATAGGAGCCGTCTGATCAGCGTCTGCTCTGTATTTGTTTTGTTTATGATATAATACAAATGATTCTACAGAATCTGTCGTGGCCATGTGCTATTATAAATATTAATCTAATTAATATTAATGATGGCATCAGTTGTAACATGAATATCATGGATGAAAAGGGTTAACCCTTTTGGCGCCAGATTTATAATTGTCGTCTGAAAACTAATTTTGTTAAATCATTCGGTAAAATAAGGAAATAAGACAAATAAATGCAAATTATAAAGGAATAAAGCACATACATGTAAATAGAAATAGAGTTTGAGACAAAAAATGAAGTTCTGGGACTGCACTATTTGTCGTGGTACATCTATGCGACATTGGCGGCAAAAGGGTTAAACAAATTGTTGAACATCTCAGAGTCCCATGTGGATCCAAGTTGTTCGCTAATGGGAGTGTATTTGCGAATAGAAAGGATAAGGGTTATGTAGTACACTAAAACCTCTCTTAACCGGAATTCTAGTAGAGAAGAATTTAGATACTTAAGTCAGGTGACTGCTTAATGCAGGGTGAAAGTCATGCAGAAAGCTCCTCCAGGAGCTTTCTGAATGACTTTCACCCTGCATTAAGCTGTCACCTGTCTCCAAGACCGATGTTTATACTAAATTTAACGTCCGGTTAAGAGAGGTTTTACTGTATTTGCAGTTGAGTCGGAATATCTATATTGTACACGTATGATGAAAATTAAGCAAATATAATTATGAATACGGGAATTTAATGAAAAGTTGAGTATTCCATTTGATATGTACATTTATAACATAACACGTGGCTTCAGCGTGACGTAACACTATCATTATTTTTTGATAATCATGGGCATATAATCACTAGTGAATAACATTCGAACGACCGAATGACATTCGAACGATTCATACGCGCTGTCAAAACAAACAAACTGGCGGACGGTGGTCGACCTACCTGTCCACGATTGAGTCACGATAGATGGCAAAGGATTGTTGGCACTTGCGCCTTAATTTCGATAAAATAATACAAGTTGTAATCGCTGTCAGGAATCATATACAAAATGTATGCCAAAAAAGACCTACCAGCTACTCTGACCCATACAATCAATTCTACATTTAAATTAAAATGCCTCCTCAACTTTGCATTTTCTTCACCGCATGTCCTTTTGTTTATGCAGATTTCTACTCATACAAATATCTCATCAATCAACAACAATAGTCATCTGAATCCAGCACAGCACAAACATATTTCAAATATGCTATACTCACTATCTCAGCTGATCGCGAAAATCTTCCTCCTGTTCCAACACATTTTATGCAGCAGTTCGTACTGAATCTTTTGTCCATTTCAAACATTTTCACTGAACTTGAATCGAGATTTTTTTTCTCGGTGGAAATGTCCATGTCCATGTGTATACATACAACACTAATGAAGGGCTTAATATACCAAAACGAAGGCGCATTTCGAATCCCATTGACAGTGAGTGTCGGACGTTTTGGCGACTGTATGTATGTCTTCATGTAAATGGCGCGCTTTACATAGACACGTGTTGTGTACAATGACGTCATAATGTGACGTGTTTGTAACTATGTATGTCAAAACTGTAACTCAAAAATTATTTTGACGTGTTTCTGTATGTTTTTGTATCATAAACTATCACAGTTAAATTGAATACCAGAGAGGTCTGAATTAGATCCTGGTTGATATGACAGTAAGTAAAAAATAAAGTTGGAAAATTTGGACCTACTTTGTCCCTGTTACCTAGCGAACCTAATAACACCTTTCATTCATCATTTCTATATGTAAGGAGAATTTATAACAATCCACGTTACTGCTGAAATATTGGCTGCAAATAACATTTGTGTGTGTTATGTTATAAATAGGATCTTGCATTCGTGTTCATGATTATTGGATTTATTAAATTCGTCTTTTTAAAACGATAAAAAACTCGCTAAAGCTCGTTTTTTATCGTTTTAAAAAGACTCATTTAATAAATCCAATAATCAAGAACACTCATGTAAGATCCTCTATGTATCTGAATAAAACATTAGTTTCAAGGCCGTTCATGGGTAATTAATTAATAAACAAGTAACTGAAAACGGAATCAAGTATTTGCAATGTGCGGTATGTAAACAGTGATACTTGTACAATGACAAAAGTCTGCAGTAATTGGACGACTCTCTATATTCGATCGTCTAATTTTCACCCTAAAAACGGATTTTATTATTTCGCTGACAGGCTCGTCAGCAAATATAACGTACATGTACAGTGGTACTTTGATATCTCGAACTCGTATTACTTGAATTTCGATATAACTCGAAATAAATGTTTGGTCCTTCCAAATTCACAATACAGAAATGTTCTAAAATGAATCTATCATGTGGTGAACCTATTCATACCACAGGCACCCAGTCTCCTCTCTTTACCTGTTTCTAAAGCCGAATATTGCATTTTGGCCCCATTTTTATAAGTTTAACTCTGTACTCCATGTACGCCTTTCTATGTATTTGCAGAGTAGACCCAGATCAGATGGCCTTTGTACGAGCCGTCTGATCAGGATCTGCTCTATTTGCTTTTGAAATAATGTAGATATGATTCTTCAGTTTCATTTGTGGCAAACATTTCCCGTTTTCATGCTCCATTGCAAACATTAATTTAATTAATATTAATGATGTCATTGTTTCTTACATGAATATTCATAGAGTGAAATATTAACTGTCAAAGTAACAAGTAGAGAAGACTCTAATAAGACATATTAAATATGAGTCTAAATACGCGTGCGTATATACTGCGTATACATGTATGTATATACAATCCTAAACAGTCGCTGTGCTAAGTTAATTAGAATTATCGATTCATAGTTGAAATTTGTGCCGGATAACGTTAGTGAAAATGGATTGATCTAATTAGTGATTGTGCAATCGGGCCCAGGTAATTCTGATTATTTTTTATTTAATACCCCCCTTGCATTATGTATGAATTATGTAATTATTTACATATTAACCGCTGTATATATTTATATATTTCTTGCATGTACGACATGTAATTACCTTGTACCAATGGAGAGGACGTACATAGGCTATGCCTGTTGTCCAATCCGTTTATTTATTGAATAACATATTGATGAAAGTAAATACGAGTCTGCATTATTCTCACAATTCTGTCCGAATATTTAGGGTAATTAGGGGATGGCAATCGATGGCCAGGAGACACTCTTCTGTATTTATATAACTTTTAATAATTATGATATCGAACTGTTATAATTTAATTAAGCTGAATCTGTCTTAAGTGGTCATCAAAACAGGTATAATTATTGTCTGTAAGGCAAGTGGTAGCTTAATGCAGGTCCAAATTAATTCAGACACTCCTATGTTTAACAAATGAATAGACGCTTAAGATAGATTCTAATGTACACAATAAACTTCCTCTATACCGACCATGCAAAAGACATCTAGTTCTAGGTCGTTAACCCTTTCCTCCATAAATACGCCATTCTAATCCTTTACAAACAGAGCAGACCCAGATCAGACGGCTCCTATAGGAGCCGTCTGATCAGGGTCTGATCTGTTTGCTTATGATATAATATAGATATGATTCTATAGTTTCCGCCACCGCAAAATATCCTATGTCCATGTGTCATATTAATAAATAATCCAATTATTATTCATCATGTCATTAGTTCTTGCATGATTATTCAAGGAGTAAAGGCGTAAGGCTCATGTTAGCTTAACCCTTTTAATGCTGAAAGTAATAGTCCACCAATGTTTGTTGGTAAAGCCAATACAGTATGAATGGGACACAAAGCGAGATGATTTTGAATGACAAACAGTGCAGACACTAATTCCAGAGAGGACTCTTCTGGAAGTCCTCTGATCTGTGTCTTCACTGTTTGCTAATGCCAGTGCATTCGGTTCCCGGCATTCATAAAGTTAACATTTTAATTCACCTTTGAAAACTGTGTAGACCAAGATCAAAAGACTCTCGCAGTCTGTGTATGATAACTGTGCATTTGCAAACAGCTTCGATCTAGATGACACGTCCAGGTGCTCGGGTTCAAGCTGTCTGGCATTCGGTCAATAGTTTTTTTTTTCAAATGCTTGATTGTTTTGGAAGCAGCCACAATTGTACCAGATCGAACTTTTATTTATTTTCACAGCGTAATATGGATGGGATCAACAAATCATTGATAATGTTCTGAAATGACAATTTGTTGTTAGAAAGTAAAGTAGGCCCAGTATCAAACCACTGCTTCAGGGCTCTGAATCGAACGTGACACGTACCTTTAGGACGATAGGAAGAGATAAAATACTCAATGACCACTACAAAATCAAAATGTTTTCTCACGAAGGTCAAAACACTACACTTGAGATGCATCTGGCTAATGGCCACCTGAATGATACAATTAAACAATTTAGATCCAGATGAGACGCCGAGTAACTCGGCGTCTCATCAGGATCCAAGCTGTTTCACACATAGACAGCAGTTTCTCAAAAACATGAACGAATAGATCAAATGTAAATTAAGCAGACCAGGATGTGAGCAGACATTATTTGCTGGTTGACTGGATCATTTGGTACATTTTGTAATTGAACATAGATGGGATCAGTTGTGGTTTCATAAAGTTCAATGATTCATGAAAAAGTTCAGTGACACATTGGTTTTGAAATGAAATGAAAACATGTTTGACGTCAAGGTACAGAAGAACATGTCTTAAGCGGCCATCAAAGAGAAGTATAATTATTGAGGTCTAATTATCTGTAAGGCAGATGGTAGCTTAACCCTTCTCTTGCTGAATTTTAAAACACATTTCTCCTTCTCTACCCACGCCCTGTTGAATAATTACATATATCTTCACTGTGTACAAGTATATCGCTGTGCAATCACTGCTGTGGAGTGCATTGGTTGCATAATCAACTTGTAAATAGTGCAGACCCTGATGAGACAGCTCCTGCAGGAGCTGCCTCATCTGGGTCTTCACTATTTACAGGTAGGTATATTGACGTGAATAGCAAGCGAAGGGTTAATACAGGTCAAAAATAATGCGCAAGGCTCCTATAGGAGCTTTCTGCATTGATTTTGCCCTGCATTTATCAACACCCTGCTTTTTAGACAATAAATGAATGACTGCTTGGGACAGGGTCTAAATCCCATAGCCGTTTACCTGATGGATATTCATATAAGAAATAATGACATCATGAATATGTAATAGCTGCATATTTATAATGGGGCAGTACAGTAAAACTTCTCTATAACGGCCACTAAATGGTGTTAATTAGTTTGTATTTAGAGCAGGTGGCTGCATAAAGCAAGGTGAAAGTAAAACAACGCTCCAATAGGAGCGTTCTGTTTTACTTTCAACTTGCTTAAAGCTGTCACCTGCCTTTAACACAAAATACGTGATGTAATTTAGTGGACGTTATAGAGAGGTTTTACTGTATAATTATGAACAATACTTTTGTTTGCCATGTCAGACACGGTAGAATCAGATCTATATAACTTCACAAATAACCCCCATTAAACGGCTGCTACAGGAGTCGGCTGATCTGGGTCTACTCTGTAAAGAGGTGAGAAAAGTTTTTTTAACAGGTAAAGTGCTAGTATCCAAACTGTTTGTATTAGGTTGCATACAATTGTGGAGAATCTTACTCACGAGTCTATACAATATTTGATAAATGTATATCAAGAGATCCAGATGAGATGCGCAAGTTCAAACATTTTCAAGAATAACTTATTTATTTCCCCACCAAACCCTATGTTGTGACCACTCTTTAGAATCGTCTCTTTGAGAAGATTATGTATATTTAGAAGTGCAGATAAGATGTTCAAGAATAACATCCAGATTTCTCCACCAAACCCTGTGTTGTGACAACTCTTTCTAAACTGTGGTTACAACATAGGGTTCATGTAAGAAATAATGACATCATGGATAATTATGTATTATCTGCATGCTTACATGTATAATGTGAACTTTGCAAGGGAATACATTAAAACCTCTCTATAACGGCCACTAGATTACACCAAGTATGCTGTGTTAAAGGCAGGTGGTTGCTTAAAGCAAGGTGAAAGTAAAACAGAACGCCCCTATAGGAGCGTTCTGCTTTACTTTCACCTTGCTTTAAGCAACCACCTGTCTTAATATACCAACCAATTAACACAATTTAGTGGCGGTAATAGAGAGGTTTTACTGTGTTTTGCTGTTCTAAAAACTAGAATAAAATCTGTATCATGTCATAAGCAACAATAGTAGACTGGTGGTTGATTGATGTTGGACGAACTTAATGAATGAATCTCCTATTGGAACTTTCTGCACAACTTTCGTCGTCTTGTACTAAGCTACAACATGGCTTTGAAAAGGAGGATTAAATTTTTTGTTGTTGTTTGCTTTAGAGAGGTTTTACAGTTTAAATGTTATACATGTTCTCTTTTTCTTGCAGACCTATTCGTTGCCACCGTGAACATGCCACTGACTGTGTACTCTATCATCGTCGGCTACTGGACTTTTTCCAGTGACGCGTGTGTCATCTTTGGTTTCTTCAACATGCTCAGCCTCGTTTCGAGTGTCCTGTCATTATGCAACATTTCTATAAATAGATACTTTATGGTGGTGAAGCCCAACCGGTTTAAAGACATCTACACTAAACGGAACGCAATTCTTATGATACTGGGTAAGTATTAATACATGTACAGTAAAACCCCGCTAATGCGACCACCTAAAAGAGGTATATTTCTGGGTGCTTGATGTAGGTGGTAGCGTAATGCAGGACAAGAGCAATGCAGAAAGCTCCTAGAGGAGCTTTCTGCATTACTTTTGCCCTGCATTAAGCAACCACCTGCATATAAAGACACCCATGTTGATTCATTAAGTGGTCGCATTTGAGGGGTTCTATTGTATCGTGTATATGTAGAATAAACACTACAAACAACTGTACGACGCTTTGTATATATATATTATGTGTACATGTAATATGTTTTAAATCAGCAACTCCATCTCAAACAAAAATAGAGGATTATCTCAAACATGTTTTGTTGTATCCCCAATTTTAGTTTTTGGCACATGCATTTCGCTTGCATATAACTCAAAGGCTTAATACTTTACTCCATGAATATTCATTTAAGAAATACTGACATCATGAATATTAATTAGTTTGATTTTTTAATGATACACGAGCACGGAAATTGTTGGCCTTGACAGAAACTGTAAACTCATATCTTTATTATTTCATAAGCAAACAGAGCAGACCCTGATCAGACAGTTCCTATAGGAGTCGTCTGATTTGTGTCTACTCTGTTTGCAAAGGCGTAGAAAAGCGTATTTATGGAGTTAATAATACCCCGAACACCCTAATAATTCGGAAACCAAACTTATTCAAATAGTGCAGACACATATCAATTGACTACTGAAAGACACATATGATCAGGGTCTTCATTATTTACTGCGTCAAATTACAAATTACAAATTACAAAGTTACAAATATGGCCAAAACTTGACATTTTCAGCTATACACTCTGGTAGACGGTAGATTGGATGTCCAAGTACTTAGAGAATTTGGGGTATCCTGTCTATAGAAATATTACATCAACACCTCATGGGTCAAGTGCCTGTGGTCATGGATAAAGTCCCTGTGTCAATGGCCAGATTCTTTTGGTCATGGGCACGGCTATAAAATGTGACGTTAACATCACATTGTCACATCATCCTGACCCGCAGTCAACAATTTTCAGACCTACCCACTATTTCTGAACGTGAATCGTGAGAAATATATAAGTCGCCAGTATGCACTGACTATTTATTGAACACCTTCCTGCAGTATAAGGTCAAATGTACGGACCTTCCTAGTCATTTGAACATATTGACTTGAACACATCCTTGTAGTGATTCAAAATCGATTCAGTTTCGTATCCATGTTGTTTACCTCTAGTCTTTGTATGTGAATCCTCCTCTTGATATCCACGACCTGACTCGCATTTGCAAACAGCTTGGATCCAAATGAGACGCCGAGTAGCTCGACGTTTCATCAGGATCCAAGCTTGTTTGACACCTTATCAATATTTCCTCAAAGGCTAGATCGACTCGGAAATGGACAAAATTGTACCAGATTCAAAATTGAGCAGGCATGTTTTAGTCTCACAGGGAGGTACATGTAAGAGCTAATACGAAATGTGGTTTTACGTCATCACGGGTGCATGTACATAGAACAATAGGTCAAGGTGCGTACTCAAATACTAAATTCGTCATTTTCCCACTAAACCCAATGTTGTCACCACTCTTTAGAATCGTCTCTTCGAGACGATTCTAAAGAGTGGTCACAACATAGGTTTTGGTGGAGAAATAAAGGAATTATTTTTGAAAATATTTTATTTTACGCATCGTATATAAACCTCCGTGTACACGTGTATCAAGAAGGGTCAATTATAGTGCCACTTGACCGAATGTCAGTGTAATTTCCTGTATACACGGCCTGAAACATTGTTATGTAAAATAGATATGCTCCATGAGAATAATTGCTCCATTTAATGGCACTCGAATGCTTTTATTGCCTATACTTTTAACAGAATTCGTTACTGCAATGCCACAAGGTAATTGTTAGATCTATTCATTGACCGCATCTATCAGAGAGATCAGAAAGTTTGGAATTGATTCCTTGGTAATAAATATTCACTTGATGTATAATTTATACTAAACGACCCTTAATTACCAATGTACCGTTTAATAGGGTCTGCAACAATCTATAACACTTATCGATTTGAAACAATTAGTCCGAGATAGTGGAGAGCTTAGATATAAGGTCTGTTATAGAACGGAACAAAATCTACAGCAAAACCCTTCTAAACCATAGAAACATATTGATAGGTGATAGTTTAATGCAGGATGAAAGTCACGCAGAAAGCTCCCAAATGGAGCTTTCTGTGTGACTTTAATCAGCATTAAACAACAACCTGCCTACAAAGACATACAATTTTATTTATTAAAAATCCGGTTAAGAAGGGGTTCACTGCAGCCCTAGATGCAGAAAAATGGACAAAGACGCCTCACAGTCAATCTCTCAGACAGATATAAAGGATCCTTCCATAGGGGTCCAAATGCTATGACAACTTTTAAAATGGAAAGGTTAAACATACAGCCAATTACAGTTACCCCTCTCTATAACGGCCACTAAATTGTGTTAATTAGTTGGTATTAAGGACAGGTGGCTGCTTAAAGCAAGGTGAAAGTAAAACAGAACGCTCCTATAGGAGCGTTCTGTTTTACTTTCACCTTGCTTTAAGCAGGATCGTTCTGTTTTACTTTCACCTTGCTTTAAGCAGCTACCTGCCTTTAATACAAAATACTTGATGTAATTTAGTGGCCGTTATAGAGAGGTTTTATTGTAAATGTAAATACTTCCCTTGGTGTTAAATAACATCTGTTCACATTTTGATTGCATATAATTTAGAGTACGTCCGTACCGATCAAGCTGTTGAGAAACTGTTTTGAGTTACTCGGCATCTCATGAAAATCCGAACAGTTTGCAAACGTTAGCCAAATAACGCTTATCGGTTAACGGGTTAACCATTTCCCTGTTCTATGTTTAGTCCAAATTTCAATACCTATTGAATATTGATGGGGAAAATAGTTATAACGCAACTTGGAAGGTGGAACATTGTAGCCATTTTAGAAAGTAAATGAACATAGCTTACAAATTATATTAGCAAACAGAGCAGACCCTGATCAGACGGCTCCTATAGGAGCCGTCTGATCTGGGTCTACTCTGTTTACAAATGCGTGAAACACGTTTATATGAAGGAATGGGTTAAACACTAAATTTGTTTTCTAATTCAAAAGACAAGATTGTTCAGATTTACCTTTGTCCTGCTAAGTGCGTCAGTGTCTGCGTTTGAAGAGGTCCAGATAAAAAAACGTAAATTGAAACATTTTCAAGAATAGCTCCTTTATTTTTCCACCAAACCCTATGCTGTGACCACTCTTTAGAATCGTCTCCTCTCTTCGAGACGATTCTAAAGAGTGGTCATAGTATAGGGTTTGGTAAAGAAATGACGATTTTAGTATTTGGGTACGCTCCTTTATCTGTAGCCCTGGTTTGAAACCAGCATGAAACAGCATAGATACAGGCGAGACACAGAGTCTTGTCAGGATCTAAACTTTTTGACACATGGTCAATAGTTTCTGAACGAATCAGGGACGAGTGGCGCCGTAACAGATCGAAGTTAGTACAAATACCGTTTGACAGTAACATAAGAAGGGATGTAGATAATGCACTTTTGAAATAAAATCTCTTATTTCTCATCCAAACCCTATCGTGTGGCTACTGATCAGAAGAGACGATTCTAATGAGTGGCAGCAAGATAGTTTTTGGCGAAGAATATCAAAAATATTTTACTTAACCATTTCCCTCATATAAACGTGTTTTCACGCATTTGCAAACAGAGTAGACCCAGATCAGACGGCTCCTAGAGGAGCCGTCTGATCAGGGTCTGCTCTGTTTGCTAATAAAACTTGATAGATCTGTTTCTATACTTGCTAAAATGGCTACAATGTTCCACCCTCCATGCCTCATTATAACAAATTTGTCCATGAATATTCAGTAGGTATTGAAATTTACAATAAATATAGAATAGGGAAAGGGTTAAGTATTTCGCTGCTAATGTCGCATCTGTGATGACATGTACTTCTGCAAGCAGTTTGGATACAGTTTAGACGCCGAGTCACTCGGCGTCTCAGTCACTTGGCGTCTCATCAGGATCCAAACTGTTTGGTACTGTGACTGTTTTTACACACAAATGAAGAAACATAATCGATAAAAATTGTAGCAGACTACAAAGTTTGCAGACGACAAAGTTTGCAGACGAAAAAAGTTGGCAGTGAAAGAGTTATATTCCCCGAATACATGTATGTGTCTAATCTACGGTTCGAATGAAGGTAAATACAAAGCCGTATGGGGAAATTTTTGCTGTATCATAATCATTTGTTTTGCAACTAAAGTTGAAACACGAAAATGCTTTTAGCGTCTGCAACATATAATACTACTTTGCTTTCTGATGTATTTTTACTGATTACATGTTGGGTCATTTGAGTACTTAACACAATACCAATCATCATTATTCTCTCTGAACGAGGTGTTTCAATCTATGTATTTAGTTCGTGTTTAGTTATCTACACACTCCACTGGATAGTTTTAAACCAAATATGTGCTTTATTCCATCTCAGATGTGTAATTTACTTATGCACGGAAGTAGCTATAGAATAACCTCTTTAAACACCCCCTACTGCGACTGTAAAATAAAATACAGTAAAACCCCTCTAAACTGGACGTTCATTTTAGTTATAAATATCGGTAGTCTTATCGGCAGCTTAATGCAGTGTGAAAGTCATGCAGAAAGCTCCTCAAGGAGCTTTCTGCATGACTTTCACCCTGCATTAAGTAGCCGCCTGCCTATCTGAATTATTCTCTACATGTACTAATATTCCGGTTTAGAGGGGGTTTATTTTAATCAACAAACCGTTTTTGAGGGGCGGTCGTTGAGACAACCTTAACCCATTTGCGCCCACGATCCCATATATGGGACGTAGGCAATTAATATAGACTCTGATCAAAGTCTACACTGTTTGCCGATAGGAAATTCAATATAAAACAAAACAAAAAATGAAAATTTAGAACAGACAACCCTTAGATAAAAAATGGACTAATCCAATATATGATCATGGAAGAATCCACTGGGAGCAAATGGGTTAAACCTTTGACCTGACAGAGACGTCTTATGACGCCGTTTCCAACGAAGTAGATAACAAACCCCTGTCACAGCCAACTAATCAGGGTCTCCTCTCGGTCAGATGAAATTCTAAAAATCTGATTCTACATTTTCTACGTGACCAACAGTTTACTGTTTCCATATGTCATAATAAGAATCAGCTGATTGACAGTCATGATTTCTGTTATAAATATTCACGAGGTAAAGGGTTAACCCTTTCCCTCATATATACGGATTTTCACACTCTTGCAAACAGAGAAGACCCGGACCAGATGGATCCTGTTGGAACCACCTGTTCAGTGTCTGCTCTGTTTGCTTATGTCGTAATATAGTTCTGATTTTACAATTTATGTCAATGCAAAACATTTTACAGTATAACCTCTCTTAACCGGAATTCTAGTAGATAATAATTTAGATACTTTTAGGCAGGTGGCTGCTGAATGCAGGCTTTCTGCATGACTTTCACCCTGCATTAAGCTGCCACCTGTCTCCAAGACCGATATTCATACTAAATTTAACTGCCGGTTAAGAGAGGTTTTACTGTACATTATAGAACAACAGCTAATACAGTAAAACCTCTCTATAACGGCCTCTAAATTACATCAAGTAGTTTGTGTTAAAGGCATGTGGCTGCTTAAAGCAAGGTGAAAGTAAAACAGAACGCTCCTATATGAACGTTCTGTTTTACTTTCACTTTGCTTTAAGCATGCATCTGTAACTAATTCACACAATTTAGTGACCGTTATAGAGAGGTTTTACAGTACTATTATTTCTTTCATGACTATTCACGAATTCCAATAGAACATGTCTTGATCAGCTATAAAAAGGGGGTATTATCAGGCGGTAGCTTCATGCAGGTCAAAAGTAATGCAGAATCCTCCTACAAGACCGTTCTGCATCACTTTTGCCCTGCTTTAAGCAATCACCTGCTTTTTAAGAAACATATTGAATAAATGAATGGCTGGCTGCTTAAGACAGTTACTACTGTAAAGGGTTAACCCTCTCCCTCATACGAACGCATGTTCATGCTTTTGCAAAAAGAGTAGACCCATATCAGATATACATTTATACATGTAGCAGTTTATTTTCAACCAAAAAAGACAACATAAAGAAATACAACAGAACTAGTCTTAAGCAGGTATTCATTATCTGAACATAGGGGTCTTAACCCTATCGCTGCCAAACTCTGTCGTATGCTAATTTTGTCGTCTGCTACAAATTTTCATTTTTTTGATTTTCTTCATTTTTGTTTCAAAAACATAGTAACAGTAACAAACAGTTTGGATCCTGATGAGACGCCGAGTTACTCGGCGTCTCATCTGGATCCAAACTGTTTGCATAGACCTGCCAATAATACGCGAAAGCGGTGTTGGGCAGTATTGATAGATAGATAGATAGGTAATCACATATCCGACATTGACAGCGAAAGGGTTAAAAAACAACTGGTTGCTTAATGCAGAACTAACGTAATGCAGAAAGTTCATATGGGAGTTCGCTGCATTACGTTTGTCCTGAATTAAGCTATCACCTGGCTTACATATCCATAATTATACCTTTTTAATGGCCGTGTAAGATAGGTTTTACTGTGTAAGAAATAAAATATAATAACTACAATGATTAATGTACTATCTCTTAACGACATTCTGTATCTTTATCTTCAGGTGTGTTCGGAGTCTCCATCATTTTGTCATCGCCGCCTCTGATTGGTTGGTGTGAATACAAGTACATCCCTATCCAGTCATTCTGCTTCGCTGATTGGGCGAACCACATGTCATATGCCTTCTTTATGATTGGTTGTTGCTTTGGAATTCCATTTGGAGTAATGACAGTCTGTAACATATTGATATTTCGGACGGTACAGAAGAGTCGACGTAGGGTCAAAATGGTGGTGTCAACCTCCTCACCACGAAAATCAGGTGATCCAACACCAAGTGAAGTCATTGAGGAACAAAATGATAAAGACAATCAAACACAGTTGACGTTCACTGACGTCGAAACATTCTCTACAAACAACACAGATAAGATTGATCTGACCGAATCTGCAATGCATCATCTCCATGACCTCAATGAATCGAGCACAGATGAACCAGTGTTCTGGGAAATCAATGACGTGTATAAATCAAAAGGACAGAACAACAATAACTTATCAGAAAGTGACTCTTCTACACAAGAGGAGAAGCCGTGGTCTGAACGAACTTTGCTCAAGGTGGAAACATCGTTCCTTACAGATGAGAATATTCGGACAGTGTCAACGCACTATGCAGATGCGTCTATGATAGCAAAGAAAACAAATGAAGTAAGACCTTTATCAATGGAAAGCAACACTGTTAAGAATAGCAAGAGCCCAGTGAGTCCGGGATTACTACACCCGCACTGGGAGACCAGGGAAAACAAAATTACCATATCAGACTCGTCTAAAAGAGAAAAGACTGTTTCAAGAGATATCCGAGCTGATATAGCAGTATTAGAAAACTCCGGAACATCCACAACGTCTAACACAAGCGAGAGCAAGCGTCGGATTACGCTACCACGCTCGCCGTCTTTAAGACGGAGGGAGGAGGTCAGACTAGCCACAACCCTCGCCATAATTGTGGTGATCTTTGTCATATGCTGGTTGCCATACTGTGTCAGCATGTTGCTGTCAATATTTTACCCAGGAGGCGTTCCCAGGGGATTCCACATGTTTACTTTATTAATAGGTTATGCCAATAGCTGCTGTAACCCAATTGTGTACGGTGTTATGAACAAGCGGTTTAAGATCGGTTATACCCGGCTATTCTGCTTCTGCCGAGCTGATACTTTTAATCTTAACAGTGATTCTCCGTCAAGTTAACACATATAATTCATATACCATTAGATATACTGAAAGATATATCATCATATCATATCATTTCGACAGTAAATACATTCCGTCACAAACAACTGTCTGATTTAATTCTCAGTTATCTAACGATAGATAGATATAGAGATAGAGAGATATAGAGATAGGGAGAGAGAGAGAGAGAGAGAGAGAGAGAGAGAGAGAGAGAGAGAGAGAGAGAGAGAGAGAGAACAGAGTAGAACCAAATCGGAAGGCTCCTATACGAGTCTACAGTTTCTGCCATGACCATAAAACGACAATCAGATCCACCCTTTAGCCATTTGTAAAATAAAAGGATATGTCCTATCAAATCTGGATAATCATAGTGATATTTTAAATACTTCCGATTTGAAGACGATTTGGTGAAACTTTTGACCGAGTGTCAGACAACTTTTCTCCTTATGAGATGCCGAGTGACTCGGCGTCTCATCTGGATCCAAGCGCATGAGAGTCCACGCGTGCTTACCATGAGAAAGGTTGAACTATACATTTTGGGTATTTCTTTTCAACAACTGCGGGTTGTGAAATGACGATTATGTTTATAACCCCGGGACAAAAGTGACACAAAGAAACATATGAGAGACCATATTGCTGAACTCATATGAAGTATATGTACGTTTTAAAGCTGTATTAACCCTTCGCTTGCTGAATTTTAAAATACATATCTCCTTCTTTACCCATGCCCTGTTGTATAATTACATATATCTTCCCCGTGTACAATTATTTCGCTGTGCAATCACTGCTGTGGAGTGCACTGGTTGCAAATCAACTTGTAAATAGCGCAGACCCAGATGAGACAGCTCCTGCAGGAGCTGTCTCATCTGGGTCTTCACTATTTACAGGTAGGTATATTGACGTGAATAGCAAGCGAAGGGTTAACGCTTTCAAGGCGTTACAAAGAGCGTACACCCATACCAGAGGGTTCTTTAGAGGATCCCTCTGATCAGCTAGGGTATGCATGTTTAAGCCTTTCATACTGAGTGGACTCACTTATAAAACACTGATGGACTAGTCTACTCTGAGAAATCGGTAATGAAATGGGTCAACATATACAAACCCAATTTGCCTCGACATTTCTGTCGATTATCAAAGATATGTGTTATCCCATTTCCTCCTAGACTATTTTTAGACCCAACCTCTTTGAATAAATCTACTGAAAAGGAGCATTTACTAAAAAAAAGAAAGATGCTAGAATTGTGTAGTTTTGAAACCATTGTGATAAAAAGAGCATTTGTTCTGTAGGAACAAATACTCAATTTATCACAATGATTTCAAAAGTGACTTTTACATAGGCGTCAAAAGGAGGAAATGGGTTATAATTCCAATACAATAGGTTACGCATTTGAAATAACTGCCTGGTTGTTCTTATTTTAAAGCAGAGTTGACGTGGGCTTACATATGCTTCATGCAATGGTCAGGCTGTGTATACTGAATATGGAAGCTACGTAGAATATTCTTGCTACCGACAGATATTCAAATACAATTTATTATCTGTGATACAAATATATTTACTTATATGTTTTATTTATTTAACTTTTTATGATATGTAGATATCATGTAAGGTGAGATAGATGATAGTACAGAGTGATATATGCACACAATATTATGATATATCATATTCGTCGTGTTTGTTATCCTGACTATAGACCCCGTGGTTTTAAAACGCACACGCATGAATATAAGTGCTTTCTCAAGTATCCTATTGACCCCGATGTTGAAAAAAGTTTTTTTTGTACTCCGATTGCATTCTACGAGGGGTGATTGATAAATCCATGGCCTGGAGTAGAAACAGACCACTTATAAACATACCATTTGATGTTCGTATAGAAAAGATGTTATAATCACTCTGCAGAGACAGAAGGATTTTTTCTCTCTGTTGTTTGCCAGAATTTGATTCTCAAAACTACTTACTATGAGTACTTCTAAGCAAATGGACAACGTTGGCCATCGCGTGATTATTCAATACATTGGCCTCAAAGGCTTATCACCTAATGAGACTCATGAGGACATGGTAGCTACTTTAGGGGAGCATGCCCCATGTTATAGCATGGTGAAAAAATGGGCCGCTGAATTTAAACGCGGTAGAGAGAGTCTTAAAGATGATCCCCAAGATGCCACCTTCTACAGGGAAGGTATCCAAATGCTCCAACACCAATGGGCAAAGTGTGTAAGCTTGCAAGGTGATTACGTTGAAAAAATAAATGAACATATTGAGGTCAAACTGCTGCCCCCTGCCTCAGGCCACGGAATTTTCAATCACCCCTCGTAAAACACGATTTTACAAAACCTTTAAAATTGCTTGGAGGTGAGTTTATGCTCATCATCTAGTTCGTCAGAGTTTGTGTTTGCTCGAAACCTGACCAACCAGTCGCAATCTCAGTAGCTTCATAACATCGGAGCCAAACACGACAGAAGCACATGAGAAGAATCACACTCGAAACAAGGTGGTCGGACTAATTGAAAGTATTCTTTATCGTAACCAAACCTGCAAGGATACCTAGACACTAGCTCATAGCTCGATGCCTTTCCCCTAGAACACTAGGTCATAACATGAGACCTAACGTCTAGTAAGCTAGGTCATAACACGAGACCTAAAATCTAGAATGTTAGGTCATAACCTCTATAATGCTATATCATAACAGCAGGCCTATCATCAGATTCTAGAACACTAGGCCATAACAAAGGGTCTTATATCTAGAACACTAAGCCTTTACACGGGGTCTAAACTCTTGAACACTAGGTCATAATACTAGGCCTAATCTGTAGAACACCAGGTCATAACGCGGGGCCTAACCTCTTGTACACTACGTCATTATACTAGGCATAACCTCTAGAGCAATAAGATATATAACAAGGCCTTACCTTTAGAACGCTTAGTCATGTTTGTGTGCAACATGCTCGACTGCTTCGATTCTTAACTCCTCTAAGGATTACATAAATATGCGTGCTCTTTGCTCATTCTCTAAATTGCTGATTGATTTTACAAGATACAAGAAGCTTTATTTAGGGTCGGCTATGGAGAACATAATATTATTTAACATTAGTTTTATAGCTGTTTTCCGACGAACAGAGCAAATAAAAATAACAATTAATCAGTAAATGAAAGAACAATACATATACCACATGCTGGACATTTCAAGAATATTGATGGTATAGTCTCAAGATTTGAAGTACAATTTTGTTTAGTGAAAAATTGTATCATGGGAAAAAGATAAACAGCATTTTCATCTGTAAGATAAGAGTTCACATTTTTTTTCTCCAAAATGTCCAAAAATTAAAAGTAGCGACACACTTTACGAACAGTGGCATCACAACATGCAGCATAATTAATAAAATGATGTAGATGGCTAAACAATAATACATTATCACAGACACTGATTATTTTGTAGTCCGTGTTTGGTTTTAGCTCACCTGAGCACAAAGTGCTAAGGGTGAGCTTAATGTGTGATCGTCTGATGTCCGTCGTACGTCGGCGTGCGTCAGGCGTCGTTCGTCGTCAACAATTTGAACTTTAAAATATCTTCTTCTCTGAATTTACAGGGTTCTCAGCTTTCATCTTTGGCACATAGCATCACCTATATGTCCTCTACAAAAGTTATATAAATTATGCCCCTGGAGTCAAAATTGGCCTCGCCCCTGAGGTGTGAAAACATATAGTGAGAACTTTGAATATCTTATCCTCTTAAACTCAAATGTTCCCAGCTTTCGAATTTGGCACACAGCTTCAACTTCAGGTCTTCTACAAAAGTTAGTATAAATTATGTCCCTATGGTCAAAATTGGTCCCACACCAGGGATCGCCAGTTTTTTTTGTAGCTGACTGCTAAAACAACCCTTGAGTCACTAGTTATGCATAGGAAAAACTTTAAAAATCTTCTTGTCAAAAACGACATGTGCAAGAGCTTAGATAGTTTGTGTATATATTTACTGAGCATATACATTGTATATACCTTTATGAGTTTTGTAAATATCATAGTTCTGAGAGAAGAAAATGACCATGTCCTGTGTGTATATACTTTTTCACATCAGAAACTACAGCTTAAAGGTTTCCCCTTAATAATCAGATGAAATCAGTGCACTGAGACTAGTTAGCCAGTTATTTAATCACCCTTAATGAGTAGAGTAGAAAGTGTGTTTAAAGTGTGAGAAAACTATGTGAGAAAACTATGCGGATAATTCTCAAATTGCAGAAAGCTCTTAAAGCTTTTTTCATATGTATGCCCTGTATTAAACTGTCCGCTATCAATATAGAGCATATCAGTGTATCTGTTGTGAAGGTCAGCTTAATACAAGTTCCAGTGTTCTATGCTCCACCAATTATTTCAGTAATGTAATGTTGTCTGCTTCAGAATTGCTGTCTGCTTGTTTAAGTTTGTTCACACTAGTTTAATACATATCAATCTTACAATTAACTCCATTGTACAAACCACATATGAAGTTACATATGCGTCAGCTCAGAATACAAACTGTGTGCTTATTGCAGACAAGTCATGTTCAGCAGTGATAGGGTTAACACTGAGTTTCTGTCATCTGTTAGAAATATTGTCAGCTGAAAATGTAACTCTGTCAATGGCCCTCTTGTGTTATATAGAAACATTGTGAAACCGTTAGAAATCTTCTCATTTGAAACTGGAAGTATCTCAGCTTTCATATTTGGCACATAGCATCATCTTGAAGTCCTCTACAAAACATTATATGAATTATGAAATACCCCTGGTTTCAAATGAAGCTCCGCCACAGGGGTGGCCAATTTTCCATTGAAACATAGTGAAAACTTTGAAAATCTAGCTTCTATGTCTGGTGAGCGATATCAGGGCCATCATGGCCCTCTTGTTTTGTTTTGCATAAATACTTGAACTGCTCTGATCTAATATGTCGACCACTAAGGGCCTATTTTGGAATATTTTCTTCATTGTGTTTTTTTGTTGTTGTTTTTTTTTGTTTTTTTATAATCTAGCATATTTGAGATATACAATGAATAGAAAAAGTAATGACAAACTTTTTTAGGAACATGCAGGACATTTACAGGTTGGACCGCACCAAATCCGTACCAACCTCACAAACTCACTATAGTTGTCAGTTTTTCTGATTTTCTGATTTTCTGGTTTCTGATTCGTCAAGACGTTAACTTTGTGAGTCAACTAACCAGGTGCAAAATAGCTTGCGTCCTTAAGAGACGATGATTTATTTGGCTTTTGGTCTAGATTCTAGCTACGTTCATGGCTTACCGCAATTGCGTGTGTTTACGTTCCACGCGTCTAAAATAGATAGACCCCTGCTGTTTGACATTCGGTCAGTACTATCTGATTAACTTGAACGAATTGAAACTAGATAAATAATGCAAACTACAGTAACCCCCCTAATTCTGAGTGCTATATGCAGGTGGTAGCTTAATGCAGGACAAAAGTAATGCAGAAAGCTCCTAGAGGAGCTTTCTGCATTACTTTTGTCCTGCATTAAGCAACCACCTGCTTAAAAAGACCCCCTTATTCTGGGTGCTAGATGCAGGTGGTAGCTTAACACAGGACAAAAGTAATGCAGAAAGAGGAGCTTTTACTTTTGTCCTGCATTAAGCAACCACCTGATTATAGTTAAAGACGCCCATGTTTATTCATTAAGTGGTTTCATTAGAGGGGTTCTACTGTATTGGAATTTAAACAGCTATGCTTTTATTCAACGGAGTAAGGGTTGAAACAAATATTATACGGTCGTTTAAAATCGACACTTTAATTGATTGACGTAACATTAGATGCGGTATTGATTACATGATACACATGATACTCAGAAAGTCAAAGAGTTTGGGTCCTGAAACACATGATACTCAGAAAGTCAAAGAGTTTGGATCCTGACACATGATACTCAGAAAGTCAAAGAGTTTGGATCCTGAAACACATGATACTCAGAAAGTCTAAGAGTTTGGATCCTGAAACACATGATACTCAGAGAGTCTAAGAGTTTGAATCCTGAAACAAATGATACTCAGGACGTCAAAGAGTTTGAATCCTGAAACAAATGATACTCAGGACGTCAAAGAGTTTGAATCCTGAAACAAATGATACTCAGGAAGTCAAAGAGTTTGAATCCTGAAACAAATGATACTCAGGACGTCAAAGAGTTTGAATCCTGAAACAAATGATACTCAGGAAGTCAAAGAAATTGGATCCTGGTTGAACACAGCGTTGCTCAGCTTCTCATCCCATCATTGATTCAGCAAGGTAGCAAGATGGATGTTATCATGGCTGGGACATAAACCCATTCACTCATATAAACGTATTTTAACGCATTTGCAAAGAGAGTAGACCAAGATCAGACGGCTCCTAGAGGAGCCGTCTGATCAGGGTCTGCTCTCTTTGCTTATGAAATTTGATAGATCTGTTTTTTAGTTTCTAAAATGGCTACAATGTTCCGCCTTACATATTTAATTATAACTGTTTTGTTCATGAATATTCTGTACGTATTCAAATTTGGAATAAATATAGAACAGGGAAAGGGTTAAGAATATGCTTGTCGCTATAGTTGAATAACAACTTCAAATTGAATAGTTCAATCACAATTAATCTTTATCTCGCAATCTGCGCCCTGACTAGCATTTACAAACAGCTACATGTAGGATCCAGATGAGATGCCAAGTAACACGGTGTCTGGATCCAAGCTGTTTGGCACCCGGTCAATAGATTGCTGAAATCTTCAAGTAGTCAAATTTGCCCAGATCCAACTTGTAGATGACATTACTTTAGCACAGCTGGGTAAGTGTAAAGATCCTGGAGAACGCAACAGCATGCGACTGGATGCTACATTAGGCTCGTGTAGTACATGTACGTTAATATTTTACGAGATACATTAGAACCTGCTTTAAGCGGCCATTCATTCATTGAAAATAGGAGTGATAAAAACAGGTTATTGCTTAATGCAGGGCAACAGTAATGCAGACTTTCTGTATTACTTTCGACCTGCATTAAGCTACCACATGCTTTACAGAATCATTATCCTCTTTTTGGTGGTTGAGTAAGACAGATTCTGCTATTATTAGTTAGAGGCACACATTCGTGTCAAACTATATATGCTTATGTGTACACATACAGTAACACCTCTCTATAACGGCCATTTAATTAGATCAAGTATTTTGTGTTAAAGGCAGGTGACTGCTTAACCCATTACCTCATACGTTATCTCTAGACCCAACCTCCTTGAATAAATCTACCGAAAATCAGCTTTAACTAGAGAAAAGGAAACTTTTAGAATTTTGTAGTTTGAAACCATTGTAATAAATAGAGCATTTGCTCCTATAGGAGCAAATGCTCTATTTATCACAATGGTTTCACAAAGTGACCTTTTATACAGTCGTCAAAGGTCGTCAATATGAGGGAATGGGTTAAAGCAAGGTGAAACTAAAACAGAACGCTCCTATATATAGAAGAGTTCTGTTTGACTTTCACCTTGCTTTAAGCAGCCACCTGCCCTAAATACCAACTAATTAACACAATTTAGTGGCCGTTATAGAGAGCTTTTACTGAATGGACATGTCATACTTGAACTACACTCCTTTATGAATACATCTTTAAATAGTGTTAAAACGACGTAAAACCAGATAAAAACCAAACCAATTTCTGTTTGATGTTGCGAATTATAAATCAAAGTACCAAGAGTACTGACAATGGGTTCAATGTGAACAGTACAAACACCTTGAATTTTGGGACTTGCCAAATTATAAATATATTGCAAAAGAGACATACCATCACTGGTATTTTCGCCCTACAACCCCTGACACCCTGTATCAATTATTACACTTTACAAAGTTAGGCCAAACTTGTCAACAGAGAGGACAATTTAAAAATAGAAATGCTTTAAAAAGTTGTGTGCTATATGTTATATTGGCACAGTTCAATTTCATGTCAAAATTACTGCCATTAAGCAGTGTGTTAAGTAAACTGTACACAAAATACGTATGATTAATACTGCAATAGGAAACACGTGTATGCCAGATTGAGAAATACGTGCTATCGTTACAGCTACGTGTATACATCCGGTGTACAGTAAAAACCCTCTAAAGCGACCATAAAGGGGAGTTCTGGTTGGTTGATCGGTTGACTGGTTGTGTTGATTAACGTCCGTCTTTGCATACTATGAGCTGATAGGAGAGACGGGAGTGGATACAGAGAAACCCGTGCGCGATGTCCTATTCTTATTCTCTGCTTCTTTTAGATGGTCTGTGTAAATCTCTGATACAGCGTCCTACGGTTTATAAAGTCTCATCCGAATGACCTGGGACGTTATAACCGAGGTCCTATGTATTAGCTGAATGACTAGAGGCACAGGTATTCATAACAAGGAGTGTGATTGTAACTGTAATAATATTGACTCGTTCTGTACTCTGGAAATACATAGTTCTATAATAGCAGTGTAATGGGGTACATGTAACTCATTCACACTTTTCCCACTGCAAATATTAATGTCGGCTCAATTCTCATTTGGTGCAGCTTTTATCCATTTCCGATTCGGCCAAGGTTTTAGTGAAACTATGAACTGAATGTCAAACAGCTTGGGTCCCGGTGAAGCATCGAGTTTATTGGCGTCTCGTCTGGATCCCAGCTGTTTGCAAGTGGGTTTCAGGTGGCGGGTAGTGGGAAAAGGCGCCTATTGGCGCCAAATTTCTAATTGTCGTCTGCAATCCAAGTTTATCAAATCATTCAATAAAACAAGAAAATGGGATAAATAAATGCAAATTTCAAAGGAATAAAGCACAGATACAGAAATAGAGATTGAGACAAAAAGTGAAGTTCCTGATCAGACGCCGCCTTGAAAAAGGCGGCGTCTGATCTGGGACTGCACTATTTGTCGTGATGCATTTATGCGACATCGGCAGTGAAAGGGTTAACGGTAAACTACTGAACTCGGGTCAAACCATTTAGATGACAGGTGCAAAATTTGTTTTACCCTGAGTCCACCCTAGTGGAATTAGTTTTGTCACAGACAAAATTTAATGATTGCTGCAGGCGAGGCGGATCGGAATCCAAAACTGCTCGACACCCTGCAGTTTTATGGAGACATTAAATATACCTTGTATTTGTATACGGAAGAAAATATATACATGTACATGTAGATGAAAACTAGGAGCATAGCTGAATCTACATGCATTGTACGCACAGTCGCTCACCTAGAAAAAAATAGAATCGTGTAGTTAAGAAACCAGTGTGATAAATAGAGCTACGCTCCTGTTTTCCATCTATATGTTTTCTGTTTATCACAAAGTTTCAAAAGGTGACTTTTACAGAGGCGTCAAAAGGCGTCAATACGGGTGCATGGGTTAAACCATCACCGACAAGACAGAGCGCTTATCAAATGTTACCACTCAGTCTTCGATTTTTGTTCCACGTTGGCCATTATGATATTTATCGCATACTCTGCCCTGTAGGAGTACAGTAACAGAGTGCCGTAAATCGCAAAAAAATGCACTAGTGCATTTTGTGCAAATTAATAATCGTTAGCAAATCGTAGCGCTCAGTTAAGCTTTAGCCAATCGTAGCGCTCCATGTGCGTCGTCCGTTGTATTGCTACGCTGTTAGTAAGCAATGGCTGAAACAGCCATTAGCTATAGACTGTTTCATTTTCTATGGCATTTTAAGGCTTATGTGATAAAAAGAATCTCACATTCGTGTTCATTACAAATTGTTGTTTGTTACAAAATGTTTTCATAAAACTCGTTTATTATAATGAATATGACACGAGCTTTAGCGAGTTTTACAGTAAACTCGTTTCATAAAAACGATTTGTAATGAACACTCATGTAAGATCCTCTATTTCCACATTTCAGAATGATGTTACGCGCATACGCTAGCTACTTCCCTGAAACATTTTACAGATATCTGCTTCGATATAAGCTTACTATTGCGATCACTCAATGAGTGAAAGTTGGGTATTTTCAACATTTATTAATATTCATGTGGGAAATACTGAAGTCATGAATATCAAGGGGCCGTCACACCATGACGTTCTGTCATCGTTCTCTGAACATTCCAATCGTTCAATTTTTGAGCGTTCTAGAGTGAGGATGACACATCTGGCGTGTAATAAACGTGTACCTAACGCATGACTAGCGTGTGTCTTACGCGCGAGAAAAATGTAACAGCGACCAAGTAAGATACCCCTGAAAATCATTAGCGTGTGCTTACGTGCCACCGGCGCACAACGAACGATTTGTGAACGGTAGACGAACATGTTGGGCGTGTGACTAGCGTGTGAATAACGACAGAATAGAGTTTTGACGTTCGTTTGACTTTAGTCACACGCTGCGTGCGCTAGGGGACCGTTCAGCGGTCGTTCACAGGTCGCCTGTGAATCGTTCACTGCAAAGCAAACGATTAGTAGAAACCAAGTAACGCTAGAGTAACGACTGACTAACGATATCCGAACGCGTCCAACGCTCATCGAACGTTAGTAAAACGTTCCATTAACGTTCTTAAACGTTCTTCAGCGTTTAAAATAAACGTTGAAGAACGCTGGTCTCAGTGAGAACGTTTGTGCAAGTTCAAAACTGTTTTTCCCGACCAGCGTTCTCTGCCGATTCCCGGCGATCACTGACGTTCACTAGCGTTCACAAGCGTTCACACAACGCTCTTCTGGCGCTATCCCAGCGATCATTGGCGACTACCAACGTTTACTCCAACGCCAGAGAACGCTGACCAGAACGTCATGGTGTGACGGGCCCATCAATTAGATTAAATGTTATAATAACACATAGACACAGGGATTTGTTACCATGGCAGAAACTGGAATTATATCTCTCTCTCTCTATATATATATCATATTAAGCAAACAGAGCAGACCCTGATCAGATGGCTCTCATGGGAGCCATCTGATCTGGGTCTACTCTGTTTGCAAAGGCGTAGACAGTACGTATTCATAGAGTAACAAATTAAAAGCAGATGATTTCAGAATAAAAGTAGTGCAGAAAGTTCCCATCCAATACAATTTACGCAAAACCGTTTTCAGAATATTATCACTCTCATTAAAATAAACGCCCTTTGACACCTAACGTTTACGGACTAGACTCAGATCTCAGATCAGACGGCCCCGGACTAGAGTCTGCTCCGTTTTGCTTATGGGAAAATATAGTTCTGTTGCTACAGTTTCTGACATAGCCAAACATGCATGTATTCATACGCCGGTGTAAAGAGTCGTCAAACAGGGTTGCCACACGTCAGAGAAAAGCCAGGTAAATTGTATTTTTTTCAAGGTCTGGGAATTGTCAGGGAATTTTGAGAACTGTCAGGGAAATCTGAAAATATAGGCAAATGTTAGGGAATTATCAGATAATTTTAAAACATGAGAATGCAGGTCATATATTTTAAAATGGCATACAATATTTAAAGAAATTATGAAAGAAAGATCAATTTTCGCGATGTAATGTTTCAGGGAAAGTGGAATTTATGTCAGGGAAATGTCAGGGAATTTTTTCTTCTGGTTTGTGGCAGCCCTGTCAAAATTTAATTAGTATTGATGGTGTAATTATTTCTTAATTACTATTACTCTGTTTGCAAATGTGTTAGTGACAGTTGAATATTCTAAAAGTGCAAAGTTTCCATTTCGCATTCATTTTCATGATAATGGAATGCATTCTGAATAGTTTAAACCGTATACTGGGATCAATGAACCTTGAGTGATGGCGTACTAATGAGTGCAGTAGAACCTGTCTTAAACTTCCATTAACTTTTATTTGTTGAACATAGGAGTGTTAAAAAGCAGGTGATTGCTTAATGCAGGACAACCGTAATGCAGAAAGCTCCTATAAGAGCTTTCTATATTACATTTGGCCTGCATTAAGCTACATGTACCACATGCATTACATACTCATACTTAGACATCTTATTTGATGGCCGCTTGAGACAGGCTCTTCTGTACTGGCAGCAATTAACCTTT
The DNA here is from genome assembly GCA_963576725.1 of Azorinus chamasolen. Lineage (NCBI taxonomy): Eukaryota > Metazoa > Mollusca > Bivalvia > Cardiida > Solecurtidae > Azorinus > Azorinus chamasolen. The sequence goes on from OY755249.1 coordinate 9,989,926, forward strand.
TAACAATGACGTTTCTGTTAGTATTTTTTTTTTAAAAAAAACTTACTGGCTCCAGGTAAGACGCGAAGTAATGTCACGCCTCTTAAATATTTCCTACATATAAACGTGTTTCACACAATTGCAAACAGAGTAGACTCAGATCAGACGGCTTCTATAGGAGCCGTTTGATTAGGGTATGCTCTGTTTGCTAATGGAATTTGAAAGGTCCGTTTCTTTACTTTCCACTTTTCATTATAACTATTTTGTCCACGAATATTCAGTAAGTACCGAAAATTGGAATAAACATAGAACAGGGAAAGGGTTAAAGATCAAACTGTTTTGACACTCGGGTCGATTATTTGAACAGAAATAGAGAATAAAACACACTGATTTTCCGCCGAGTGATATTTGCTCAGTCAGCTTATAGCTTAACCCATTTGCTCCCACGATCCAAATATGGGATGTAGGCAAACAGTGTAGACTCTGATCAGACGCCGCATAATGCGGCGTCTGATCAGAGTCTACACTGTTTGCTGATAGGAAATCCAATATAAAACAAAACAAAAATGAAAATTTAGACCAGACATCCCTTAGATAAATGATAGACTAATCCTATATACATGTATAAGCATGGAAGAATCCACTGGGAGCAAATGGGTTAAGACTTTGAATGTAGGACAAGCATGCATTGTACTTTACAAACAGTGCAGACTAAGATCAGAGGACATCTTGTTGAATATTCTGATCAGGATCTGCACACTCTTTGTCATTAAACATCCTTCAGCAGATTTAAGCCCTTCAGACTAAGAGGACTAATTAATTAAACACTGGTAGGTTATTCAACTTTGAAACTTCGGCTTAGCGTTAATGCGTTGTCAGCTATATCAACTAGCACTCCCATGGGCATTTTCTGCATTAACGTCTTCCGGAATTAGCATGGCACCACTTTTAAAATAATTTATTATGTTCATTAACCCTTTCCCTCTTTAACATGTTTTTCAATATCTTGTTACCTCTTTAATACTCATGGATAGGATAATTAAATTAGAATACGGAAAATAGAGTTTTCATTATGGTGGAAACTGTAAAATCAGATCTAATAAATTAAATAAGAAAACAGAGCAGACCATGATCAGACGACTCCTATAGGAGCCGTCTGATCTTGGTCTACTCTGTTTTCAGATGCGTGAAAACACGTTTATATGGGCTGCTCAAAGTTACAGACCTTGTACGCAATTTTGACTACTTAAGACTCTCTCAAGCTTTAGGGAAACTACTGACCGATGGCCAGTTAAGCGAGTCACCAGGTTTAAAGCTCAGGTAATAGTTTCTCTAAAGCTTTATCAAAATGGAAGGTAAAAAAGTACCTGATCAGAATCTTAGTAGATATCTTTTTTTTTCTCTTGGTTAATAACCAATGTGAAATTAGTCGTACAACGCCCTGTAACTGTTGCAGTCATCAAGACAAATTGCTGCCAATATAATTATATGTGCGAATTGATCTGTCGCGTAATCAGTGTAACCCTTTACTTGCCTAACCCTCTACTTCAAAGATACACAATGTGTTATATTTTCAAACAGAGTAGACACAGATCAGACGGCTGCTGATGGAGCCGTCGATCAGGTTCTGCTCTGTTTGTCTATAAAATCATATATACCTGATTCTTTTACCATAACGGTTCTTCTTCATATGCCATTATATACATTAAACCTAATGATATTCATAAATGCATAATTTCTTACAAGAATATTTATGGAGTGAATCGTTAAAAGGAAAACTAATACAATATTCTCGACCTGTGCTTTCATAACAATAATCAGTATAATGGATAAATGGTGTTGAGTTTTCTCTACACCTTATCGCTTAAGGGAACTGGAATTATTAACTACAGTAAAACCTCTCTATAACGGTCACTAAATTGTGTTAATTAGTTGGTATTTAGGGCATGTGGCTGCTTAAAGCAATGTGAAAGTAAAACAGAACGCTCCTATAGGAGCGTTCTGTTTTACTTTCACCTTGCTTTAAGCAACCACCTGCTTTTAACACAAAATATTTGATGTAATTTATTGGCCGTTATAGAGAGGTTTTACTGTGAATCCCTTGATATTCCAATAATGGCATTCACCCTTCATCCGCTATGAGCGACTTTACCGACACTTTGCAAACAGCTAGTGACGTCAGATGAGACGCCGCGTCATTTCGCGTCTCATCAAGATCGATGCTGTTTGACACACGATCAATAGTTTGTCATCAATCTCATCGAATCAGAAGTATAGTCAAACTTCGTTTTTCCACATCTGCAGAACGGTTAACAGTTGTTGAAATAAGAGTTGAATCATGTATGCTACTTTGCGAAAGACGCACGTTTAACCTTAAGCCTGCTACGGGCGGATGAGTGATTACCTATGCAAACAGTTTGGATCCAGATGAGACGCCGAGTAACTCGGCGTCTCATCAGGATCCAAACTGTTTGACATCCTGTTTGTATTTTGGAAGAGAAATTGATTATAGCTGGAAATTTTGAAAATGTAGTAGATAAAAAATTCTGTAAAAATTATTTGCTCAGCAGGCTAAAGGTTAAATGATCCCGATAAAGTGGTTCCTGCATCGCTTATCTACTGACATGAAACAACACAATGTTAGTTCACGCTTCTTTGCACATTCTACAATAGAATATCCCTAAAACGACCACTTCTGGAGTAAACATGAGTGTCTTAATAAGCATGCGGTAGCTTAATGCAGGTCAAAAGTAATGCAGAAAGCTCCTATAGGAGCCATATATATGCTACATGCATAGATTGCGTCCTGCATTAAACAGGTGCGGATCCAGGATTTCAGTTTGTTTGTTTGTTGTTGTGTTCTTCTTTTTTGGTGGGGGGGGGGGGGGGGGCGTAGGGTTTTTTTGGATGGGGGGAGGGGGACGTGGCGTTGATTTTTATGTTTGATGACATAACTAAATAGTGTGTTTGTAATACATGCTGAAAAAGAGCGTAATTGGGTGAGGGAAATAAAAAAAAAACTACGATTAAATCATTGTTTTATTGATTTTTAGTAGAACCAAAGCTAAAACAATTACTCAAAAAAGTTTGTTTTGGCAATTTTAGAAGGGGGGGGGGGGGGGGGGGTGCGCTGGCTCTGCCCCCTCTAAATCCGCGCCTGTTAAAGTACCGCAAAAATTAAAGGCTCAGAATCAAACGCCTGATGGTCGATTAGAATTAGATCACGTTTGATGGTTGATTAAAATTAGACCTCTTAACCCTTCTCTTGCTGAATTTTAAGATACATTTTTCATTCTTTACCCATGCCCTGTTGTATAATTACATATATCTTCACTGTGTACGCGTATTTCGCTGTGCAATCACTGCTGTGGAGTGCACTGGTTGTACAATCAACTTGTACATGTAAATAGTGAAGACCCTGATGAGACAGATCCTGCAGGAGCTGTCTCATCTGGGTCTTCACTATTTACAGGTAGGTATATTGACGTAAATAGCAAGCGAAGGGTTAATGGCCGATCAGAATTATACCTCTTGTGATGGTCCGTTAGAATTAGACCTCTTTTGATGGTCCATTATTATTACATCTCATTTGATTGTCGATTCTTTGATGGTCCAGAAGGAGTTTACTGAAGTATAGCTTGTGTATTGATTGTGCTATGACTACATGTATAAGGACAGTGGAATAAATGTGACACAAATATGGATCCATTATATCTGACTATTGATATATAAAGTTGAACTTGTTTTTCTCAAATTTCAAGGAACCATAAAAGTACTTCGAGATAACAGAGCTTCGAGTCAGCCTATCTCTAATCTGAACAATTGCTCAAATTCCCAGCTTAATGCATATCTAAAGTAATGCTGAAAGCTCCCGTATGAGCTTTCAGTATTACTTTAGACCTGCATTAAGCTGTCACATGTGTTTCCAAACATGCCTGGTGATCAATTTTAGAACAATACTGTTTTATTAATTTTGGAATCACAGAACTTGTTCTTCGAGTTATCTCTAAGTTTGAATTATCCGAGTTCGAGATATCGAAGTTTAATCGTAGTTACATTTAGATGTACGTCCGGGTATGGGTATATTGGTACATGTGGGTTTTACGTCCGACCAACAGTATTTCAGTTATTTTCAGACGGCACCCGCATGAGACAAGTTATAGTGCTGCCTCACTGGAATACTCCTGCCGCAGGTACATGGCAAGGGCATCCCACCCAGTCACATTATCCTGACACCGGGTCGACCAGTCCTAGAACTACCCCTTTATTGTCGAGCGTAGACAAAGGGAGCTACTAGTACCAACTTTTAACGACTTTTGGGGATCGAACCCACGACCTTCCGTACCGCAGGCGGACGCTCTACCACTGAGCCACGCGGCCGGTTTTATCAGATAGAGATATACAGCAGAAGCTGAAAACTGATACCTCATGTGATTTTCCAATGGAGCTGGTGATTATCGTCTGCACAAAATATCTATTAATTGTCACTAATATTCATGATGTCATTATTTCTTACATGAATATTCATGAAGTAAAGAGTTAAATGCAGAAAGTTCAATTAGTTAAATTACGTAACTGAATTAACCTTTATCTTGCTTGACCCTTACTGGGCGGGATACGAATCACTAATATCCGTTGCAAACAGTGCAGACCAAGACGAGAGTGCTCCTAAAGAAACCCTTTCCTCTGGGTCTGCACTGTTTGTAATATAACACCTCTCTTGAGAAAACTTCCTAAATTATCACCGTAAGCTTGACCTGTTTGAATTTTAGAAAAAGTCAATTTAACTCTTTTCCTCATATAAACGTGTTTTCAAGCATCTGCAAACTTAGTAGACCCAGATCAGACGGCTCCTATAGGAGCCGTCTGGTCAGAGTATGTCCTGTTTGCTAATGAAATTTAATAGATCTGTTTCTTTACTTTCTAAAATGGCTACAATGTTCCACCATACATATTTCATTACAATTATTTTCCCATGAATATTCAATAGGTATTGGAAATTGTAATAAACATAAAACAGGGAAAGGGTTAAAAAGTCAGCGCTGTAAGGGCTAACGGTCATGCCTGTTCAAACATTGATATGCAGAAACTTTTTTCACTTCTGATTCGTTTACGCTTTTGAGAAAACGCGTGTCAAATACTAAACTGGATTCTGCCAAGACGCCGAAATATTTAGCGTCTCATCTGGATACACGCTGTTGTCAGATGTATGTCGTGTATACATGTATAGTATATATATGTGTATAGTATACATGACCGTCCTTTGAACTCTGAAACGTCATTGATATTAAATGGAAATCAACGAAACCAATTACTAATGGTTATAAAATGATGTGACAAGACTTATTATATTTCTTCCTTTATTATTCGAAATACTGTTAAACATGTCTACAGTGACCATTAAAGTTGTGCTTTATTATGGGGCTTAACCCCCCTTTACTCCATGGATATTCATGTAAGAATTAATGACGTCATGAATATTAATTAGAGTCATACTCATAATAGTAAATGAACGCAGGAAATTTTGGTCATGACAGAAACAATAAAATCATATCTATATTAGTTCATAAGCAAACAGAGCAGACCCTGATCAGACGGCTCCTACAGGGAGCCGTCTGATCTGGGTCTACTCTGGTTGCAAAGGCTTAGAAAGGCGTATGTATGAAGTAAAGGGTTGTAGTTCAATGCAGGGCGAAAGTTACGCAGAAAGCTCCTAGAGGAGTTTTGTGCATTGCTTTCGTCCTGCATTATACAACCACCTGCTTTCATCGACCTCCATATATATTCAATATATGATCGCTATAAGCAGGTTTAACCGTACATATTGCATGTTAGAGGTGTATACTACAACACGTGTTTACACTATATATAGGTGAGACAACATAGAGACTTAACCCTTTACTCCATGAATCATGAATATTAATTAGCTTATCTATTATCACGACACATGAACACTGGAAAATGTGACTGACAGACATTGTAGATTGGTATGTATATTATATCATAAGCAAACAGAGCAGACCCTGATCAGACGGCTCCTGATCTTGGTCATGTCTGTTTGCAAAGGTGTAGAAAGGCATATTTATGGAGGAAAGGGTTAAACAGTTACTTAAATTAGACTGTGTCAATCATACATTTTTTTTAACATCAATTAGCCGTATAGCCGCTGATTGTGACTATATAGTGAGGACTCGGATACTGGCAAACAATGTAGACCTGGTCAGTCGTCTTTCTTTAAATATGGCACCTGTTCAATGTCTCCCTATTGGCACCAGTATCGTGTTATTATAATACTTAATTAATTATGATTAATGAAAATTACCAGATGCTTCATTTAAGCTCAAGCACCCTCGTTTAATTCTTGTATAAAATCGATCAAAGTTTCAATCACGTCTTTATGTCCTTGTTTTCCTTTTTGCATTTTCGAAGGACATCGACTATTCAACGCTTTCTGTTTTGAACCGATCACTTTTCTCGTCATCTTCGTTAATATCTGACTCGCTCCGAATCTTCCGCCTCCCGTCAATACTGAGTGCTCGTAGCAGCGTTTTGTTGAAGCCTTTAGGATCGGAAACCATCCTATGAAACAAGTTCCGCCTTTCGCATGCTCTCTTAAGCGTGTTCCTTTGTTGGTCGAATATCATCTCCCTGTCGAACAACTCTTTGTCAAACACCTCATCCTCGCTCTCTGTTTCCGATAACTCGCACGCATCCATTCGTTCGTACACCCTGGTTTTCTCGAGCTCCGATTTTGACGACATCAGTTTTCGCGACGCTTCCGAAATTGTCTTCCACGCTTGAACAATGTCATCTTCCGTTGCGTTCTCTGCGCATATAGCAAATCTGATGACGTAATTCTCGTTCACAAGAGCGGGCACCATGTGAAGCTTCCCCGATTCATTTATATTCTTCAGTAGACGCTGGGTCAAAGCATTTGGTCCCTAAAAGAAAACATTAATTAACCACATTCAAAGATGTAAATGGAACAATGATAACAAAACAATGCATGCTGTTATTACACTACTTTCTTTAATGTATGTTTTTCAAATTTTCTGTTTTAAAAAAGTACTGAAAGAGAGCCTGTCATACCCGCATAGTGACAAACTAAACGACGTCACATTGTCATTTTGGAGACCGTCATTAGCTCAGGACATAAGCAAAGTGGAAATTTTGCAACCCTTACCCATATAGGAAATAAACGTCTGTTCAAATCTTGATCTAAACTAACTGCGATTTAGTCAAGTTTTTTCTGAAGCTATTGACTGATTGTCAAACAGCTTGTATCCCGATGAGGCACCGAGTAAATCGGTGTCTCATTTAGATCTGAGTTGTTCGCTCGGACGACTCAGGTCGGGGAAAGAGGTACATGTATCATGATTAAGCTGCTAATTTTCTTTATAATCCTATCGTGTGACTATTTATTAGAGCGAATCTTTGCATGCTAAGTAATTTTCGTTTGCAACAAATAAATTTTCTTTGTTTTCTATGGTCAAGGTGTCAAACAATTTGAATCCTAATGCGGTGTCTCATCTGGATCCAGACTGTTTGCATAGGTAATCCCGCTTCTACAGCGAGCATGCAGTTAACGTGCAATGAGTTTATATATGATAACGCTGAATCATCTCAGTACGAAAGACTTAAACATCCTAGATGGCAAACAGGACAGACCCTAGTCAGAGGGCCTATTTATGCGCCATCTGATATAGGTCTATATTGTTTGCAACAGATATTATAGTACACTCGTTTCTCGCATTCAAAATTTTAAACTCAAAGTGATAGTAGCTATTTGCAACGCGTTTTAAAATACCTAAAATACCCAAATCATTTGTTTATATGCTGAAAAAGTATATCGCAAGAAACTCAACGGAATAAATTGTGAAGAAGACAAAAGCATCGATATGTTTGACATCGAAGACCTGGTGTTATTCACCAATGCATTTGTATGTTTCGGGTTGTGTTCTAGTATCGTTACTGTTCGATATATCGATAATACAACAAAAACTTATAAGTATTGACGATAACGGTTATGATCGTTTTTAACCCTTTCGGTGCAAAATTTCTAATTGTCGTCTGCAATCCAATGTTTGCTAAATCATTCCGTACAATAAGGAAATGAGATAAATAAATGAAAATTTCAAAGGAATAAAGCACAGATACATGTGTATAGTCTAAATAGAGATTGAGACAAAAAGTGACGTCCCTGATCTGGGACTGCACTATTTGTCGTGTTGCATTTATGCGACAATGACAGTGAATGGGTTATTTTAAAAGTTCAAATAGACAAGTTTCATAATAATTGAACATAACAAATATCCAGTTTAATGATGTTATTGCAAACGTGCGTTTATTGTAGGGAATATAACCTTAAAACACCCAAGAGTGTTATTCACTATTACATTGTACGAGATTGTATTCTGAAAGCATCAATACATTTGGTATTTTACCTTCAGTCTAAAGCATACAAGACCCATATTCACGTGTCCAACAACTTCAAACTGATCATCGTTCCGTACATGCTCTTCAAATAGTTTGGCGAGTTGAACGTGCTAAAAACATAAATAATGCAATACATTGTATATACATTGTAGATGGTACAGTAACAATATGGTACAGTCTAATTCCTGATTTGTTTTTTGTTTTAAAAAGATGATAGCTTAATGCAGAACTAAAGTTATGCAGAAAGCTCCTATGGGAGCTTTCTGTATTACTTTTGCCCTGTATTACGCATCCTCTGATGTTTGTCCTAGTACGGAACAGGGGAACATCCGGATATGACGATCAATTTACTGCAACGACAGTTCAAAGGCTTACTCACATGAAAAATCATGGATATTCATGTAGAAATAATTACATCATGCACATTGATTATCTGTATTAGTATTAAGGTACATGTATGCGAACACATATATTCTAGTCAAGAAGGAACCTTCAAAATCACGTGCCATAATCAAAGTGGGCATGCCCTAATTAGGCCTGTACGTGCTATATTTAGATTTGGCTGCTTGTTCCGCGATACTTCCTAGGTAGTTTCAGTAAACAAAAAGTAAAATGGTGTACATTTCTGACAAAAAACAACAACAACCCACACAACAGCACGAAAACAAAAGAAAACGCATGCAAAGGTATTTTGCATGTACATGAACGCGTAAACTAATTCAAAAATATAAATATAAACTTCATGACAAATCATGGAAAAAGAATAAAGTTACGAAATAGTCCTTAAGTCAAATGATACGTTGATCAAATTTAATCTTCCTAATTGAAAAAAATAATCTGCCACAACTAAGCAGTCACTTGTTTTCAAGGAGTTCAGTGTGTATTCATTGAGTGACCACTTTCATTCTTTGCATGCTGGAAACGAATGTATTTGCATTTGTAAACAGTGTAGACCAAGATAGACCAAGGTTATTTTTAGACCCAATCTTTTTTAATAAATCTACCGAAAAGGAGCATTTACTAGAGAAAATGACAGTTTTAAAGCTGTGAAGTATTAAAACCATTGTGATAAATAGAGCAAATGCTCTATTCACCAGGATGGTATCAAAACGTGACATTTACATAGGCGTCAAAAGACATCAGTGTGAAGGAAAGGGTTAAAATCATCTACCAATAGACCCTGAATGGATTCTATTGTAAACCACTGATGGGTCTTTCCATCAACCCTTTCCCTTATGTAAGCGCATTTTGACGCATCTGCAAACAGAGTAGACCCAGATCAGAGGGCTCCTATAGGAGCCGTCTGATCAGGGTCTGCTCTGTTTGATTATGGTGTAACATAGATCTGATTTTACAGATTCTTCCTGAGCAAAAATGTCATATATTCATAAACCATTATACAAAATAATAGTATTAGTATTCATGACGTCATTATTTCGTATATGAATATTCATCAGGGAAAGGGTTAAGACTTTTCAGCGATGTTCTGTACCTTCCTGATGTAGTTCTGCAGACCTTCTACTCCGTAGGTACGGAGTACGAACCACAGCTTAAGAGACCGGAACCTTCGACTGAGAGGTATGCCCCAATGCTATAATGAAAATACAAAAAAACAACAGGGTCCATGCTTATAAAGCTTTTAGTTGAGTCTGAGTTTCGTTCTCAGGCTTTTGATTGGTCAGATTTGAGTTCTCAAGCTTTTGATTGGTCAGATTTGAGCCAAAGGCTCAAATCTGACCAATCAAAAGCTTGAGAACGATATCAGACTCAACTAAAAGCTTTATAAGCATGGACCCTGGTTAAACTGAGTTTCTACCAGTATGTAAGCTTTTAACGAAGGAGTATATTTCTACTGGAACATATTAATCAATCACGAACGTGAATAATAATTAAATGTTTAAGAATAATGTGTCCAAATACAAACCCCTATTCCGCCAAGCACAGCCAAACTCACAGCTGCAAACAGCTTTAATCCAGATCAAGATATCAAGTAGTCTACTAAGAGAGACCTAATTGATATTTGCAAATAGCTTGGATCCAGATGAGAAGAAGAGGACATCGGGGTCTCACCAGGAACCAAACAGTTTGACTCTCGACAAATAGTTTCTCAAACGCCACATTGAATCACAAGTTGTCAGAATTAACCCTTTCACCGCCAATGTCGCATAAATGAACGACGACAAATAGTGCAGTCCCGGGTCAGACGCCGCCTTTTCAAGACGGCGTCTTATCATGGACTTCACTTTTTGTCCTTATCTCTATTTCTATATCTGCGTTTTATATCCTTTGAAATTTGCATTTATTTATCTCATTTCCTTATTGTACCGAATGATTTAACAAATTTTGGCGTCGAAAGAGTTAAACCGCTCCAAATTTGCGCAGACAATATGTTACTTACATCGAAGTAAGCAATTATAGTATAAGTTCGATACTACGAAATTTTAGTAAAGAATAATTTATATCTCTGCAGGTGCCTGCTCAATGCAGGATGAAAGTCATGCAGAAAGCTCCCAGAGGAGCTTTCTGCATGACTTCACCCTGCATTTAGTAGCCATCTGTGTTAAAGATTAATAATGGAACGTGTTCGAATAATCCAGTGTTCGAATAATCGAGTGTTCACTGTAATCTCATGAAAAGGTTATACTCACGCGAAAGTCTAGTTCCTTGTCTGAAACAAACACAACAGACATTTTAGCATTTCGCCTGTTACGTAAACTGTTGTCACAAGTACTTGAACTTTCAGTCTGTTACATGTCACACATTACCCATTAGTGACGCAATTTTGCGCCTCTATAACATTCACATTGTGAAAAAATTGTGATAAATAGAGCATTTGCTCCTATACGAGTTCCAATGGTTTCAAACTACAGAATTCTAAAATTTTCATTTTCTCTAGTAAATGCTCCTTTTCGGTAGATTAATTAAAAAAGGCTGGATCTAAAAATAGCCTATGAGGTAATGGGTTAACTATAAAGTGTCGTCACATTAACCCATTCCCTTATAGATATTGACTCCTTTTAATGCCTCTTTAAGTCTTGAAACCATAGTGATGTTTATGGCAATGGTCTCAAAACTAAACACTTCTAATATGTTCCTTTTTTCCTGGTAAATTCTCCTTGTGCGTATATTTATTTAAAGAGGTTGTATAGCCTATGCGGATATTGGAATTTGAATACAGTAAAACCTCTCTATAACGGACACTAAATTGTGTTAATTAGTTGGTATTTAGGGCAGGTGGCTCCTATAGGAGCGTTCTGTTTTACTTTCACCTTGCTTTAAGTAGCCACATGCATTTAACACAAAATATTTGAGGTAATCCAGTGGCCGTAATAGAGAGGTTTACTGTATTTAAATTTCTACGTAAAGTGTCCGACACCCAAAACCCGGATACAAACCAGTAATCCGAATGTCAAACAGTTTGGGTCCTGGTGAGATGCCGAGTAACTCGGCCTGTCATCTGGATCGAAGCTGAGAGCAAATATTATCAGGTAGCTCAAAATGTTGTGTTCCTGTCCGGATGAAGCGGAGCACTTTGAGGTCAGAGTATACTTTTTATACCTTCTAAGCAATCAAAGCAGACTTATTACTTCCTTAACCCTTTCACGGTTCTATGTTTATTACAAATTTCAATACTTACTGAAGATTCATGGACAAAATAGTTATAATGAAATGTGGAGGGTTGAACATTGTAGCCATTTTAGAAACTAAAGACACAGATCATTCAATTTCCACCAGCAAACAGAGCAGACTCTGATCAGACGGCTCCGCTAGGAGCCGTCTGATCTGGGTCTACACTGTTTGCAAATGCGTGAAAACACGTTGATATGAGGGAAAGGGTTAATTTACAAAGCAAATTAAAACCGATAGACTAAAGAGCATAAGACACTCTTAGATGTTGCCCCAGTTTACCATCCAATGATATTGCTGGATTTCCGAGGAAACGGAAACATCTATTTCTTGTAGAACAGCCTTGATGTAAAATTAAAGTGTCAATTTCCTATTGTTTGTTACGTGCGTACGCGCATGCGCATTGAACAATGGGATTATTTAAACGACCTTTTCCGAACTAAACTTAAGAGTTGTTGCCAAATTTTTATATCCGATGAAATGCATGAATTTCGCTGAAAGGGAAACATCTGAATTCACGCAGAACAGGCCGATATGAAATAGAAAGTTTTCTATTTCTAAAACCCGTATCTTTCATTTTCACGTTCTATGGGAACCTACACAAGTGCACCGAGTAGTTGGTGAAATAAGACACCGTTTACTGAAAACAGTGTCAGTCTAATTCTGCCGAGCTAAAAGAAAACACATGTATGTATTTGAAAAGAATTGCACAAGACAAAATATTTTGTCAATCCCGTGAGACGATGAGTCATGGATATACATGTAATAGCATTTTGCAGACAATGAAAATCAACGTTAACCGCCGACAAATGGATGGGTCATCCGATCAGAGGCTTAACCCTTTCGGCGCTAAATTTCTAATTGTCGTCTGCAATCCAAGTTTGTTAAATAATTCAGTAAAATAAGGAAATGAGACAAATAAATGCAAATTTCAAGGGAATAAAGCACATATATAGAAATAGAGATTGAGACAATTAGTGAAGTCCCTGATCAGACGCCGCCTTTTCAAGGCGGCGTCTGATCTGGGACTGCGCTATTTGTCGTGGTGCATTTATGCGACTGCGGCGGTGAAAGGGTTAAATCATTATATAATCTACCATATAGTTACATGTATACTGATGCCACGCAAATATATAAGCCTTGACCAGTCAGCTAAACGGCTGGACTTGAGTATAATCCTTGTTTAACCTTTAGCCTGCTGAGCAAATTATTTTAAAGCATTTATCACCTACTACATTTTCAAAATTCAAGCTATAATCAATTTGTCTGCCAAAATGCAATCAGGGTGTCAAACAGTTTGGATCCTGGTGAGCTGTCTGTTCAGGGCCTGCTCTGTTTGCTAATGGAATTTAAAAGATCTAGTTCTTTACTTTCTACAATGGCTACAATGTTCCATATAGCATATTTCATTATAACTATTTTGTCCATGAATATTCAGTAGGTATTGGAATAGGGAATAAACCTAGAAAAGGGAAAGGTACATGTAAAGAACGGTGTTTATTGATGACACAATATAGATCAGTTCAGAAACAGGCTAGTGGTTTAACCCTTTCCCTTATGTAAGCGCATTTTGACGCCTCTGCAAACAGAGTAGACCCATATCAGACGGCTCCTATAGGAGCCGTCTGATCAGGGTCTGCGTTGTTTGCTTATGGTGTAATATAGATCTCACTCTACAGCTTCTGTCTGAGGCAAAATGTACCGTGTTCATATGCCATTATAAAAAAATAACCCTATTAATAATTAAGACGTCATAATGTTCTACATGAAAATTCATCAGGAAAAGGCAACAAAGAAAGGCTAAGAATATATTAGTATAAGCCTCTGATCTTAATGTTCAATTATTTTCCAAAGTTCAATCATTTTCTTGTCTTGACAGAAATGAATAGCCGTGTTTAGTTCGAAAAGGTTGTCAAAAGGTTACAACTCATATAGATATTGTCTGCGACAGTAGATTATTTCTATTCAAGTTATTCTAAGGTGAATCAGAGGTTTCCCTTTTAAGCGAACTCAAGGCATCTCTATGGATAATAAACTTGGACATCAACTAAGTTTCCAATACAAGGGAAATGGAAGAACATTCTATTTGTTAGAAATAGTAAACGATCTATTTCACATGCGGCCTGTTCTGTGAGAAATAGAAGATTCCATTTCAGCGAAATCCAAAACTTCCATTGGCTAATAAACAGGGACATCATCCTGAATTATTGTTATAATGAGTTGACTTAGGTTACAGTCCCACTAGCGCTTGCGATCGTTAAAGACCACCGGCGATCTCTGAGACCTCTTAAACCGGCGACTGTCTGCGATTGTCGGCGACTAAATTAAAAAAAAATCGCAGTCACATTGGCGATGCATCTGCGACCACCTTAAGACAGGTTGTTGACGATCGTGCGTCAAGTCACTGGTATTCGTACGATATTCGTACAAAGGTTCCACAATCATTTCCGACCTGGTGTGTGGTCACGTGATATATGCATAGTCGCCAATAATCTTAAGGCAGTCGCTGGTAATTGCACGACAGTCGTAGGTTATTGTAGAAAGGTCGCTGATAGTCGTACGACTGAAGGGAAGATCACCAACGACCAGTTAAATATTATTGGAGACCTTCGTACGACGATCGCACGATTCCCTAAACCCTAAGGTTACATCTTAAAGAATACCGGTGACCACTTCGATCGTAAGGAGGTTGATGTGCATGATCAACAACCTCTCTACGACTGAAATTGGTCGCACGACTGGAAACGATTACCAACGATTACCGAAGACCATCGGCGATTATCAGCAACTTGTCGTGCGACCTTCGTACGAATATCGGCGACCAGAGATCGCTAGAAATCGTAATCAGGTCATAAGTTGTCGTAGGCCTAGTGGGACTGGGCACTGGGGTTGTTGTACATGGTCAAAAACCTCTCTACGACTTTAATAAGACTGAGCTTGGTCGCACGATTGTAAACGATTACCAACGATTACTGAAGACCATCCGCGATTAAAAGTGACTTGTCGTGCGACCTTCGTACGAATATCGGCGACCAGTGGTCGGCAGCAATCGTAAACAGATCTTAAAGGGTCGTAAGGCCTAGTGGGACTGGGCCCTTAGGTTACTGCCCCACTAGCGATTGCGATTATTAAAGACCACCGGCGACCTCAGAGACCTCTTAAACCAGCGACTGTCTGCGATTGTCGGCGACTAAATTAAAAAAAATGATCCGCAGTCACATTGGAGACGCACCTGCGACCACCTTAAGACAGGTTGTTGACGATCGCACGCCAAGTCACTGGTATTCGTACGAAGGTTCCATAATCACTTCCGACCTGTTGTATGGTCACGTGGTCTATGCCTAGTCGCGGGTAATCTTTCAGCAGTCGCTGGTGATCGCACGACAGTCGTAGGTAATTGTACAAAGGTCGCTGATACATGTAGTCGTGCGATTGTAGGGAAGATCACCAGCGACCAGTTAAAGATTGTTGGAGACATTCGTACAGCGATCGCATGATTACCGAACTCGTCTAAGGTTACCTCTTAAAGACCACAGGCGACTAGTTAGGTCGTAAAGAGGTGATCAACAACCTCACTACTACTGAAATTGGTCGCACGACTAGAAACGATTACCAACGATTACCGAAGACCACCCACGAATATCAGTGACTTGTCGTGCGCCCTTTGTACGAATATCGGCGACAAGAGGACGCTTGAAATCGTAAACAGGTCACAAGTAGTCGTAGGCCTAGTGGGACTGGACCTTGAGGTTGTTGTACATGATCAACAATCTCTCTACGACTGAAATACATGTACGACTGAAATTGGTCGCACGATTGGAAACGATTACCAACGATAAATGAAGACCACCGGCGATTATCACTGACTTGTCGTGCGACCTTCGTACGAATATCGGCGAGCAAAGGTCTCTAGCAATGTTAACCCTTCGCTTGCTATTCACGTCAATATACCTACCTGTAAATAGTGAAGACCCAGATGAGACAGCTCCTGCAGGAGCTGTCTCATCAGGGCCTGCACTATTTACAAGCAAAGGTGCCCGACGCATGCTTGGACTCACCCGGAAAAAAAATCCTATCGGGTCTATATATGTATTGAAAGGAACCTAACTACGTCAGATCAGCGGCGGAAAATACAACAGTCATGCTTTTCAAAGTCTTACAGCAAAGCCAATTCAACACCGATTTCAATCATTTTGGTCTTGATCTGTTCCAAATTCCATATATATGCTAAGCGGCACAGTTAGTGCTTTCCTTAAATATTGCTCCGTCTTGTCGCTGCAAGACCGCGAATTTGAAAATACGCTAGAGCGAAACGATGTGACTCCCGCCAGGATGCATAGAAGTATATAGGGGAATCTGTATTCGTTAAACTTTTCAACAAAAATGCGAATTGTGCTGAAACACATTAGAAAAACATTCAACTCACCGCAGTTAAAACGGTGCTGGCTATTTCCAGTCTGCTACGAGACGCCAGTTTTCTTTCTCCTACTTTCGTTTTGAACGGAGGTGGCTATTTCGCTGTGGCCCGGAAGTAGTAGTCAATTTGCATATCGAATAGTTTATGAGCCGGGTCACAGCAAAATGGTCACATCCGTTCAAAAGGAAAGTTGGAGAAAGAAAACTGGCGCCTCGTAGCAGACTGGAAATAGTAAGCGCCGTTTTAATTGCGGTGAGTTTAATGTTTTTCGATAGTGTTTCACCATAATTCGCGTTTTTGTTGAAAAGATTAACGAATACAGAGCTCGCTATATATGTCTATGCATCTTGACGGGAGTCACATCGTTTCACTCTAGCGTTTTTTTCGAATTCGCAGTCTTGCAGCGACAGGACGGAGCAATATTTAAGGAAAGCACTAATTGTGCCGCTTAGCATATGGTGCTTGGAACGTATCAAGACCAAAATGATTGAAATCGGTGTTGAATTGGCTTTGCTGTAAGATTTTGAAAAACATGACTGTTGTATTTTCCGCCGCTGATCTGACGTAGTTAGATACCTTTCAATACATATATAGACCCGAAAGAAATTTTTTTCCGGGTCGTGTTTTTCTCGTTTTTTTCTGAGTGGTTTAAGGTTCAAATAGATAGTTTTAGGCTAGTTTACATACGTCGATCACTTTTTTTTTTTGGGGGGGGGGGGTGGTGTCTATTGGTGAGTCCAATCATGCGTCGGGCACCTTTGTTTACAAGTTGATTGTGCAACCAGTGCAATCCACAGCAGTGATTGCACAGGGAAATACTTGTACACAGTGAAGATATATGTAATTATGCAACATGGCATGGGTAAAGAAGGAGAAATGTATTTTAAAATTCAGCAAGAGAAGGGTTAAACAGGTCGCAATCTTAAACAGATATTAAGTAGTCGTAAGACCTAGTGAGCATTGTAAATATCTCTTTATTACCCCTTTACTCCTTGAATATTCACGTTAGTTATAATGACACCATGAATATTAATTAGATCAATTGTTATAATATTTCATGGACACATGAAGTTTTGGCAATGACGGAAACTGTAGAATCATATCTATATTATGTCATAGCAAAATGAGCAGACCCTGATCAGACGGCTCCTATAGGAGCTGTATAATCTGGATCTACTCCGTTTACAAATGCTTGGAAATGCGTAGAGTCAAACTCCTGATGTGTTGCTCTGGTTACATCCGATCCGTTTGAGATTTGAGAATCCATTGACCGGGTGTCAAATAGTTAGCATCATAATGCGACGCATGCGCACTTAGCATCTTATCTGGGTCTAGGTTGTTTGCAATGCCAGCTCGCGCTTGGTGGGTCACAAAAATGTTATGTTTGGCATGAATATTTGGGGATAAATCATAGTTGTACAATGATTTTATTTTTGTGATTTATTCATTAACCCTTTCGGCGCCAAATTTCTAATTGTCGTCTGCGATCCAATTTTGTTAAATCATTCAGTACAATAAGGAAATGAGATAAATAAATGCAAATTTCAAAAGAATAAAGCACACATATAGAAATAGAGATTGAGACAAATAGTGAAGTCGCTGATCAGACGCCGCCTTGAAAAGGCGGCGTCTGATCTGTGACTGCACTATTTGTCGTGGTGCATTTATGCGACATTGGCGGTGAAAGGGTTAATTATTCACCCGCTAACCTCGACTTTACTAACATTAGCAAACAGAGTGTCTCTAGATGAGACGTGGAATAAGTTGGCGTCTTTATAAGGATCCAATCTGTATGACATTCCAGAGGTAAAGATAAGATTAGTAAATATAACATTTGCAAGAATAGCTGATTTATTTCTCCACGAAACCCTATACTGTGACCACTCTTTAGAATCGTCTCTTCGAGACGATTCTAACGAGTGGTCAAAGTATACGGTTTGGTGGAGAAATGGCGGATTTAGTATCTGAGTATGCACCTTTATCCGTAGCTCTGCAACTCAATCAATAGATCTAAATAAGCTTTTCCGACTCTGAATTACAACAGCAATTACGTTTAACTCTTTGGGCGCCAAATTTAAAATTGTCGTCTGCAATAATAATTTCATATTAAATATAATTCTAAACTAAACAATAAAGGTATATTAGTAAAACATTTGTTTTTAAAAACATGTATGCTTGGGCTAAAATAATACAGAAAACAGTGAAGTCCCAGGTCAGATGCCGCCTTGAAAAGGCGGCATCTGACCTGGGACTGCACTGTTTTCACTGATGCCAATAGGCGACATTGGCGCCGAAAGAGGTAAAGCGTGGTATATTCAAAAGTGCATGTTATTCATAGCGTTACAGATAAAGATGCGTACCCAAATACAAAAATCGTCATTTTCCCACAAAACCCTATACTGTGACCACTCGTTAGAATTGTCTCTTCGATACGATTCTATTGAGTGGTCACAGTGTAGGGTTGATGGAGAAATAAAGGATTTATACATGAAAATGTTTGAATTTACGCATCTTATCTGGACCTCTGTAAATAATTCAGTGATAAAATATGGAAATTCATCCGCCTTTACGATGATGACTAAACGCTCTTTCAAAAAAGGTCACAAATTGAATAATCGACATAACATATCAGAAACAAGCGAAACTGTCTCTGACTTGGTCGTCAGGTATTCTAACAACAGATAACATTACATGACACTAATGGACTTGTCATGTCATTGGAAAATACACGATCTCTTAAATAACAGCTATAAAAATAATTGTAATACATTATAGGTTGTCCCAGTACCAAATTCAGTTCAGGGCAAATAACTCTGACTGTCTTCTATTTGCAGTAGCAGACTATATTATCTCCCTTCACATTAAGAGTTAATAAATGGCGTATTAAATTTTAATTGGTGGACTGTCTTTAATGAAATCACTGGCCCGCTTGCTGCTTATGCATTCTTTAAGATAACCATTCGCAAATTACAGTAGAACGAGTCTTAACCCTTTCCTCCATAGGCTATTTTTAGATCCAACCACTTTGAATAAATCTACCGAAAAGGAGCATTTACTAGAGAAAAGGAAAATGTCAGATTTTTGTAATCTGAAACCATTGTGATAAATAGAGCATTTGCTCCTATAGGAGCAAATGCTATATTTATCACAATGGTTTCATAAATTGACTTTTACAGAGGCGTAAAAGGAGTATTTATGGAGTAAAGGGTTAAGCGACCATTAATATATTGAACATAGGAGTGTTAAAAGCAGATGGTTGCTTAATGCAGGGAAGAAAAAAATACAGAAACCTTGCAGTAAGCTACCACCTGCCTGGACCGGCCGATAATTAGCCCACTTTTTATGGCCGCTTAAGACAGGTGATACGGTAGTCTGGTCGCATCTTTACCCATGTGTGATATGCGCAAACAGTGCAGACCCAGACCGGAAAGCTCCTGTACCTTTGATCTGTATAGCTTTATACAGTTTGCTCCGGAATCATATTTCTGAGGGTCACATTTGCAAAATTGTACGTACAGAAACACCCTTCCAAATGCAAGGTATATTCTTCTTTAACAACACAACAGAAACACTTTAAACCGGAACTATAATATACAGTAAAACCTCTCTATAACGGCCACTAAATTACATCAAGTATTTTGTTTTAAAGGCAGGTGGCTGCTTAAAGCAAGGTAAAGTAAAACAGAACGCTCCTATCGGAGCGTTCTGTTTTACTTTCACATTGCTTTAAGCAGCCACCTGCCATAAATACCAACTAATTAACATAATTTAGTGGTCGTTATAGAGAGGTTTTACCTGAGCACTCAAATACGCATTACGTATTACTAGCAGTACTTTTGGTAGGTGACTACTTAATGTAGGAATAAAGTCGTGCAGAAAGCTCTTGGCTTTGTATCATCTTCAACCTGCTTTTTAAACAGACGGCTGCTTTCTGCACCATTTCAACTTGCATTACGCTGCTAGCTGTATAAAAACCAGAAAAGAAGTTGACCTTAACGTCCGATTAAGAGGGGTTTTGCTGTGCATCTTAGATAATAAATACGTGTTAAAATCGATTAAAGAATAATTATTACCATTACACAATAATAGACAAGTAAACAAATAAAAAAAATGGCACAGGAACACATAAATATCTTACCATCGTGCTCATGTTGAAGGTACACGGGGTCGACTGTCAGGGCTGATGTCAGAGTTTTTCGATCACGTACCCTTCAAAGAGAATTTAGAAATAGAGTAAAACCTGCCTTAACCCATTCCCTGTTGTATGTTCATGTAAGAAATAATGACGTCATGAATATTAATTAGATTATGTTTTATAATTGCATATGAACACAGGACATTTTGGCTCAGACAGAATCTGTAGAATCAGATCTATAATACATCATAAGCAAACAGAACAGAGCAACTAGGTACATGTATAATAAAAAATAGTGCAAATAACAGTATATACATAACACATATTTGCGGAGCTGTGTGTTTTATTATGTTTCGAATGTTGACACATCTCTAATTATCCTTCACAGATATGCAATACTGATTTTATTACACCGACGAAATTAGATCGATTCGCCATATTTCTGGAAATAATCCATTTAATGGTTCTGAGAATTATTGCAGTCGTAATCGTTGACAAATATAGTGGGGTATTTGTTCTGTCGATCGTTTGCTTTTACATTTTGTATCAACTGTAACACCCCCCCCCTTGTTGAATATTCATGTAAGATATATACATCATGAATAATTTATTAGCTTTTTTATATACATGTACATATGTCTTTTCAGTATTGGTAAAACTTGTCTGTTGTAGTTCCATAAGCAAACAGAGCAGACCCTGATCAGACGGCTCCTATAGGAACCGTCTGATCTGGGTCTACTCTGTTTGCAAATGCGTGAAAATACTATGATGTATATGAGGCATCGTAGCTATTGTTTTAATGCTTCTCCTGACTCGCACTGGCAAACAGAGTAGACCAGATACGACTCAGAGCAAGTCCGTGGCGATATATATAGCTGATTTGAGCTTTGAGAACGTCATGTTAATATTTAAGCGTCACCGGGCTTCACGACGCTTTAACATTATTTCAGTCATATCGCAACGTCCAGCTAATTATAGTTGGGGGAAGACTCCCCCCCCCCCCCCCGCCCCAGAATGCCTTCAAATTGCATTATGTCGTATACTGAAGACGATCCGAGTAAACCACCGATGTACTTCAAGCCAGGTGGAATACTTCCTCGCATTATATATCCAAACAAACAGACAGGGTAGAAAAGAGTAAAATACAGTAAAACCCCTCAAATGCGACCACTTAATGAACAGACATGTCTGTCTTTATAAGCAGGTGGTTGCTTAATGTAGGACGAAAGTTATGCAGAATAATTTTCGTCCTGCATTAAGCTACCACATGCCTTTGCCACTGTGAATTATGCCCCTTTTTGGAGATCGCATAAGAGGGGTTTTACTGTATCTAAAACTTCAAACCTGAAATGCATATGCAGTAGAAACTGTCTGAAGCGGCCTTTCATTTATCAAAAATAAGAGTCGTGAAAAGCAGATTGTTGCTTAATGCAGGAAGCCTTGCATGAAGCTACCGTCTGCACTACACACCTGTAATAGACACTTTTCTATGATCGCTTAACCCTTTCGGCGCCAAATTTCTAACTGTCGGCTGCAATCGAAATTTTGTTAAATCATCCGATACAATAAGGGAATGAAATAAATAAATGCAAATTTCAAAAGAATAAAGCACATATATAGAAATAGAGAGTGAGACAAAAGGTGAAGTCCCTGATCAGACGCCGCCTTGAAAAGGCGGCGTCTGATCTGGGACTGCACTATTTGTTGTTGTGCATTTATACGACTTCGGCGGTGAAAGGGTTAAGAAAGGCTCCACTGTATGGCAATATGAATGTACATGTACCAACGATCAGTCATACATTTATCATATCAGTAACATTATTTCAATTTCTTCAACATACAGTAACACGTCGCTAATTAGAATGTTCTGTAAACAAAAATTGATATAATTTTAAAGATTCAAGATTCTTTAAGCAGGCGAATGCTTAATGTAGAGTGAAAGTTATGCAGAAAGCTAAGAGAGGAGCTTTCTGCCAGCCTTTCGCCGAGCGTTTAGCTGCATACTGTCTTGACACCCAACTATGATACTTTTTTTAATTGAATTAGTGAGATCTTACAGTAATAACAGCTTTTCATTTATATTTTGAAATAGTGACACAGTAGATCATACCATAAGCGGCACTTCATTTATTGAATAGGAGTCTTACAAAACACGTGTTTGCTTAATTCAGGGCATATGGAGATTTCTGCATTACATTTGACATGCATTAAGCTACCACGTGCCTAACATATCCATAATTAGACTTCTTTTTGATGACTGTTTATTACAATAAATATAATATATAAATCCTAAGTTTTTCTTGCAGCTTGATCCTGTGGAATTCTAGTGAAAGGAACCATGCACTCTTACCACATCAGCGAACAATCGAAGTTTACCAACATCCACTTGTTCGGGTTGAAATTGATCGAGGACGCATTCTGAAATAAACATATACTCCTTCTAAATATAGCAGCCATTCATTCACTCAAAATAAGACTTTCGGACAGGTAGAATGGAAGAGAATACTCAGACTACCTGTAATTGTTATATTTATTTTGTAAGAGAAAGTCTGCTGTTTTTATATTACCCTTGATTGGTCTATAGTAGAACATATCTTAAGCGGCAATTAATATATTGAATAGGATTCTGAAAAAGCAGTTGGTTGCTTAATGCATGGCAAAAGTAAAGCAGAAACTCCTTTCTGCATTACTTTTGACCTGAATTAAGCTACCATCTGCCTTACAAAACCATAATTAGACCTCTTTTTATGCCCGCTTAAGAATGGTTCTACTGTATAAGAAACTGAACGTTTCATCAGGATCCAAGCTGTTTGAAACTCTGTCAGTGTGTGATATGTCTCCCGTTGTAGATATGTACACTAGACTTGCTACAGACACATGTATGCAAAGTTTGAAATCGCTAACACGCATCCGATGTTGAAAGAATGGTACATGTATCTGTTCATAACTGGTGCAATTTTAACTTATTTGCTATTCGCATAAGATTTTGAGAAACTATTAACTGGGTGTCAAATAAATTAGATCCTGACTTATGCGGCGTCACATCTGGATCCAAGCTTTCAACCCATTACATCAGAGGCTATTTTTAGATACAATCTCTTTGAATAAATTTACCGAAAAGGAGCATTAGCTAGAGAAAAGGAAAATTTTAGAATTTTGTAGTTTGAAACGATTGTGATAAATAGAGCATTTGCTCCTATAGGAACAAATGCTCTATTTATCACAATGGTTTCACATAGTGATTTTTACAGGGTCGTCAAAAGTTGTCAATGTCAGGGAATGGGTTAAAAAAATAGTTTTCGCGAAAAGCGAAGTAAATGTTCATAGTCACTATCTTTCAACTTGTTACAGATTTACCTTTATATGTAGCAATAAAGATGTTAGATATTTTGAAACTCTCACGTTAGGAAGCCTTTTGAAAACGGACAGAATATCTATTGCAAAACGTTGCCTAGAAATACAGTGAACCCTCGTTACAACGGATGTGTTTGTTTCCAGACAGTTTGCTAGTATAACGAGGTTGTCGTTATAACGAGTTTAAATATGAAAGGAACCATATGGTCAGTTTTAAACTAGTACCAACAGGTGAACGCTTATTGCAGAACACAAGAAGTGCAAAAGGCTCCCGTTGGGAGCTTTTTGCACTTCTTATGTTCTGCATTAAGCGATCACCTGTCTTATTGGCATTGCACCTATTTATTCAGTGGTTGTTTGAAAGACTTAACGGTAATTTTGTTTCAATGCATACTGCCGGTATAACGAGGGTGCCATTGTAACGAATGCCGTTACAATGAGGGTTCACTGTACATTTACTTACTTCGACACCTTTCAGTAGGTATTGGAACTCCGGACAGATGAGAGCGTTCCCAGCGTAGGCGGCGTCAATGTGAAGCCACACCTTCTCCTTGGCGCAGACTTCTCCTATCTCCTCTATATTGTCAAAGGAGCAACAGCCAGTGGTTCCCAGTGTGGCACAAACCTATAAAACAGTGTGTTTAAATTTGTATTGAAATCAAAATCTTACATTATCGCACTATAAGTATTTTATACTGTTTCTGCAACAACCAAACGTTTAAGACGCTTGAGAATGATCTTGGACTGAAGCAACACACAGTAGGATCTAGACCAAAGCTGTTTGACATGCTAGTGGGGACGCGTTTAGCAGTATAGGGGTTAATTCTTTCCCTCATACAAACGTGTTTTCACGCATTTGCAAAGAGAGTAGACCCAGATCAGACGGCTCCTCTGGGAGCCGTCTGATCAGGGTCTGCTCTGTTTGCTAATAGAATTTGATAGATCTTTTTCTTTGCTTTCTAAAATGTCTTCAGTGTTACAGCTTCCATATTTTTTATGACAATTTTCTTAATGAATATTCAGTAGGTATTGAAATTTGTAATAAACATAGAACAGGGAAAGGGTTAAGTGTTGAAGTTCTTAATACTCACATAGAACGGAATCAGCCCCATCCGTCGATCCTCCTATTGTATAGAATAGAAACAATAAGAAAAACATGAAGCAAAACGTTTTACTCCTATTTAACCAATTACATCATAAGCCATTTTTAGATCCTACCTCTTTGAATAAATATACTGAAAAGGAGCATTTACTAGAAAAAATGAATGTTTTAGAATGTTTAGAGTTTTGAAACTGTTATAAATAAAGCAGTCGCTCTTATTGAGCGATCGTTCTATTTATCACAATGGTTTCAAATAGTGACTTTTACAGAGGCGTCACAAGGCTTCAATATGAGGGACTGTGTTAATTTGCAGGGTTTGCAATTAGAAACTTCGGTTATTTGATATTCATGAAATCATTATTTCTAACACGAATGCTCACGAAGTATCGAGTTAATGCACAACAATAATACAGTAAAACCTCTCTATAACGGCCACTTAATTGTGTTAGTTAGTTGGTATTTAGGGCAGGTAGCTGCTTAAAGCAATGTGAAAGTAAAACAGAACGCTCCTATACGAGCGTTCTGTTTTACTTTCACCTTGCTTTAAGCAATCTCCTGCCTTTAACACAAAATATTTGATGTAATTTAGTGGCCGTTATAGAGAGGTTTTACTGTGTATATCAATACAAATTATCAGTTGACTTGTGACGGTAATGTTAGAAACTTAAACTTAACTTAATATATAAAAACATAATCAAAACAAAAATAGGATTATCACAGGAATGAAGAATCTCACCCACCCCACACACACTCCACCCGAACGGCGCTTGCCAAATTACCTATGTCTGTTATGAACTTGTTTACGCAATACGTTTCACATAACAGACAGAGCAGAGGACATCGGAGATGACGCACAGACAAGAGTATGTAAATGAGCTTTATTGTAAAAATTATAAAAGGGACAGAAATCTGTGAAAGAAAGTCTGGACAATTCCTGCAGACAGCATACAATACTAAGTTTGCTATTAATCATTCATGTGAAGATGCATTCATGGGTTTTGTGAGAGTGTCTCTATTATTGTAAGATTGGTTGTATTCCACTGCAAATATCCTGATTAATCCTTTACTGACAGATAGTTTTGAATGGCACTGCAATGCCTAGAATGCATCTCTGTAGAATGAAAACGATAAGAAAACCATAACTCATGTCTTGGAGATACAGTAGGACCTGTCTTAACTCATTCCCTCATATTGACGACCTTTGACGACTTTGACGACTGTGTAAAAGTCACTTTGTGAAACCATTGTGATAAATAGAGAATTTGCTCCTATAGGAGCAAATGCTCTATTTATCACAATGGTTTCAAACAACAAAAATCTAAAATGTTCCTTTTTCTCTAGTTAATGCTCCTTTTCGGTAGATTTATACAAATATGTTGTATCTAAAAATAGCCTATGAGATAATGGGTTAAGTGACAGTCAAAATAATTATGGGTCTGTGGGGCGGTTCATAATATAATGCCAGTCAAAAGCAATGCAGAAGCCCTGCGTTAAGGAACCATCTGCTTTTTAACCCTTTCCCTGATCTATGTTTAATCCAAAATTCAATACCTACTGAATATTCATGGACAAAATAGTTATAATGAAATATAGTGGAAGGTGTAACATTGTAGCTATTTTAGAAAGTAAAGAAATAGATCTTTAAAATTCCATTAGCAAACAGAGCAGACCCTGATCAGACGGCTCCTCTAGGATCCGTCTGATCTGGGTCTACTCTGTTTGCAAATGTGTGAAAACGCGTTTGTATGAGGGAAAGGGTTAATACTCGTATGTTCAATAAATGAATGGTCGCTTAGTACATATTCTACCATAGTGCGGTCTCAAAAGTGTCTATATACATACAGACAAGTATATAGACGGACAGACAAAATTATTCCAGTACAACCCATTAACAACTCATTGTTCGTGTGTGTGTGTGGGTGCGTTTAATTCTGAAACACCTACATTGAGACAAACTTTGCAATCTGGTAAAAGCTGGGAATTGACTAAGCCAAATATTAAACAATGTGCCTGATTGTTTGACATTTATTGTGTTAACGAACACAAATCTTTGCTTTTGCGAAGTTTCCGCCTTTGCAGAAAGATATGACCCCGAACAGACGCATTTGGAAACATAGTAGACTCAGATCAGACGGCTCCTGTAGGGTACTCTGATCAGTATCTGTTCTGTCTGGCTTATGGAATAATATACAGTAAAACCCCTCTAATGCGACCGCCAAAAATATGTATAATTCTGGGTCTTAAGTGCAGGTGGTAGCTTAATGCAGGTCGGAAGTTATGCAGAAAGCTCCTGCAGGAGCTTTCTGCATAACTTTCGATCTGCATTAAGCAACCACCTGCTTTTAAAGACATTTATTTCCATTCATAAAGTGGTCGCATTAGACGGGGTTTACTGTAGATATAATTATAGAATTTACCATGGTCCAAATGTGTTCATATTCAATAAGAAATTAGAAAAAACACCTCAGCAATGAAAAAATGATTACATGTCAAAACTTACGGGCGATAACAATCATAACCAAACTTTAATCGCTCTTCCATAGTTTTATAATATTAAATTAATTAGCTTGTGTTTTCTTACAAGAATATTCATCAGATAATGGTTTAACCCTCTACTCCATCAATACGCCTTTGCAAACAGTAGACCCGATCAGACAGCTTCTGTATGAGCCGTCTGATCAGGGTCTGCTGTGTTTGCTGATTGTAAAATAATCATATGATTAATTCTACAGTTTCTCCAATGGCCAAAGCTTTTTGTATCCATGTGCTATTATACCTGTTATTCGAATTAATATTCATGATGTCATCTTCTCTTACATGAATATTCATGGAGTAAAGGTTTAAAGAACCTGGGCGCGTAGAGAGCATCCTTACCTCGATGGCTCTCTCCAACGTGTATCCTCTCAGTGCGTAGTTCTCGTCCACATCGAGTTGTCGCATCTTGACCAGACCTATCATACCGGCCTTCTCTACGCATGAATGAGCCTGCAGTTACAGACCAATTACAACAGAACCTGTTTTAACCCATTCCCTCATATTGACGTCTTTTGACGACTCTGTAGAAGTCACTTTGTGAAACCATTGTGATAAATAGAGCATTTGCTCCTATAGGAGCAAATGCTCTATTTATCACAATGGTTTCAAACAACAAAATTCTAAAATGTTTTCCTTTCTCTATAGTTAATACTTCTTTTCGGTAGATTTATTCAAAGAGGTTGTATCTAAAATAGCATATGAGGTTATGGGTTAAGTGACCATTAAACTCAGGTTTTATTATGGGCATATAAGATTGGTGGTGGCTTAATAAAGGTCAAAAGTAATGGAGAAAGCTCTAATAAGAAATTTCTGCATTACCCTTGCCATGTATTAAGCAGCCACATGCCTTTTAAGATTATTGTGTCTAATTAGATTATGATTGCTTAATCATTTCACCGCCAATGTCGCATAAATGCACCACGACAAATAGTGCAGTTCCAGATCAGATGCCGCCTTTTCAAGGCGGCGTCTGATCAGGGACTTCACTTTTTGTCTTAATCTCTACTTCTATATCTTACCTTTATTTCTTTGAAATTTGCATTTATTTACCTCCTTTCCTTATGTTACCAAATGATTTAACAAACTTGGATTGCAGACGACAATTTGAAATTTGGCACCGAAAGGGTTAAGACAAGATCTACTATTTATCTGTTCAGCAAATTTCATTCGATGTTTGTTTTGCATGAACAATACATTCTTTATTTTCCTTAAATCTTAAATCCTCCCTTTATATAGACAACTTCTGTCGCCCTTTTAAAACATAATTATAAGACTATGACCCAGATCATACGTTTCATGTAGGAACTATCTGACCAAGGTCTGCTCTGCTTGCCTATGAACTAATATAGATCTTTTACCCTGCATTAAGAAGTCACCTGCTTTTAAAGACCCCTATGTTCAATAAATGAATGGCCGCTTAAAATATGTTCTACTGACTCTAACATACGTACACTACTTAAGGACGTAATTAATGCGTCCTAAGATAGACCAGGTAATGTAATAACCGATATCCCACGTATTACAGTAAAACCTCTCTATAACGACCACTAAATTACATCAAGTATTTTGTGTTAAAGGCAGGTGGATGCTTAAAGCAAGGTGAAAGTAAAAAACAAAACGCTCCTATAGGAGCGTTCTGTTTTACTTTCACCTTGCTTTAAGCAACCACCTGCCCAAAATACCAATTAATTAACACAATTTAGTGGTCGTTATAGAGATGTTTTAATGTATTTAGAACAGATATACAGACTTTCTCTGAGAGAAATATTACTTCGAATCCCCTTACCAGTTTTGAGGAGTATGCCACCAGCTTTGCTAACACGATTCCATCGTCAATATAGGGATGACTCTTGGCCTGTTTTATTGCAGCATATCTTGACGCAAGAAGTGTCACAAGAACACATTCGCTCGCTGATCCCTGGGAAATAAAAGAGTTAAATATTCCCTGTTTTAAGCGGAAAACATATCCGTTTTCAGCGCTGCTCCTTTCAGTTCCAACATGCGCAGGATGAAAATAATTCACTTCAGCATAAATTGCATGATGACCCGTTTCCATTCACGCGGAGCTTTTTGCGACTTTAAATATTGTCGATGCTTAAAAATCGCTTCATATACATGTAGTAGTGATGTTTATTTATAGATATATTATATAAATTTAAAACAAACACATACCTGTATGACCCCTCCTCCCTTGCCCCCATCGTGCAGAAATGCTGACGGTAGCTTTATAAGTTTACCTGTAGGTACAAAGTAGCAATTAAGCAAATAATATCGTGCTCATTACATTTTCTAAGGCCCACAGGCCTTCCTACTTTGATCATATTAAGGGGTTACAACTATCATTTGGGGACAGTACTGTTCCTTTGGAAACTATGGCAACTTTAAGGACCACAATGGAAAAAAGAGCATGCTCTTTATTGTGTTATCCTTGGTATAGAAAGCATACCATGGTTTTTCACTATGCGTCATTTTACGAATTATTATTTATTATGTTTGTGAACCATATTATGTTTTCTGTTTGCTGAAATAAATCTATCTATCTATAACGATCATTCACTCTGGCAAGAACAAAATAGATGGGACGATTGGTCCCATGTTGTGTACGATTAATTCAAAACTTTGTAGTTTGCTACATACGTGCACTGACATCTAAAACAGTGTAAACCCAGATCAGAGAGTTTCTAGAATGATCCTCTGATCAGGATCTGCACTATTTGCATAGTAATGGCTACATATTATATACAATGTAACATACTATCATTAGTTCCAAGTGTATAAATGTATGAGTAATTCACAATGGATTTATTTATATATTAAATACATATTAGCTAAAACGATAACCATTAATGCACCATTCTTCTTGTGGTCGTCATTATTTTAGTCGCAAACAATAGATACAGTAACACCACTATAATTACACCTGATTCCCATCTGCCAATGCAATACATTGCATTGCTTATGTTCGATACAATAATTATAATAAATCACGGCATACAAACTACAGTAAAATCTCTTTTAGTAATGAAGAAGTTATTTCTTTGTAGCCAGGTGGCTGCTTAATGCAGGGCGAAAGTCACACAGAAAGCTCCTCTAGGAGCTTTCTGCATGACTTTCACTCTGCATATGATGTCTCCTGTCTTAACACGTTCGCTAATATAAACGTTTTTTCACCCATTTGCAAACAGAGTAGACCCAGATCAGACGGCTCCTAGAGGACCCGTCTGAGCAGGGTCTGCTCTGTTTGATTATAGAATTTCAAAGATATATGTCATTAATTTCTAAAATGGCTACAATGTTCCTCCTTCAATATTTCATTATAATTATTTTGTCCATGAATATTCAGTGGATATTGGTTTGGAATGAACGTAGAACAGGGAAAGGGTTAAATATCGATAATGATACGTATTTGAGTGATCGTGTAATAGATTTTAATGTATATGTAAACCCCTCTAAAACGACCACTTGCTGTCTTTCTGCCTATGACTATTGCAGTAAAACTCTATAACGGCCATTAAATTGCATCAAGTATTTCGTGTTAACGGCAGGTGGCTGCTTAAAGCAAGGTAAAAGTAAAACAGAACGCTCCTACAGGAGCGTTCTGTTTTACTTTCACCTTGCTTTAAGCAGTCATCTGCCCTAAATACCAACTTATTAACATAATTGGGTGGCCGATATATAGAGAGAGTTTAATCAATCGCATCACAAGCAACACGAATATGCAAACACATTAGACGTGCATACTAACCTATCCAGTCCAACACCACGATCTCTAGCTCCGTACACGCTGGACTAGCAGCCTGTAAACAGAATTAGTTTGGTTGTGCAATGGAACCTCCTATAAATGTCAGACAAATTATAGGATTTTTGTCGAAGTTTGCGAATGTTCGTCGGGGTTTGAGAAATGTGTGAAATTATATATTCTTTTTGTGCAGCCATTTTGTCCAAGTGCTCCGCCCAAACAGTCACGCGGGACACAGCGGTAACCTCAAAAGGCAACAATGGAAATATGGACAGTCGACTGAGCATAAAAAATTACACATGGTACAGTAAACGCCATCTAAACTACAGTAAAACCTCTCCATAATGGCCACTAAATTAAATCAAGTATTCTGTGTTAAAAGCAGGTGGTTGCTTAAAGCAAGGTAAAAGTAAATTGGAGCGTTCTGTTTTACTTTTACCTTGCTTTAAGCAGCCAACTGCCCTAAATACAAACTAATTAACACAATTTAGTGGCCGTTATAGACAGGGTTTGATGTAAAATTAAAAGAAAAGAAGAATTTTATACAAGTGGCTGCAGAATGCAGGGAGAAGATCATACCGTAAGCCTCCAAAGGAGCTTTCTGCACAAGTTTCATCCTGCATTATACAGCCACCTGTTTTAAAGATCGACATAGATATTACAGTAAAACCTCTCTATAACGGCCAGTAAATTGTGTTAATTAGTTTGTATAAATGGACAGGTGGCTGCTTAAATCAAGATAAAAGTAAAACAGAATGCTCCTATAGGAGCGTTCTGTTTTACTTTCACCTTGCTTTAAGCAGGCACCTGCTTTTAACACAAAATACTTGATGTAATTTAGTGGCCGTTATAGAGAGGTTTTACTGTAATTTGAACATCCAGTTTACAAAGGTTTTACTGTTTTCTTATTTACCCATGAGAATCCCACACAACCAATAGCATCGGACAGCATGTCTCCGAGAATCGACGGAAAGGAGTTCCCAGCAGGAAAGTAGGCGTGGAAGGCCGGGTGCTGCCAATGGGCGACCTAGTTTTAAATGGAATATTAGGTCACGGTCATTTGCATATTAAAATGTTTGAAATGTGAGAACATCTGTTAAATTAAAGGTATTAAATTAATGGACCTCGCACTTGAAATAAAAACAGAACTTCAGACAATGTATCAAGTTTAATGCGCTTGTTTTAAAACCTGTAACGACATATTGCATACTATGTCGTCACAGGTTCTAACAAAATTAAAGCGATAGTTTCTAATTGCGACGTGTTTTAAAAATTCCTTTAATTACACAAATCATTCGTTTAGAAACTGGAAAGAAGTACAAAATGTATATCGCGCGAAAATCCAATCGAATAAACATTAAAGAAGAACAAAGTTTAATGTGTTGGATATCGAAGACCCTTTGTTAATCGCTGATGTATAAGTGTTTATTCGGGTGCGTTTAGTAAAATATGCCGATAATATTTCGTTGTACAACAAAAAGTTATAAGTATTGAAGAAACCAATTTTGTATCACCAGGGCATATTTCGATATAAGTCAAAATTGACAATCTTCCTAATAAAGATTCAATACAACACATACCGAGACTTTTTGCTTAGTGTAGGGTGAACATCATCATGCTGAAATCTCCCAGAGGTGGTTTCTGTACGATTCAGGTAAATAATCATATTTCTTTTTTTGGCATTCAATACTAAACAACCTAATCTCAATTTCTGAAAGTACAGTAGAGCATGTCTTAAGCGGCCATTCATTTATTGAATAAATGAATTTAAAAAGGAGGTTGATGCTTAATGCAGGGCAATATTAAGGCATAAAGCTCCTATATGAGATTTCTGCATTACTTTTGACCAGCATTAAGCTACCGCATGTTTGATAGACCCTTACTCATGCCTCTTTTCGATGAGCACTAAAACAGGTTTTACTGTATATTCACTAAAACTCCATTTCAATTTAGAATTCGTTTACAGGGATTTGAATAAGAAGATCCTACAGTTTATCTAAGTTGATCTCACTTTGATAAGAATCTAGTAGATCTGCAGTATGCATAGGACTATTTCTTATAACGCAGAAAAACACCCTCTAAACCGGATGAATGAATTTAGAAAATGAATTTGGATACCTTTTGGCAGCTGGCTGCTTAATGCAGGGTGAAAGTCATGCAGAAAGCTCCTAGAGGAGATTTCTGCGCGACTTTCACCCTGCACTAAGCTGTCCCCTGTCTCCAAGACCGATATTTATACTTGATTATACGTCCGATTTAGAGAGGTTTACTGTACTAGAAAACACACCTGCTTATTCCTTTCAACTCTGTATTATCAAATGGACTGTTCCAAAATACACACAGGTCAAGCTTACCGTGAGTACATGTATTCATGGATGTTTTTGTTAAAAAAAATGTAAAAATATAAACAATGCAGACCCTGGTGAGATGGATCCTGTAGGAACCCTCTCATTTGGGTCTACACTGTTTTCAAAAGGTATGCATGGCACATGTCCCGCATTCAATGACTTAAACTCCATTTTTTGTATTTTAACTTACATGTACTTCCGTTTCTTTCAATCAGTTTTAGGAAACAACTTACCGAGTATCAAAGCGTTTGTATCCAGATGAGAAACCGAGTTATTCGCTGTCTCATCTGGATCCATGCAGTTAGCAAATACAAGCCAAGTTGCACTATGCTCAATAAGGGAGACTTGCAACTCAAACAGTGAAGATTATCACATATACGATTGTTCGTTTCCCGCCGAGAGCATTCAGGCAACATTCTATTGGTAATATATTGGAAGAAAATATTCACACTAAGCAAATAAAGAAAGGTCTGATATGCTAATTTCCATACATCAGCGATCACGACTCTCATATCTTTTGTAAGAGCGGGTGATTATGTCATGATTATTTTGCTTTATTCCAACTTCCAGGAAACTGCGAAGACATCCTAGTCTTTTGGCGCGACAAAGAAATGAACGAGGTAGTTCACATCGCGTTGCTTAAAACAAGTTTTGCGTTGATTGCCTGTGCTTCTACTTGGCACAAATATATCTAGGTCTACAGTAAAATCTCTCTATAACGGCCACTAAATTACATCAAGTATTTTGTGTTAAAGGCAGGTAGCTGCTTAAAGCAAGGTGAAAGTAAAACAGAACGCTCCTATAGGAGCGTTCTGTTTTACTTTCACCTTGCTTTAAGCAGCCACCTGCCCTAAATACCAACTAATTAACACAATTTAGTGGTCGTTATTGAGAAATTTACTGTATAGCTTTCTAATGTTCCCATTCATAGAAGTTAAATGTCTAAATCACACTGGATCACTTTGAACTAGAACTACCTCATACCAATTACCCGGTAATAACAAACACAAAAAAGAGAAAATACAACCAACAAACAAACAACAACAACAACAACAAAGCAACAACAAAAAGAAAACGAAAACAACACAGACAAACAAGCTAATGCCTGCACAATTTTGATCTGATGCAATTTGACTACTTTCGATGCGGTCAAGCTTTTGAAGAACTATTGACTGGGTGTCAAACAGCTTGGGTCATGATGAGACGCCGAGTGACTCGGCGTCTCATCTGAAACTAAGGTGTTTGTAAATGCAAGACAGGTCGCTGTTAGCGTAGTAACAGTTAGCGTAGTAACAGTTAACGTAGTAACAGTTAGCGTAGTAACAGTTGGCGTAGTAAAAGTTAACGTAGTAACAGTTAACGTAGTAACAGTTAACGTAGTAACAGTAAACTTAAAAACAGTTAGCGTAGTAACAGTTAACTTAGTAACAGTTAGCGTAGTAGCAGTTAACATAGTAACAGTTAGCGTAGTAACAGTTAGAATAGTAACAGTTAGCGTAATAGCAGTTAGCTTAGTAACAGTTAACGTAGTAACAGTTAGCGAAGTAACAGTTAACTTAGTAACAGTTAACGTAGTAGCAGTTAGCGTTAACACATTTAGAATAGTAACAATTAGCGAAGTAACAGTAAGATAAGTAACAATTAGCGTAATAGCAGTTAGCGTAGTAACAGTTAACGTAGTAACAGTTAGCGTAGTAACAGTTAACTTAGTAACAGTTAGCGTAGTAACAATTAACGTAGTAACAGTTAACGTAGTAGCAGTCAGCGTTGACACATTTAGAGTAGTAACAATTAGCGTAGTAACAGTAAACGTAGTAACAGTTAACGTAGTAACAGTTAGCGAAGTAACAGTTAACTTAGTAACTGTTAACTTAGTAACATTTAGCGTAGTAGCAGTTAACGTAGTAACAGTTAGCGTAGTAACAGTAAGAATAGTAACAATTAGCGTATAAGCAATAAGCGTAGTAACAGTTAAAGTAGTAACAGTTAGCGAAGTAACAGTAAACTTAGTAACAGTTAGCGTAGTAACAGTTAACGTAGTAACAGTGAACGTAGTAGCAGTTAGCGTTGGCACATTTAGAGTAGTAACAACTAGCGTAGTAACAGTAAACATAGTAACAGTTAACGTAGTAACAGTTAACGTTGTAACAGTTAACGTAGTAACAGTTAACTTAGTAACAGTTAACGTAGTAGCAGTTAGCGTTGACACATTTAGGTCTTACTTCTTTTATATTAAAATTTCGAATAATCGAGATTTTAGTAAATGCAAAATGCTAAAAACTCTGTTGAAATCAATATTCAATGTATGGTCTTACCCCGAGCATAATCTTTTTCTCGACGTCTTCAAGAATATTTTTAAAATTCTCTCCTTTCACCGGCGCGTGCTTCGGAAGAAGGCCCCGTAGGTAACCAGGCTCGACCGTCGGACATACCCGACGTTGATGTAGAGTTCGCATGTATTCTGCTATGTATTTGACCATCTCTGTTCCATATTTCTCAAACTCATCAATATTCATGATTGTCGGTGAAATTTCTGAATGGAAAGAAAACGGCATTTTATAAAAAGGTCAATTCATTTTAAATTGCACTGCAATGAGGTTGTGTTGACTTCCAAACAAACAGACAAACAGAAAAGTCTAACGCGACCACACAATTAAAAAAAGCAAAAAAATTGTAAAGCAGGTGGTAAAGCAGGTGGTAAAGCAGGTGGTGACAGGTGGGACAAGTAACACAGGGAGCTCTAAAGGGAGCTTTCTGTACAGTTTTTGTCCAGCATTAAG
This sequence comes from Azorinus chamasolen, assembly GCA_963576725.1. Lineage (NCBI taxonomy): Eukaryota > Metazoa > Mollusca > Bivalvia > Cardiida > Solecurtidae > Azorinus > Azorinus chamasolen. The sequence continues at coordinate 10,026,378 of OY755249.1, forward strand.
CTCTCACCTATTTTAAGAATCCAGAATTATACTTCGTTTTAGTGATAGTATAAGCGAGACCTTACTGTACGTTCAGACAGAGCATTCAAAAATAGCGAAAACTATCACATGCACACCGGTGTAAGGACCGTCCCTTATGTCTTAGCTATAATAATGTGCCGCTCAGTGAACAACCATAGTCGCTGAACAGTAAGTGTGTATTTGTTTTATTTTCTATCATTTACTGACAGTAATGAAACATTTCTTCAGACTTCAGTAATGAGGAATACTTTTATAGTACATCACAATTTCTTTGGTTACAATGTAAACTGAATCGGTGTTAATGTACAAACATGAACTGAATATCGCAAGTAACATCCTTAAAATACAGCAAAATCCCTCTAAACTGGAATTGATGCATGCAGGTGGATGCTTACCACAGGCTAAAAGTCATGCAGATATATTATATGGGGACTGCATGACATTCAACCTGCATTAAACCGCCACCTGTCTTACAGGCCGGTTTTAACCATTTACGTCATATGCTATTTTTAGATACAACCTATTTGAATAAATCTACCGAAAAGGAGCAAGAACTAGAGAAAAAGAAAACCTTAGAATTTTGTAACCATTGTGATAAATAGAGCATTTGCTCCGATAGGAGCAAATGCTCTATTTATCACAATGGTTTCACAAAGTGACTTTTACAGAGTCGTCAAAAGTCGTCAGTATGAGGGAATGGGTTAATGTTAATTGGAACATCCGGGTTAGATTAATGTGACTGTATCTGCATATTACTAAGACACTCTATGATGCGTTTTAAAGTCAACACGGTTTGCGAATGACCAGGAAACAGTGCAGTAGAACCTGTCTTAAGCGGCCAGTCATTAATTGAACAAAGGAATCTGAAAAAAGCAGTTGATTGCTTAATTAATGACAAATGTAATGCAGAAAGCTCCTATAGGAGTTTTCTGCATTACTTTTGACCTGAATTAAGCTACCACATGCCTTACAGACCCGTAATTAGACCTCGTTTTAATGGCTGCCTAAAACAGGTTGAGCTGTATGCAGGACAATTATAAATATATATAAACAAATAAAAGTAAAGAAAGAGTCGACTTACTAGATCTTGTTTGTTGCTTTTGACAGACGACTTGTGTCAAACAATGCAATCTGTGCTTTCTTAACCAATTGAAACTGCCATAGTAAGATGTATTTGTATTTTGATTAAATAACCGAGTGATGTTAATCGTGTTCAATTAATCTGACGATGCAGTTTGTCATATATGCATTGCTGTCACGTTCACGCAAGCACAATAGAATAAAAAAAATACAAATCTAATTAGAAAGTATCAAATTTGTTTAAAAGCGCACGCCTATTTGACGAATTTACATTCTCAGGGCAAAGAATTAATTATTCGGTGACCATACAATTACACCCGTCAAACCAAGTGTTGTAATTAAGAAACATGTGTCTATTGTGGAAGGTGACTGTTTAATACAGGATGAGAGTCATACAAAAAAGTACTTTTGAAGCGTTCTGTATAACTTTCATCCTGCATTAAGCTGCCACTTGTCTTAAAACAGACATTGACAGCTATTTAAGTTCGAATAAACTCGTGAAACTCGTAAAACGATATACAATAAATCGTTGATATCGACCGGTCCAGCAAACAGTACAGACCATGACCAGAATGCTCCTTCAGGAGACCTCTGATTTAAGTCTACAGAGTTTTGCCTTTGGTCATCTATGGGCTAGCGGGATTAAATGGATTATGCTTACAAGTGTGTTCATTTAAATACTCAGGTGAGAGAGAGGGGATGAGAGAGAGAGAGAGAGAGAGAGATAAAAGTGTGTGTGAGAGAGAGGACGAGAGAGCGAGAGTGAGCGTGAAAGAGGAAGAGAGAGAGGAAGAGAGGGTGTGTGTTTATGAGAAAGGACGAGAGAGAGAGAGAGACAGACAGACAGACAGACACAGAGAGAGACAGACAGAGAGACAGAGAGACAGACATACAGAGAGAGAGAGAGAGAAGAGAGAGAGAGAGAGAGAGATAGAGAGAGAGACTATTGTACACAGCAGGTACCATGCACATGGTTTCAGATAAGTTGTGTTTAGCTAGAACACGCACCTGCTTTGTTTTGTGATTGGCGATATTATATATGTGCACAAAGTGACATAACGTTCGTTTAACACTTCGCTCCATAAATACGCAATTTTACACATTTGAAAACAATGTAGATCAATTTCAGACGGATACAAATGGAGTAGACCAAGATCAGACTGCTCCTATAGGAGCCGTCTGAGCAAGGTCTGCTCTGTTTGCTTATGGTATGACTATACAGATTATGTTATGATGACAATAGTCTTTGTTCATAGTGCGAATATAAAAATTCAATGACTTAAGTCACTCAATGTTTATGATGTCATTGCAGGAATACTCATGTGGTAAATGGTGTTGAAACATCACCCCTCTGTGTAATAAATAGTGTCTGCTTATGTTGGATCATGCGTAAGTTTGACTAGTCCAAATTCGACCAAGCTTTCGAGAAACTGGTCACAGTCGGTACGACGTTTATAAAACAACAACAGCAACAACAACAACACTTATTAACAGGTCATAGCATACGTTTCTGTCATGAGAATCACCAAATTACATATTTACCTCAGCCGTAATATATATTTCCAAATTGAATAATCTGTCTTATTTGGCACTTGAATTTATATTTTAAATACCGATACTTTAAAATCTCGTCCGAAAATATCAATATATTACGTACACGTGTAACTACTTTTTTCTAAAGTTAATCCGTTTAAAACAGGTTTATGTTATGCAGACATAGAAAATCGTCTTTCGTAAAATACCACAAAGTCAAAATGACTCCCACAAATTTTGCAGAGTGTTATAGACTCTGCGCTACTCCCACTCAAAGGAAAGTGAAAATGGAGATTAAACTTATGAAACACAGGGTCCCGGCATTTATCAGCGCTCTTCTCTATGCTAAATTGCGCCGCCATAGAGTCAAGTGTGATGTTGGTGACAGCAAACCAAATGAAGCGCGCGCGAATGACGTCGTAAAACTAATCCCGCAGAAACGCTCTGATTTGATTGGCCCATTCTGTCGTCTGCAGAATAGGAACGTTCTGAAATAGAAACGCGGATGTCAGTGTAGATAGCGCACTATGATTATAGATGGATTAATTCATACAAATCTATGGCATACCCTCAACCCTTGCAGCGATAGCACAATATTTCAACTTTGTAAATCCATAGAACATTCTTCCTAGTAAATATTTCGTAAAACTGTCCTTTGCAATATTCTAGTAATATTTTAGGTCAAGTCACACTCTTCAGACTGTAGTTATCTCATGACATGGCCAGTGTAAGTCCTTAATACAATGGTTCCCTGACAGACAAAAGGTACGTCAACAGGAAGATATTGACCGTGTCATGCATGCAATTTTAAGAGTTCTTGTTGACATGGAAACCCGAAAATAGACATCGTCGTTTATTGTGAAGATGAAAGAATTCGCGAACTTTGGTATTTAGAAATAGTTCCTGGCTTCAAATCATAAAACCAACATCTGACTTAATCCAGCGTCTTTATTTTAACAGGTCAAAGACCCCACCATCAGGCTCAACACTTAACCCTTACAATGCTGAATTTTCAAATGGACTAGTCCAAACTTCGAACAGGTCAAGGTTATAGTGAATATTATGTGATTTGTTTTAAAGAAAAGTGTTTTATGACAAACAGTGCAGACCCTGATGAGAAGGCTCCTCTAGGAGCCCTCTCATCTGGGTCTACACTGTTTGCAAACGACATTAGTAACTCGTTTTCCGAGTTATAAGGGTTAAGAATATATTAGAATACGCTAATAACAGCTCTCACAGAAGCGTGGAACAACACAAACATGTTTTATAATATTCACTCGTCTAACCTCTGATGACAAGCTTGAGCACCAACCCGTGTCATGCAATAAAACTGCAGTCTTTTTAAATTCCAATATTTGGCAATTTTTATGCTGACATTAGATTCGTAAAAGCTTCATATGAATTAATGACCAGGGGACCGTTTCACTAAACTTCGTACGATCATATTTATCGTAAAAAATTCGTACGAAGTTCGCAGGCCTTAAATTGCGTTTCCCTAAACTCGACTTCGTACGAATTTGGCTAGTTACGAAGTTTAGTGAAACGACCGCCTGGTGTGAAACAGCTTTGAACCCGATGAAATGCCGAGTTACTGGGTCAACGTTGTTTGCAATTGCAAGCCATGTCGCGTTAAACACCATAAGTGTAGAGATCTGTGTATGAATATGATGCTATGAGATCTGTGTATGAATATCATGTTATGAGATCTGTGTATGAATATGATGTGAATAAATATGATGTTATGAGATCTATGTATGAATATGATGTTATGAGATCTGTGTATGAATATGATGTTATGAAATCTGTGTATGAATATGATGTTATAAGATCTGTGTATGAATATGATGTTATAAGATCTGTGTATGAAGATGATGCTATGAGATATGTGTATGAATATGATGTTATGAGATATGTGTATGAATATGATGTTATGAGATATGTGTATGAATATGATGTTATAAAATTTGTGTATGAATATGATGTTATGAAAGTTGTGTATGAATATGATGCTATGAGATATGGGTATGAATATCATGTTATGAGATCTGTGTATGAATATGGTGTTGTGAGATATGTGTATGAATATGATGTTATGAAATTTGTGTATGAATATGATGTTATGAAATTTGTGTATGAATATGATGTTATAAAGTTGTGTATGAATATGATGCTATGGGATATGTGTATGAATATGATGTTATGAAATCTGTGTATGAATATGACGGTAAAGGTAAAGAAACTATATAGGACTGATGTACCCAATGCTTTAGTAAGGATATTCTACACATCAACACATACACCTCCAATAGGCATTATTTGCATTTATTAATCACTATTACATCTATACATCCGTTGCACATGCTTTTTGTATTATCTTATATAATTCCTCATGATGTTACATTAATGTAATCTGAATGATAAAGGAATTGTATTGTATTGTATACATTTATATATCCGATCTTTGTTTTAAAGAATTACAAAACTTTTAGGCAGATGGCTCTCAATGCAAAATGCAAGTCGTGCAGATAGATACTCGAGGAGATTTCTGCGTACTGTTCACATACCATTGAACCTAGATAGTGTTTTATAAAATGGGCATTCGTTTAGAGATGATCAACCAAAAAATATCTTCGAGACTTAAACAAATCGAACAAACTTTTGCTCTGACACATAACTAGCTCAACAAGCAATCAGGAAATACAATTTCGATGTATTCAGGTCATTTTTTTTAAATGTCTCAAAGAGGTACTTTTTCTGGTGGCACGGCCTTCATTGTATAGTAAAACTTATTGCGTTTATGGTATACTAAACGAAATTGCAGAGCAGAGAACTATATCGTTTAACCATAAATTTCCTCCATAAATGCATATTTCTACGCCTTTACAAAAAGAGTAGTCCAGTATCAGGCGGCTCATGAAGGAGCCATCTGAAAAAGGTATGCTCTGTTTGCTTATGCAGTGCTCCCTCCCTACAACGACCCTCTCAATAACGATTCCCTCCATACAACAACGCATGTCCCTGTTTCCGAAACAACATGGCTCCAGAAACAACCTTTTTCCATCGTATTTTCTTTATGCCTCCATCAAACCCTATGTTGTGACCACTCTTTAGAATCGTCACTTTGTGACGATTCTAAAGAGTGGTCACAACATAGGGTTTGATTGAGGTATAGCGGTTTTAGTTCTCGAAATACACATTATCTGGGGATCTGTAAAGAAGCTAATTATGTTTGATTTTCCCTCCCTATAACAACTCCCTCTGAACAACACATACAATCTTCGTATCCCAAAGGGTATCGTTGTAGAGAGGGAGCACTGTAAACTGATATAGATACGATTATACAGTTTCTGCCATGGCCTGACAATGCTGTGTACATGATGCCATAATAAACATCAATCTAACTAATATTCATGATGCCATTATATGCATATCCATGGGGTAAATAGTTAAAAAGCAATTATCGATCCATTTGACCCTCATCTCGCTGTGGAAAAAATATGTGTTCAAGTTTGGATTGCACATTGTTGGGTACTTCCGATTCGTTTTGCTGACCAAATGTTAGGGAGGAAGCCCCTGCAATGAACGCATACGTTTAACCCATTCCCTCATATTGACGCCTTTTAACGCATTTGTAAAAGTCACTTTCTGAAATCATTGTGATAAATAGAGCATTTGCTCCTTAGGAGCAAATGCTCTTTTAATCACAATGGTTTCAACACTACACAATTCTAAAATAAAATCCTTTCCTCTAGTAAATGCTACTTTACGATATATTTATTCAAAGAAGTAGGATCTAAAATAGCCTATGATATCATAAAACATGGTGTAATATGTTTGTTCAATCATTTAAATGAAGACTATCAATTTGAGCTTAAATAGAAAAAGTATACCCTGTGATACAAAAAAAAATCAACCGATTGCATCAATACTTATAATTTTGTTGTACAACAGTATTATCGGCCTTTTCCGCTTCATTTGTTCAACATTTTGACGATGGTCACTCAATCCCTCCATTTTTACGTAACAGCTTTTCTCGGAAGTGCACAGAGAGACGCGAAGTTGCGCGAACAGATACGAAACTAAAACCGATCCGAATGAAACTGAAACATCGGAGAATAACGTCGGGTCTTCGTTATTAAACATACGAACATTTTTTTTTTCATTTTCAGCCTTTATTCGATATGTTTTCCTGCGATATACTTCTTTTCAGCATATAAACAAATGGATTTTGCATATGTTAGACATTTTTGAAACGCGTTGAATGTAGGGACTTCCTCTTTAAAGAGAATTGATTGATCAAGATGAGATGTCGATTTTCCCGGATCGTCGTTGAAGTAGGCAGTCCAATATTTCAAGAATAGTAAAACCCCTCTAATGCGACCACCAAAGAGGGGTATAATTCACAGTAGCAAAGGCAGGTTGTAGCTCGATGCAGGACTAAAGTTATATATATATATATAACTTTAGTCCTGCATTAAGCTACCACCTGCTTGTGAAGACAGCCATGTGTGTTCATTAAGTGGTTGCATTAGAGGGGTTCTATTGTATTGACAATTGTTTACAAACAGTCTCAGAAAAGCGATGCAAGGCTAATTAGAAACGTGTATACATATCTAGATAATTGTCCACCTTGAAAGTGTGGCTTTTGATAAAGACTGTAACATTGTCATTTATTTTGTCAATGCTTAAGTGCAACAAACAATAAAATGGAATGTCGGCGACTTTTAAATGTATGGTTATAACGTAGTGTAAAGTGTTCGTCAATCCCACCCTTCTCCCTGGGTTTCACTGTTGCAAGTACATGTTTAATTACATTCTATCCAACACCAACAGAACACGCTCGTTAGGTGTGAAAATAATTGCATGAAACAGATTTAAAGTACATACATGTAGTATATATTACATACGTTCGCATTTTAATTAGATACATAATAAATTATCTCGATTCAATGTTCTAATAGATCCTGCAGTGTTTGTACATACCAGTGTATAGCAATGGAACGGCTTTTAACAAGGACACGTACGTACAAAGCAAAACACGACTTGTACACTAAAACTGAACAGTTGAACTTCGATATCTCGAACTCGGATAACTCGAATATCGTGATAACTCGAATTATAAGTTCAGTCCCTCCAAAATTTACAATACAGAATGGTTCTAAAATGTATCACTACGCGTATCTAGAAACACATGTGACAGCTTAATGCATGACTAAAGTAATGATGAAAGCTCCTTCAGGAGCTTTCAGCATTACTCTAGACCTGCATTAAGCTGTGAACTTGCTAAATTGTTCAGATTGAAAATCGGATAACTCGAACCTCTGTTATCTCGAAGTAGTCTGTATGGTCCGTTGAAGTTCGAGATATCGAAGTTCAACTGTATGTCAAAGTGGAACCAATATGCCAGGGTTTTAACACATACAGGCGCGCGCACGCACTCATGCACAGTTTGGTTTAATATTTAGCCGTGTGAGTAAAGTTTCACCAACGCAAAACTCTGTCAAACATCGTACTTAAAACATACGCCATGTTATCTATTCGAACACTAAGATACCTGTAATTAGCTGGACGTCGTGATATGACTGAAATACTGTTAAAACGACGTGGAACCAAACCAGACACTGGAATAGCTATGCCTATTGCATCTCATTCCTTCCAATTACGTAGATTAACAAACCATGAATTTTCTCAATGTGAACTTCTATTGTGATAGTGCCAATGGACCAGATAAAATGCGTATTTGAACATTTTTCAAGAATAGCTCCGTTATTTTCTCGCCAAACTATATGGAGCAAAATTAATGCTCTATTTATCACACATGTTTCAAAACTACACAATTCTTAAGGTTTCCTTTACTCAAGTAAATGCTTCTTTTCGGAAGGTTTATTTTTAAAGTTGTTAGATCTAAAATCTATAATTCTATACAGTAAAACACCTCTAATGCGACTATTTAATGAACAAACATGGCTGTCTTCATAAGCATGTGGCTGCTTAAGGCAGGACAAAAGTTATGCAGGAAGCTCCTGCAGGAGCTTTCTGCATAACTTTCGTCCTGCATTAAGCTACCACCTGTCTTTCAGACCCAGAATTATACCCGTTTATGCTGGTCGCAATAGAGGGGTTTTACTGTATATATGTTAGAACTGACATGCATTTGAAAACATGGACCCAGAGAAGACGTTGGCCCACGATCAGTAGTTTCTTGAAAGCTTGAACGAAACGGAATTATCCGAGATGTCTCCGGACACGATGCTGAGTTTGATATAGTAATGGTTATCTACAAGATAACGATTAACTCATTCCCTCCTAGACTATTTCACACCCAACCTTTGAATAAATCTACCGACAAGGAGCAGTTACTAAAGAAAAAAAAGTTTAAGAATGGTGAAGTTCTGAAATCATTGTGTGAATAGAGCATTTGCTCCATAGCTCACAATGGTTTCAAAAATGACTTTTACAGAGGCGTCAAAACATGTCAGTAGGAGGGAATGATTTAGTGATCAATGTAAAGTCCGCACTGATTGAGTGAGGTGTTTAAGGAATAGAATAGAATATTTTATTTTGACATAAACTGATGCAGTTTCTAGTCATAAAAATATACATAATAAATAAACAAGTATCACGTGACCATATTTTGATGTTAAAAATGCATACCTGTAACAAATTAATGAATACGAACACTAATTATTAGGAGTCGGACTTGTTAACAGGAGTAAATCACAATCCATTGATATCACTTATGAATTTAAGCAACATAAATCCTTCATACACAAATTTAGATAACCCTATAACTGAGAGCTGTGTTAAGGATACGATTCATCTAAGTATATTCAGTTGTATGAGATCGTGCAAAGATTAACATATGTTGGTGAATTAATTTGACATTGATTGGTCTTGCAACCAGGAGCTCCCCTCACTATAACACTTCTGCAGGAACACCCCCCTGATTGAGTTGGGTCTGCACTGCTTACCTATCCCCCAATCTCATGTCTACAGGAGCGTATCGCATGAAAAAAGATTTGCCAGTCTAACCCTTTCCTCCATAAATACGCCTTTCTACACCTCTGTAATAACCACTTCTTGAAACCACTGTGATAAATAGAGCATTTGCCCCAATAGGAGCAAATGCTATATTTATCACAATGGTTTTCCCTTTCTCCAGTTATGCTCCTTTTCGGTAGATTTATTCAGGGTGATTGGGTCTAAAAAAAATAGCCTATGGATGAAAGGGTTATATTTCTCTTCAACAGTGATCAGTGGTCAATGGTAACACAACTTGACCAATTCTGTCGTAAAAGCACACAGCTGAACAAATACGCACCATATGTCTGTGGTCAGTTGGCCGAACTCCTTGACCTGGTCATTCGACAAGGGTCGGTTTTATGACATTGTTGTTTGCTGTATATAACCAAGAACTGTATATAACTCACGTTAAAAGAAACTCTGACATTAAGCCTGTTTATCCATTTTCTTTATATACAATAAAACCTCACTAATGCAACCACCTAAAATTCTGGGTGCTGGATGCAGGTGGTAGCTTAATGCAGGACAAAATTAATACAAAAACTCCTCTTGGAGCTTTCTGTATTACTTTCATCCTGCATTAAGCAGCCACCTGCTTATAAACACAACCATGTTTATTTATTAAGTGGTCGCATTAGGGGGGTCTACTGTATATATACCTTCTTGGCGCCAAACAAAGTTGACCCTGATCAGACCGCTTCTATGTGAAACGTCTGATCTGGGTCTTCTCTGTGTGCTTATGAAAGTGTACTCATAATAGATCGGACTCCACTGTTTCTACCAATACCTCATATGTACATAAGTCATTATTTAAAAAAATAGCCAATAGTTATTCGTGTCGTATTTCCATTGTTTGACAAAAGACGTCACAGGCACCTGGTTTGAATCTGCGTCTACACTGTATACTTATGTCTTTGTAAGTGACACTGGGCATCAAATCGATTACCTTTTATCTGTTAACCCTTTCCTCCATAAATACGCCTTTCTACGCCTTTTTGAACCCACTGTGATAAATAGAGCATTTGTTCCTGAGGAGCAAATGCTCTATTTATCACAGTTGTTTCAGTAATACATAATTCTAACATTTTCCTTTCCTCTAGTTAATGGTCCTTTTCGGTAGATTTATTCAAAGCGGCTCTATTTATCACAATGGTTTCATTACTACATAATTATATGTATAACATTTTCCTTTTCTCTAGTAAATGCTCCTTTTCGGTAGATATATTGAAAGAGATTGGGTCTAAATACAGCTTATGAAGGAATGGGTTAATGCCGGGGCTAACGTAATACCGTAAGCTCATATCGGAGCTTTTTGCATAACTAGTGTCTTACACTAAGCTATGCCACCTGGTTTAAAAATCCAGAGTTAGAAATTGTTCGAGTGGTCATTTAAACGAGATGTTGCTGTATGCTAATACGATAAATATGTTTAACTACTATAAAGCGACCACATAAGGCAGGTAGAAGCTTAATACAGGGCTAAACTTATGCAGAAAGCTCATTCAGGAGTGTTTAGCAACGTTCTAAGCATCAAGCACTCATGTTTATCCGTGCAATGGTCGCTTATTCGTTTTGTTCACCGTATATAAAATGGACAGGAGTAGAAACAAAACCTGGGGGCATTTAGTAATGAAAAGTACAGAAAAAACTCTCTATAACGGCCACTAAATTGAGTTAATCAGCTGGTATTTGGGGCAGGTGGCTGCTTAAAGCAAGGTGAAAGTAAAACAGAACGCTCCTATAGGAGCGTTCTGTTTTACTTTCACCTTGCTTTAACAAACACTCGCTTCTAACACAACATACATGATGTAATTTATTGGCCGTTATAGAGAGGTTTTACTTTATATAATCGGCATTGTTATATACACCGATTCAAACTGTAGAAGGATCTCACTGTGTCATGATTTACAACTGAAGCTGGCGACATTTTCATAAGTTATCTCAGCTCAAATTCGTTATCATTACCATGGTGATTTTCATGGCAGCACTTTCTGTGGCCACATCTGCAGAAAGTTCTGCGAAACTTTGCACTAATACTACAGTACAGGATAAAAATAATCGGATAACTCAAGTATACAACCAAATTTGCAATCCTGCTAAGTAAACTCAATGTATGTTCACTTATGAATTTTGACCCGTGAATGGTTGCAAGCGTCCAGAAGATTAAGATCACACCTATTGGTAGTTCTACTATAACAACAATAATGTTGATGATAATGACGATTATCGTTATTCGTTGGCTTTCTCGTGCTTTGCTTTTTGGGTGTAGCGAGTGTTCGTTCTGCCGTGCAGGTGACATATATCGCCGCATGTCCTCCGCCTTCCACAGAGTTCGGACCATTAGCGTATCAAGAATTAATAAACAGGTGCAAGGAACGAATTTTACAAACAATATGACGAACCAGTAGTAGAAGAACTCATATGATGAAAAGTCACGAAACAGTGGTGCATATACTGCACGGCATGTCCTGAACGTGCTTTCAGAGTTACACCGAGTTTCTTCTGCTGTCAAATTTGAATGCAAGCGTCCAGATTCACTTCCGGTTACACCAGCAGCATTAACGGACACGATATCAACCGGAACATATTCGGTATCAATAAATCTGCACATATGACCGAGAGATGCTCCGATATATATGCAAATAATTACCGTTAGGCTTTTTCTAGGCACGCAAATACGTCTCATGAGGAATGGATGCTTGACTGCGAGATATCGATCTAAAGCCAAGACCACCGTCAGCCATATTGATGCATTATGAGTAATTGTTGGTAGATATTTGGTCAGATAACCCCAGGAGCGACAATAATCGTACGGTATGAAGTACGAAACGTTATCGTCGAATGCCAGGTAAACAATGGCAGCAGATGGTATAAGAACCGTGAAAGTGTCCGATACAGCGATGGCAATCAGGATGATGTTTATGGCTGACAGCATGTTGTATTTGACAAATGTCATGACAACGATGATATTTGTTACCAGCGTCAGGACTGCAGTGGGAACCAGTATCGCTAAAGTGATCGTCTCCGTCTGAAAAGCTCCCTCGCTCCAGGACCAAGGGTTGAGAACGTATGAGTCGAAATCTTCGTTTAAGAGCTCTGTAAACGAAATAAATATGTTAACTCCATAGGTAAGCCATTTGTCTTCGACCCAGATCAAATGACTCCTGTACAAACCATCGTAAACGGCTCTACTCTGCTTAGGATATATTGTAGATGATTTAATTATGAGTTGATATGCTACTATAAAAATGCAAATGGTATTCATGATATCATTACATGTACGTCTTACATGGCTATTCATGAAGTACAGTAGAACCCCTCTAATGCGACTACTTAATGAATAAACATGGGTGTCTTTATAAGCAGGTGGTTGATTAATGCAGGACAAAAGTAATGCAGACAGCTCCTCTAGGAGCTTTCTGCATTACTTTTGTCCTGCATTAAGCTACCACCTGCATCGAGCACCTAGAATTATACCTCTTTTAGGTGGTTGCATTAGCGGGGTTTTGCTGTAATTAAATCTATGAGTATGATACAAACTATATATTAACCCTTTCCCTCATTCTAGCGTGTCTTCACGCATTTGCAAACTGAGCTGACCCAGATCAAACGGCTACTGAAGGGAAAGGGTTAATATAGGGAAAGAAATATTCGATGTTTCCTCCTCTTTAGAAACACCCATACATGCGCTGTTGTACGCCTTTGTAAACAGAGTTGACCCAGGTCAGACGGTTCCTGTCGAAGCCATCGGACCAGGGTCTGCTATGTTTGCCTATGAAATAATACATATATTATTCTAGCTTCTACTACTGCCAACACTTTCTGTGTCAATGTGCCATTATAACAATTACTTTAATTAATATTCATGATGTCATTATTTCATATACAAAACAGTAAAACATACATATACAATACAGTAAAACATACATATCCAATACAGTAAAACATACATATACTATACAGTAAACATACATATATAATACAGTAAACATACATATACAATACAGTAAAACATACATATACAATACAGTAAAACATACGAGCATATACAATTAGTAAACATACATAAACAATACAGTAAAACATACATATACAATACAGTAAAACATACATATACAATACAGTAAAACATACATATACAATACAGTAAAACATACATATACAATACAGTAAACATGCATATACAATACAGTAAAACATACATATACAATACAGTAAAACATACATATACAAATAGTAAACATACATATACAATACAGTAAAACATACATATACAAAAAGTAAACATACATATCCAATACAGTAAAACATACATATACAATACAGTAAACATGCATATACAATACAGTAAAACATACATATACAATACAGTAAAACATACATATACAATACAGTAAAACATACATATACAATACAGTAAAACATGCATATACAATACAGTAAAACATGCATATACAATACAGTAAACATACATATACAATACAGTAAAACATACATATACAATACAGTAAAACATGCATATACAATACAGTAAAACATACATATACAATACAGTAAACATACATATACAATACAGTAAACATACATATCCAATACAGTAAAACATACATATACAATACAGTAAACATACATATACAAATAGTAAACATACATATACAATACAGTAAAACATACATATACAATACAGTAAACATACATATACAATACAGTAAACATACATATCCAATACAGTAAAACATACATATACAATACAGTAAACATACATATACAAATAGTAAACATACATATACAATACAGTAAAACATACATATACAATACAGTAAACATACATATACAATACAGTAAACATACATATACAATACAGTAAACATACATATACAAATAGTAAACATACATATACAAATAGTAAACATACATATACAAAACAGTAAAACATACATATACAAAACAGTAAAACATACATATACAAAACAGTAAACATACATATACAATACAGTAAACATACATATACAATACAGTAAAACATACATATATAAATAGTAAACATACATATACAAATAGTAAACATACATATACAAAACAGTAAAACATACATATACAAAACAGTAAAACATACATATACAAAACAGTAAAACATACATATACAAATAGTAAACATACATATCCAATACAGTAAACATACATATACAATACAGTAAAACATACATATACAATACAGTAAAACATACATATCCAAAACAGTAAAACATACATATACAAATAGTAAACATACATATCCAATACAGTAAACATACATATACAATACAGTAAAACATACATATCCAATACAGTAAAACATACATATACAAATAGTAAACATACATATACAATACAGTAAACATACATATACAAATAATAAAATATATATACAATACAGTAAAACATGCATATACAATACAGTAAACATACATATGCAATACAGTAAAACATGCATATACAATACAGTAAACATACATATACAATACAGTAAAACATACATATACAATACAGTAAAACATACATATACAAATAGTAAACATACATATACAATACAGTAAAACATACATATACAAATAGTAAACATACATATACAATACAGTAAAACATACATATACAATACAGTAAACATACATATACAATACAGTAAACATACATATACAAATAGTAAACATACATATACAATACAGTAAAACATACATATACAATACAGTAAAACATACATATACAATACAGTAAAACATACATATACAAATAGTAAACATACATATACAATACAGTAAAACATACATATACAATACAGTAAAACATACATATACAATACAGTAAAACATACATATACAAATAGTAAACATACATATACAATACAGTAAACATACATGTACAATACAGTAAAACATACATATACAATACAGTAAAACATACATATACAATACAGTAAACATACGTATACAATACAGTAAACATAAATATACAAATAGTAAACATACATATACAATACAGTAAACATACATATACAAATAGTAAACATACATATACAATACAGTAAACATACATATACAAATAGTAAACATACATATACAATACAGTAAAACATACATATACAAATAGTAAACATACATATACAATACAGTAAACATACATATACAATACAGTAAACATAAATATACAAATAGTAAACATACATATACAATACAGTAAAACATACATATACAATACAGTAAAACATACATATACAATACAGTAAACATACGTATACAAATAGTAAACATACATATCCAATACAATAAAGCATACATATACAAATAGTAAACATACATATACAATACAGTAAACATACATATACAATACAGTAAAACATACATATACAATACAGTAAACATACGTATACAAATAGTAAACATACATATCCAATACAATAAAGCATACATATACAATACAGTAAACATACATATACAATACAGTAAACATACATATACAAAACAGTAAAACATACATATACAACACAGTAAAACATACATATACAAATAGTAAACATACATATACAAATAGTAAACATACATATACAATACAGTAAACATACACATACAATACAGTAAAACATACATATACAAAACAATAAAACATTCACCGAAAGGAGCAAATAGTCTATTTATCACATTGGTTTAAACAGTATACATTCAATTTTAAAATCCCTTTTTTTAAACCAAAGCTCCATTTCCGTATATTTATTTAAAAAAGATTATGTCTGAAAGTAGCCAAGGAGGGAACGGGTTAACATAATCTCTCTGACTTCAGGTTATACCACTGGTAGCATTTATATCTTTTCTACACGTTCCTGTGACAGGGACACTAATTGCATGTGACTCAGTCCCGAACCTTTGTATTATTCATCAAACCACAGGTAACTAATTCCACATACTATCGAAATGTATGTAAACAGATTACGCTAAATGAGATGAAAATAGGAAAAAGAAAAAAAGACGAAGAAGGAATAAGAAGAGGAAGAAGAAAATAAAAGGGAGGAGGGGAAGAAGAAGAAGAAGGGGGAGACGGTTGAGGAGGAGGAGGGAGAGGGAAGAAGAAGAAAAAGAAGAAGAAGAAAGAAAAAGAAGAAGAACAAAGACAAGGACAAGAAGAAGTAGAAGAAAAAGGATGAGAATAAGAAGATGAAGAAGAAAAATAAGAAGACGAAAAAGGATAAGAAAAAGAAGCAGAAGAAGAAGAAAGCTTTACCCGTGAATGAATCGTTGTTGAAAATACAATGTATTCCTTCGTCATACAATCGATTACCGTGAGTGAACACTAATGGCAGTGTTCTGGGTATAGGAGAGGTCTGCATGGTATGTTGGTCTGTGTTCTTCTAGAAAGGAAAAATGAAACGTCTCAAAAACATTGCACGTGCTTTTTAGATTTTCACTATTGTCTGGCTGACATTCTCACTTGAACACAGGCAGAACCAAAGTTGACACGAGTCTCGTTTTACGAAAACAAACACACTTTTTAGACAGTGAAGAATCAGAATACATTTCGCCTGATCAGGTTCAATGCGGTGTGTTACAAGTGGCAGAAGAAACGATGAGTCCTAATGGGTGGGAAATAATGCAGAAAGCCACATATCCTCATATTAACGCCTTTTGACGCCTCTGTAAAAGCCACCATTTGAAACCATTGTGATAATTAGAGCATTTGCTCCTTAGGAGCATATGCTCTATTTATCACAATGGTTTCAAAATTACACAATTATAAATTTTGCCTTTTCACCTGTAATTGCTCCTTTTTGGTAGACATATTCTAAAAATAGCCTATGGTGTAATGGGGGTAAACGGGGGGGGGGGGGGGGGGGGTTGATCAGCATTTGTGTTTCATCCTAATCTTAATTCATTTAGATGTGTTATGTTTCCGCAAAAACATACCAAAACAACAACAAGCAAAGGAAGAAACAAACCTGTTAAAAGTATTTTTGCCTGTTCAGATAAGTGAAGCTTTACTGTAGTACAAAATCGCAATTACAAAATATTCTGAAGTTTCCGTCACAGCCAAACGTTTCCTTATTAAACAGTTATATGTGTGAAACAAATGTACCAGTCATTTGCCAACAGTGTAGACCCAGAACAAAAGGGTAAATAGAGAAAACCTCTGGTTAGGGTCTGTACTGTTTGACATAACACTCATATTCTTCAATGAACAATGAACATTGTCTTTTTGGTTTGCTTCATAAATACTCATAGAGGGAGAAGTTCAATGCACGAGTATGCATGCAGTAATGAATTCTAGAGTTAATAGTCATGAAGAAAATGGTCAAAATATAAGCATAGTCAACTTACATTCAAATGTTTACTTAGCAGGACTTCAGTCTGTCCTACCTTTCCAATTATTCCATTCCGAGAAAAATGACTGTTAACAGCTAAGCTATTCTGTTACGATGGTAACGATGATACCAGTAATAACTCAAATGTCCGTAATGTTCCAAACAATGCTTCGATAGATACGTAAGCCTGAGGTAACAGCCAAGCGCGGCGTTGTGGGATTTTTATCTCATATCTACATCTACGTTCTACGTAGAAAGAAGGTATCCTCATCAGGCATAGAACATTATCAGCCATGACAAATTAATTACCAAGGCTCATGAGATATGATTGGGGTTGACCGTACTGTGGTAACAGATGTATGTTGACATTCAGGACAAGTCGGACAACCGATTGTCAGAACATCTGACCAACTGCCAACAGATAGACTGCACATTTGACTCAAACTGCCACCCAACTCTTTCTCGGTTTTGTTGTTTCGAGAGTATCGTTACAGTAAACCCCCTCTAAACTCAAATTCTAGCAGAGAAGAATTAAGAAACTTTTATGCAGGTGGCTACTTAATGCAGGGTGAAAGTCAAGTAAAAAGCTCTTACAGGAGCTTTCTGCGTGACTTTCATCCTACATTAAGCTGCCACCTGTCTCCAAGACCGATATTTATACTAAAGTGAACGTCGGGTTTAGACGGGTGATCTTGGTTTACTCTGTTTTGCAAATTTGCGGCTTAGACAAAAGCTGTACGATCAGATCAATGTAATTGCATTAGCAAACAGAGCAGACACTGATCAGGCGGTTCCTACAGGTCTACTCTGTTTTGAAAGTTTGTGTAAAAGCTATTACTGCTCATTATAGCTCACAAAAAAGGATCACTTATATATATATATATATATATGCTTAAGGTAAGTGTATGTTATTTCGGCAGTGCACGTGTAAATACAAGATGTAAACGATGGCGTGTGAGTGTCTCCGTGGCTTTGCCGGTTCGATTTTATCGACATGTCATTTATGTGTTAGATAAAGAAATGTGCACAATGAAGATTTTCTTGTAAAAAAAGAGTGTTTGGGTTTCAATAATGATCGGATTAACCCTTTCCCTGTTCTATGTTTATTTCAAATTTCAATACCTACTGAATATTCATGGACATAAAGTTAGAATGAAATATGAAAGGTGGAACATTGTAGCCATTTTAGAAAGTAAAGAAACATATATATCAAATTCCGTTGGCACACACAGTAGGCCTTTATTTATAACTATGTTAGTAAAATTTGTAGCTATCAAGACTGTCAAACTGAATATGAAGAAGAGGGATATTGCGTATGCATACGTAATGTAATTAAGGTATGCGACGCTAGGAGGAGAGAATACATTATTACACTGTATCACCTTTTGTGATACGGATCAAATACCACCGTCATATAACATTACAAGGCTATACATGTAATTAACGTAATTTGTGCCCATTTGACACTTTACTCCGTGAAATCTGATATACTCCGTCTATGTTGAACACTAGTTAATTAATTGCAGGTGAACTTCGATAGTTCGAACTCGGATAACTTGAACTAGAGATAACTCGAACTAGAGATAACTCGAACTTAACCCTTCGCTTGCTGAATTTTAAGATACATTTCTCCTTCTTTACCCATGCCCTGTTGTATAATTACATATATCTTCACTGTGTACAAGTATTTCGCTGTGCAATCACTGCTGTGGAGTACACTGGTTGCACAATCAACTTGTAAATAATGCAGACACTGATGAGACAGCTCCTGCAGGAGCTGTCTCATCTGGGTCTTCACTATTTACAGGTAGGTATATTGACGTGAATAGCAAGCGAAGGGTTAAAGTTTGGTCCTTCAAATATTAGCAAGACAGAATTGTTCTAAAATGTATCACTACAAATATCTAAAAACACATATGACTGTTTAATGCAGGTCGAAAGTAGATCTGTAAACTTGCGAATATGTTCAAATAAGAAATCGGATGAATCGATCTAGAAGTACCAAGATATTGACGCGTCGCTGTGCTGACAAAACCTCGTATATCCATTTTGGCCGAAAATCGTTTCTTCGCGATTTCTGATTTAAATGTACAATACCCACATCCTGTCAAAATTTCAGCTCAATCGACCGATGAAAAGTGTCAAAACTCGCCCGTGACTGAACCTCGTATATTTATTGGTCTGAATTTTTCAATATCAAAACCTCGTATAAAATTTACTCTTCAAGCATGCGGAAAATGATATTAAACATATCAAAATACATGCAGATTAGGTCAGTGCATGTATTGTGGTACATAGAGCATAGAGCTGTCCTTTTCTTGGTGTGTCAAGGTACAAAGCTTAGACCCAAGTGAAATGTAAATTGTCGTATATCATGATCGCCAGATAAAAAAATAAATGACGAAATATCGTATAAGTGGTAAAAGCTCGTATATACATAAGGTGAACAAAACGTGGTACAAAAATATCGTATATTCAAACAATCGTCATACCAAATGATAGAAAAAATCAAGTTATGTCAATGATAGAATAAATAAAGTTTTAGCAATTAATTCGTGTTTTAATATGTTACCAGAATATAGACCTTAATTGTCACATTAAAACGAATTCATAAAACAAATCAGTTTTTTGATTCTCCTGAAAAGTAATGATTTTCATTATACAGTGCTTCCTCCCTACAACGGCCCTCTCAATAACGATTCCCTCCTTACAACAACGCATGTCACTGTTTCCGAAACGACGATTCGAAAGAGTGGTCACAACATAGGGTTTGAGGCATAACGGTTTTAGTTCTCGAAATACACCATATCTGGGGATCTACAAACAAGCTAATTATGTTTGATTTTCCCTCCCTATAACAACTCCCTTTAAACAACACATATATTATTTGTATCCCAAAGGGTGTCGTTGTAGAGAGGGAGTACTGTACACGTCTGTGCCAAATAGTACAGAGTTAAGTTGCCACTTGTCTCCAAGACCGATACTTATACTGAATTTAATGTCCGGTTTAAAGGGGCTCTGATGTTTTAGTTTAATGCAGGGAGAAACTAATGAGGTAAGCTCCATGGGAGCCTAACACATTTAGCAGCCTACTGTATGAATAAAAAGGCAGTCAGGTGAAAAGAAAGGGGACAATATTATATAAGGAAAAACAATATTAGAGTGTTACAGTTATTTCCCTTTATGTAAAATACTGTTTTTATTATTCTATTAGCCTGTTTCTTTTTAACGCTTATCTCGTTATGAAAAGACTGATGCCCAGATAGGATGCGTAAATTAAAATACTTTCAAGAATAATTTCTTTATTTCTCTACCAAACCCTATTTTGTGACCACTCTTTAGAATCGTCTCGAAGAGACGATTCTAAAGAGTGGTCACAACATAGGGTTTGGTAGAGAAATGATGATTTTAGGGCTTGGTGGTGAAATGACGAATTTAGTACATTTGTACTTGGTAACGTATGTTTATCTGTTACTCTGCAACACACTGTCTGCCCGGCTTTGAACCTGGTGCAAGTTTAATCCCTTCCTATTCGCTCAAAACGTGTGAGAACCCATTGACCGAGTGTCAAATAGTTTGGATCCTCCTGGGACACCCAGTTGCCCTGTCATTGAAATAATATTGACCGGACAGCAATTAAGAGTGCTACATTTTTGTTTAATTTAATGAACATTATAGGATATATTGGGATAAGGTAACACCGTTACCCGTATTTTAATCACTAAGACGTTTTACAACTAGATACTGAGGCTCAAATATGATAAATGTTTAGACCGTAATTTCTGCGTAAGTTGGATTATAATACATACGATGGGTTGAAATACATATGGTGGATTGTGATACATATGATGGGTTGTAATACACTAAACCCCCTCTAATGCGACCACAAAAAAGGGATATAATTCACAGTGGCAAAGGCAGGTGGTAGATTAATGCAGGACGAAAGTTATGCAGAAAGCTAGGAGCTTTCTGCATAAAATTTGTCCTACATTAAGCAACCACCTGCTTATGAAGAAAGCCATGTTTGTTCGTTAAGTGGTCGCATTAGAGGGGTTTTACTGTACATACGTTGGAATATAATACATACGGTGGGTTGAAATACATACATTAGATTGTAATACTCATGGTGGAGTGTTATACATACGTTGGATTGTAATACATGTACTACATATTAAATATTAAAATGTAATGGCGTTTGTCAGTCCGGAGGTTCGGGGTTCAAATCCCGGTCCCTCCCAGAAATTTCAGAGACGCTTTTCCGTGTCTCCAATCCGCACACCCTCTCCATCCAGGGGTTAAAATGGGTACCTGTGAGGGTCTCTCGCCGGTACTGCGGCTGCATGATCGCGCCGTATGTTAGCAGTGCTCAAAATTGTAGGCCAATGACTCAATGACCAGGGGAGTAAATGTACAGTCGGCTGAGCGGTCATTCGGACTGACAGTAGACTATAACTAGGTACTTTACTTTTTTTCAGCGGTTAGCTGTCTATTTTCACTTTTGTTCTAGTTTTCCACCAATCAGAAACTATGTTACATTGTAATTTGCATATGACCTACTAGTATTTTCTAGTAAACCGTATTTTCATTAGTTAATCCCTTGACTGGCATACAGCCTTTCTACACATGGCCAAACTGAATGTAGGACGTTTCGGCATAGGAAGTTTCGCCCCGGATGTTTCGACCCAGGACGTTTTGGCCATCTATTTATTCGGCCTAGGACGTTTCGGCAAAAATTGAAAATTTGTATTAAAAAGCAAAAATTGAATAATCAAAATCATTAAATAACTATCTATATGTTAAATATTGATATGTGGTTCATTTTTTTGGTTTATACAGATCAGGATATTAGCTAAGCAGGTGACATATTCACACTTACTCAACCTTGGGTACAATGAGTGATAAATAGGTGCTTTCAAATACTATAGTCACATTGTTTAGTCATTAAAACAGCCCCAGACCACATAACACATTACTAATGATTTACTATCCCATTCAGTTTTGATTTTAGTCTTGGTCCAAACTGTTTGCCACTCACTTTTATGCTTTTTGTTTTCAGTCAAAATGTTGTTCAACTTTTGGTGGATTCAAATACATGTACAATACTGTAGTCACATAGTTGTTTATTACCATGACCGGTAAATTAATATGAGTTATTTATTACTTTGGTCATTATCAAAACTAGAGTATATAATACATAAACAATATTACTGAATAAAACTATATAGATCTATTATCCTCAAAAGGTGTGGATCAATTTTGACTATTCAATTTTTGATGTGTCATACTTTATATCAGTTCCTAACCCATTATCGTACTTATCACCTCATGGTAATGATTGCTGAGCATTATTGCCAGTTTGCCAAAACCACTATTAAACTTTTAAACATTTATTATCATTTTGCTATCAATTTAATACCACATTTGATCACATCCACTTTGACGAACAGGTAGTTTGCCGAAACCACCATAATTCACAGGCAATGCTATAGGAAATAAAGAAGAAATGTTGTTTAGTATATTAGAGTAGTGGCATTAATAGTATTAATTACTATCCCCGACCACAGCACCAATTAAGGCTCTGGTTATTCGCCCTCTGTGATATAAAGCTACTTACTGAAGGCTATTGTTACGACTGTATCACCTGGCGCTTTGATCGAGTAGTAGGTTGAGATAGCTAACTTTATATTGTTTTAAAAATACATGTATATTCAGTTAATGGTGTCACAAATGATGATGCACACACGTCAATTAATGCGTTGATCCAGGCTATAGATAAATACCTTACAGCCTCTGCACAAACAAAAACTAAATTCTGTATGCTTTATTTAAAGTGTATTCAATTAGTTATCTTCATATCAATATAAATATACATGCTTTCAAGTAAATTTTTATAATAGGTAAAATGAAGAACTAACTTCAGATAGTTTTAAAAAAATACTTTGACATTGTACATTTTAATAGTGATTTCCTATAAAAGTAACTCCAAGTCATTTCCATTGCATGCTTCTCTGCTAATATAATTACAAGCAACCCTTCATAGATCTAGTTCCCTGTACTAACAGAATCTCGAAACATTGAAATTAAGTTGGCAGAGATTTAATATCATTATTGTTTTGTACATTATGTCAATATTTGAATGCCGCTGAATATCTTTTTAAAAGATATTTCTTGTTTATATAACCCTTCGCTCCATAATATTCGTAGCATATTCCAACCATTACGGGAATAACTAAATCATTATATACTGTTATATAAGCAAGTAAATACATTTTGCACTTAACTATATGCCAAGTAGTATAGATCTAAGATAGTGTATAAACAAACAGAGCAGACTCATCTGTATGAGCCGTCTTATTTTAGTCTACACTGTTTGCAAAGGCGCGAATAGGCTCCTCTATGGAGTAAAAAGTTAAGCTGATACAAATGTCTACATGCTAGACACTATCTGAATGATTGGGGGTAAAACCATCTCTAAATCGACCACCCGATGAAGTATAACTGTAGTTGAGATGTGTTAGCTTAACCATTTTACTCCATAAATACGCCTTTCTACGCCTTTTTCAAACAGAGTAGACCAATATCAGACGGCTTACAGGAACTGTCTGATCAGATTCTGCTCTGTATGCTTATGATATAATACATATATGATTCTACAAACCTGATAAACACGCCGATGATTAATCGAGTCTCAGGTCAAACTGGGAGAGAAGATCTAATAGCAGCCGGTAAAGTTTGCATATGACAACATTTGGCAGCAAAATATTTAAGTTCACATTATGAAGTCCAGAAAAAAATGACCCGACATCTCATATGGGTCCAGTCTGACGAAATGCGTAGTTGCTTGGAATGAATGTCTAGATGTCCACTCTCTGACTGACGGGAATTAACCCTTCGCTTGCTATTCACGTCAATATACCTACCTGTAAATAGTGAAGACCCAGATGAGACAGCTCCTGCATGAGCTGTCTCATCAGGGTCTGCACTATTTACAAGTTGATTGTGCAACCAGTGCACTCCACAGCAGTCAAACACTTGTACACAGTGAAGATGTATATAACTATACAACAGGGCATGGGTAAAGAAGGAGAAACGTATTTCAAAATTCAGCAAGATAAGGGCTAAAACGGTTGCTTTAGATTATCTATCGTAGTGTTGAATAAGCGTTGAATTAGAGATGTTTATAGTTTCGTCCTCTTCCAAAAGACTGTATAGGTAGCCAGACACACATAATTATAGACGGTCATACACGCACGTGCGCGCGCACGCCAATACACGCATACACACGCACGCGTAGGCATACATGTAAGAACGTCCTTGCACGCACTCGCACGCGTAGTCATAAGGCACGCCCTCATACATGTACACACACAGGCGTGCACACATTATATGTAAAAATGCAGACAGACAGACAGACAGACAGACAGACAGATTCTTTCTGAAGACAGAAAGACAGACAGACATATATACAGACAAAGAAACAGACAGACAGACAGATATACAGACAAACAGACAGACAGACCGACCGACCGACCGACTGAGATACTTTTCAAGATAGGAAACTTAGTCAAAAGTAATACCGAAGGTCTCTATATCAGCTTTCTGTAGATTTTTTGTCCTGCATTAAGCTCCCGCCTATTTAAAAACTTCTGAATTATACTTTGTTTTGGAGTGGTCGATTTAGCCAGACTTAACTTAACATGTTATTAACTCCGTGAATAGAAAAAGAATGGGACTGTCTTGTCATTCGTTGCACTTTAAATACTCAATGATTATTCATGTAAGAAATAATCGCATGTAAGAAATAATCGCATCATGGATATTCATTAGATTAATTACTATAAAAGCCATGAGCACAAAACGTTTTGGCCAAAGTAAAATCATATCAATATAACATCATTTGCAAACAGAGCAGAACCCTGATAAAACGGCTCCTACAGGAACCGTCTGATCTGGGTCTACTTTGTTTGCAATGCATAGAAAGGCGTTTTAATGAGTTAACTCATACTCTCCTAGGCTATTTTTAGACCCAACCTCTTTGAATGTATCTACCGAAAAGGAGCATTAACTAGAGGAAAGGAAAAATTTAGAATTTTGTAGTTTGAAACCATTGTGATAAATAGAGCATTTGCATATAGGAGCAAATGCTCTATTTATCACAATGGTTTCATAAAGTGACCTCTATAGATGCGCAAAAATGCGTCACTAGGAGATAATGTGTTAAGCGTTAATGTTCATTACTTCATGTAGATGTCTTAGCTCCTTTGCTAACAGAATAGACTAAGAACAGGCAACTCTTGTAATAGTCTGACCTGTTTGCTAATGAAACAAACTACTTTGCAGTGTCTGTCAGTGTCAATACGTCCCGTGTTCATAAGCCGTTATAAACATTCATTTACTGGATATTCATATCACTATTTCTTACACAAATACCCATGAAGTAACGGGTTAAACACATTTCAGGAGAAAACAAAGAAATAATACACGTTTTGCAACAACATTTCTTTTTATTAAACACATGTACTTTCTTTTTTTGTTAATGTAACAAAACTATAATTATCTGTAATTAGTAATGAACTTTGATAAACTAAAGGTCAAAAACATGCGTAGTTCTTTGTTTGAGTCACGAACTTGCTACCAATAAGAGACCAACTTTGCAAATAGATCCAAGTTAAATACACAGTGACTCGGTGTACCAGAATCCAATCTGTTTGTCATGTAACTAAATGTGTTTGTTGTTGTTTGTTTTTTATTATAGAGAAAGAGATTACAAAGAAGCTATTATACAGTAAACTCCCTTTAAAGCAACCTCTGAATGGATAAAAACATGTGTGTCTTTAAAAACAGATGACTGCTTCACACAGGTGGATTTTTAAAGCAGATTACTGCTTCATGCAGTTGGTTGTTAAAAAGACGTAGTTGCTTAATGCATGTGGCTGTTTGACGATACGTTACTGCTTTAGGCAGACGGCTGTTTAACAGTACGTTACTGCTTAAAGCAGGTGGCTATTTAACAATACGTTACTGCTTAAAGCAGGTGGCTGTTCAACAATACGTTACTGTTTAAAGCATGTGGCTGTTTACACTACGTTACTGCTTCATGCAGGTTGCTGTTTGAAAGTAGTTGGCTGCTTTAAGCAGGCTGCTATTTTAAAAGTATGTAACGACTGCTTAAAGCAGGTTGCTGCTTAAAAGTATGAGTCTGCTTTAAGCAAGTTGCTGACTGAAAGCAGACGACCGCAGGTAGTTGTTCAAAAACAGGTGTCTGCTTTATGCAAATGGCTGTTTAAAAGCAGGTGTCTGCTTAACACATTCCCTTATATCGGCGAATTAGCCACTTTCTAAAACAGTTGTGATAAATATAGCTCTTATGGGACAAATGCTCTATTTATCATAGTGGTTTCAAAACTACACACTTCTAACATGTTCCTTTCCTCTAGTAAATACTCGGTAGATTTATTCAAAAAGGCTAATTTAAAAAGCCTATAGATGCATAGGTCAAAGCATGTGGCGGCTTCTTAACCCATTCCCTCATAGGCTATTTTTAGATACAACCTCTTTAAATAGATCTACCGAAAAGGAGCATTAAGTAGAGAAAAGGAATTTTTTAGAATTTTGTAGTATGAAACCATTGTGATAAACAGAGCATTTGCTTCTATAGGAGCAAATGCTCTATTTATCACAATGGTTTCACAAAGTGACTTTTACAGAGTCGTCAAAATTCGTCAATATGAGGGAATGGATTAAAAGTAAGTTTCTGCTTAATGCACGTGGCTTTTTAAAAGTAAGCGCCTGCTTTACGCAGGATAATGTAATACAGAAAGCTCCTCTTCAAGCTTTCCGCATAACTTTCATCCTGTACATGTATTAAATCTTTGCACGATAAATAATAGTTCATCTACAGCAATTGTCGTCTGCTTCAATTCTTAGAATAAAATATCTCTCATTTCTTTGCCAAAAAGGTGGTCAATGTTTCAAACAATTTAGATCTTGATAAGACACGGCATTATGTGCAGCCCAGACACAGGCATCTGTCTTGTGCATTTAACCCTTCGCTTGCTGAATTTTAAAATACATTTCTCCTTCTTTACCCATGCCCTGTTGTATAATTACATATATCTTCACTGTGTACAGTATTTCGCTGTGCAATCACTGCTGTGGAGTGCACTGGTTGCACAATCAATTTGTAAATAGTGAAGACCCTGATGAGACAGCTCCTGCAGGAGCTGTCTCATCTGGGTCTTCACTATTTACCTGTGAAGACCCTGATGAGACAGCTCCTGCAGGAGCTGTCTCATCTGGGTCTTCACTATTTACAGGTAGGTATATTGACACGATTAGCAAGCGAAGGGTTAAGAGGTTTACTGAATACATGTATAGAACATTAAATCAGTTAAACGATGTGCTGCTCGGTTTGTTAACCCTTTCCTTCATATAAACATGTTTTCACGCATTTGTAAACAGAGTAAACCCAGATCAGATGACTCCTATAAGTACCGCATGATCAGGGTCTGCTCTGTTAACTTATAGAAGTTGACAAGATCTGTTTCTTTTGTTTCTGAAATGGCAACAATGTTCTGGCTTTCATATTCAGTAGATATCAACATTTGGAATAAATATAGACCAGGGAAAGGGTTAATTTAAGGTTTAAGCCATTATAACCTCAATTTGTAAATGGACTTACTCAAATATGTTTTATGACCCATAAATGGATATCATTAAACCGGTATGACCTTTGGAAAATACAGTAAAATCTCTCTATAACGGCAACTGAATTATGTTAATTAGTTGGTATTTAGGGCCGGTGGCTGTTTAAAGAAAGGTGAAATTAAAACAGAACGCTCCTATAGGAGCGTTCTGTTTTACTTCCACATTGCTTTAAGCAGCCATCTGCCTTTCACACAAAATACTTGATGTAATTTAGTGGCCGTTATACAGAGGTTTTACTGTAAGTTGTGAAGTGAATATTTGCTCTAAACGAAACAGCTGTACAATTATTTCAAAAGAGACAATACAGGCAACTGCCGTGAGAAAATTTGTCCCATTCAATTCTTGTAATACATGTACCTCAACCCGTTCAATGCGGGGGACGATTGCATTGTCATTTGCATAAAGTGTAGTCTCAATTCACACGGGTTCTATGGGAGTATTCAGATTTGGGTCTACACTGTTTGTTCGTGTTTCTTTTACAAATACTAGTTATATATGGCTTAAACCTTTACTCCATGAATAGTACTTCTTAAACCTTTGCATAACAGCGTAGACCAAGATCAGACAACAATTGTTTGAGTTGTATGAACAGACTCTGAACTGTTTGCTCATGGGCTTATATACATGTAGATATGTTTCTACAATTACAGTAAACTGTCTCTGTAACGGCCACTAATTTGTGTTAATTGGTTTGTATTTAGGGCAGGTGGCTGCTTAAAGTAAGGTGAAAGTAAAACAGAACGCTCCTATTCATGAAGTAAAGAAACAGCAATTGTGTGTGTGTGAGAGAGAGAGAATTAGAGAGAGAGAGAGAGAGAGAGAAATAGATTTTACAACAGGTTTACAACAACAATTTTTAAAACATTACGAAGCCATAACCCTCTCAGTACAGAAAACGAGTCACAAATGTCGTTTGCAAACAGCATAGAGCCAGACGACATGGCTCCTTGAGAAACCCGCTCATCAGGGTCTACACTGTTTGTCATGCTATACTCCGAAATAATCGCGGTAAGCCTGGCTTGTTTGAAATTTGGAATAGTCCATTTTAAAATTCAGCATTGAAAGGGTTAACTCTTCTCTTGCTGTTCACGTCAATATACCTCCAGGAGCTGTCTCATCTGGGTCTGCACTAATTACAACTTGATTGTGCAACCAGTGTACTAAACAGCAGTGATTGCACAGAGAAATATTTGTAGACAGTGAATATATATGTAATTCTACAATAGGAAATTATCAAAGAAGGAGAAAGAGAATGGTTAAACTGTAAAGAACGTTACGTCATTGATTACAATGCATATAAGTATAACCATGGAAACGATATCGTAACTCATATGCTCCCATATTATTTTTTATAAACTCGTCTAAATCCAGTTTCAAAATCCAATCATTTTTTATGTGGAGGGTTTTTGCAAAACAAATAGATACTATTGAAAATCCTTGTTTGTATAACAAACAATGGAGACCCTGATCAGGGTTTTTTTATGATCCCACTGGTAGGAACATGGGAGTAAATGGGTTTACTATGAGCTAAGAAAGAAGTAAATGAAATTATTGAACTGTAGGTTATTGAATTTCAAACAGTGATGCAAACGTTAATGAATACAATACCTATGATTAGTCATAACTTAACCCTTTCGGCGCCAAATTTCTAATTGTCGTCTGCAATCCAAGTTTGTTAAATCATTCAGTAAAATAAGGAAATGAGATAAATAAATGCAAATGCTAAAGGAATAAAGCACATATATAGAAATAGAGATTGAGACAAATAGTGAAGTCCCTGATCAGACGCCGCCTTGAAAAGGCGGCGTCTGATCTGGGACTACACTATTTGCCGTGGTGCATTTATGCGACTGCGGCGGTGAAAGGGTTAACCTTTAGCTCACTTCCGGTATTTCCTTGATTAGAATTTATTTGCAAACAGTGTTGATCCACATAGTAACTCATGATCAACCCCGTTAGGTCTGATAAAGCATTTGAGATAAAGTCTCTTTCAAAATTATAATTAGAACGCACTAAAAGTATTTTCTCTCAATGAAACACTGCATAGCATGCTATACGTTAAATATTCTGTACCTACCTGCACTCTGTCGATCCATTTTCTTGAAACATTCCGCTAAGTTCATAAAGTCTTAAATGCCATCATGAATATTAATTACATTAAGTGTTATGATAACACATGGGCACAGGAATGTTCCTTCACGACAGAAAAGGTGGACTCATATCTACATTATATCATAAGCAACCAGAGCAGACTTTGATCAGCCGCTTCCTATAGGCGCCATCTGATCTGGGTTTACTGTTTGCAAAGGCATTGTAAAGCATTAAAGGCATGTTTATGGAGTAAAGGGTTAAACATTTCTCTCAAGTCATGTTTGATAATGCCATCAAGCGCAAAAAAGGGAAAGCGCAACATGTTGGAACAACGTTTGTTTCACATGGCATTGGACGTGTCAAAAAGGACGTGTTTATATGCATAAGTAGCAGAAAAATACGAACTGTGTCAGAAGCATTAGAAGCACATTCATGTGTACATGTACATTGACGCCATTTGATTTAAAATAAACATCTTGGGAAATAGCATCGTCCGGATCATTCGCTTAAGGCAGTGGCTAATTGATGTATACTGTTGGAATACTGTTTAAATATTTCAGTATTTGTTAAGCATATGCACGTTGCGAACTCTCCGATTCTAATGAGTACCAGCAAGATGGGATTTGACTGTGAAATAAAGTATAATAAAATATTTTAACCCTTTCGGCGCCAAATATCTAATTGTCGTCTGCAACCAATTGCTTTAAATCATTCGGTATATAAGGAAATTAGATCAATAAATGCAAATTTCAAAGGAATAAAGCACAGTTATAAATATAGAGTTTGAGACAAAAAGTGAAGTCCCTGATCAGACGCCGCCTTAAAAAGGCGGCGTCTGATCTGGGACTGCACTATTTGTCGTGGTGCATTTTCTTGCGACATTGGCGGTGAAAGAGTTAATTAGTCTGTTCATATCATATCTATAGTCCGGAGATATTACGTTAATCTGTTCACAGGGTGAATGTCAGACCTTAGACTCAATTAATCTAACGAATTATATTTGAATAAATGGAAGAAAATTGTCATTCTTACTACTGTTTTTTCTGTTTTACTCTTTTCATCCTCATGTCCTTATATGGCATTAGAAAAATTAAAATTATATTGATTTTGATTCTGGTTCTAGTTGGTCTCAGTCTGGTAATTCTTGTTATTATTCTGGCTTTCCGTCTTGATGTATGTCATTGTGATCTTAATCGCTCGAATGTTGGTTAGAATCTTCGTTGTCGTCGTTGTTGTTAACCTGACTACCCATTCTCGCAGACTTCTTCTTGTTTCGTTTCCTTTTCTTCTGTCCGTCCTTGTTGTTGTTCGCAGTGCTACTTTCATCTTTGTCATTACTTGCTTTCTTTTTTTTCTTGGTAGATTCGACATCAGATTTATGTTTTGTTCCAGAGTTTGAATCATTTCCCTTTTGTTTTTGTTTCTTGTTCTTCCTTTTTACGGAGGCTTTGTTCTTATCTTCACATGTACACGTAGTATCCTCGCTGTCGTCATTTGTTTCACTAACATCGTCGTCCGTTTCCGAGTCTTTAGTTCTATGCTTTTTCTTTTTCTTCTTTTCCTCTTCAGTAGATTTGATGTCCTTGCTCGAATTTTCCTCGTCGCTTTCACTTGTATCTTCCGTGTTATCTGCAATAAATTTCACTAAATGAAACATTTATACAAAAGTCCCTTATAGACAATATTTAGAACCAACCTCTTTGAAAAAATCTACCGAAAAGGAGCATTTACAAGAGAAAAGGAACGTTTTAGAATTGTGTAGTTTTGGAACTATTGTTGCAAACGCTTTATTTACATCATTGGTTAAAATGTGATTTGTACACAAGCGTCAAAAGACGTCAATATGAGAGAATTAGGTAAACATTTTAACACCGGCAAATGAATATCCTTTGAAAACAATGTAGACGCAAATCAAAGGATCACCAGATCACTATCTGCACTGTTTGTCATTAGAAGTTCTCTCGAAAATTTACCCTTTCACACAGTATGGACTCTAAAAATAGACAATGAAGGACGTTTCCACTCTGAAAATACAGCGTTGAAAGCCTTTGAAAGCGTTTGAATTGCATTAGTCTGATTTTCATTGGAATGTTTGTCTTAGACAAAGAGTGTAGGATAATATTTTTACATGTATACATGTAAATTCATAAATGAACAGAGCAAACACTGATCAGACCGCTCCTACAGGGGCTATTTAATATGGGTCTAGTATGGTTGCAAAAGTGTGAAAAGTCGTTAATATGGATAAACTCGTAACACTCATTAATCCATAGATACAAATTTTGCCCAGATCAGACGCCTTCAACAGGACCCGTTTGATCAAGATCTGCTCTGTTGGCTTTTTGTCGTACCCTTTATTACTTTTTCTACAGTTACTCTGTTTGCAGCTCAATCATTGAGTATACTAGCGATAGGTGGATATAGTTTGTTGACTTAAATGTTTTCATTATACGTGCACTTTACCACTGTATTTGCCGTCGCTGTTGTTGTAGATTAGTCGGAGAGGGGATACGTTTATTTACCCTGTTTGTCTTTTAGGGTGGGTATGGAATAAGTGTGAGGTTGGGCGCCCATTAACCGATTTAATCCCCCAGTGACTTTTGTCACTGACCGTTCCAAGGCGGTACTTCCATCTTCCCCCTATTGTATGTTTGTTTTGTCTTTGTGTGTCTCTTGATGTTTTTATAGTTATGTACATTTGCTGTTTCCTTGTGTTGCTGTTCGGGCGACTGTTTGTTCTGTATGTGGTGTTTCATGCATGCCTCATTTTTGTAGTTTTATAGGAATATAACGAACTGGTTCTACAGTTTCTGTCATGGTCGAAATAGTCTGTGTATACACATTTCATTACATTAAATTATCTGCTGATGCCTATTCATGCTATTTTGTTTTCTTTTGGATCTTTTCAGTTTTGATCCCGATGAGGAGCCGTGTTACGTCTGAGTCTGAGATCATTCTCAAGTATCTGATTGGTCAGATTCTGAGCAAGCTCAGAATCTGAACAATCAGGTGCTTGAGAATGACCTCAGACTCAACCAAAAACAGCTTTATAATCTCGGGGTCTGGTCCAAACTGTTTACAACTGTGAGTCTGGTTGTGTAAAGTTTGGTTTCTGTTTATAAATTCCTGCTTTTACCTGAATCAGATGAATCACTTTCATCGCTCTCTCCTTCACTGCCGTCACCAGGTTCAGCTACACCACATTCTGCAATATTTTAAACAAATATCCAAATATTGCAATATAGTGCTCCCTCCCTACACCGACCCTCTGAATAACGATTCCCTCCTTACAACAACGCATGTGACTGTTTTCGAAAAAACAAGGCTCCAGAAACAACTTTTTCCATCGTATTTCTTTATGCCTCCATCAAACCCTATATTGTGACCACTCTTTAGAATCGTCACTTTGTGACGATTCTAAAGAGTGGTCACAACATAGGGTTTGGTTGAGGCATAACGGTTTTAGTTCTCGAAATACACATTATCTGGGGATCTGCAAACAAGCTAATCATGTTTGATTTTCCCTCCCTATAACAACTCCCTCTGAACAACACATACAATATTCGTATCCCAAAGGGTGTCGTTGTAGAGAGGGAGCACTGTACATATAATACACACAACCGCTACGCGAAGTTTTGTCATGTGTAATTACCAGTTCGAAATATATGTACTTGAACCATTGGAAACCGGGTAAACAAGTGCATTGTAATTGCCAAGCTGTGTAGACCAATATCAGAGGACTCCTAGAAGAGCCCTCTGATTAGCTTCTGAACTGTTTGTCATTGCAAAACCCTCTTACAAACTTTACCCTTTTTATATTGTATGGACTATACAAAAATATTATGCTGGACTATTTCTCTTTGAACATTCCGAGTAGAAATAGTTTGAAATCATGTTTCGTTTGATTTAGCGTGTCATCTCGGTAGGCTCCAAACAGTCTGCATTTCTGTTATGTGTTGACCATTTCCCTAATGAACTCGGTGCCTTTCATCAAACTGCATGAACCTATCTCTTTATAATGTAACATTTTCAGGGGAATGTTTGGCTTTGACAAACAATGTAGGCTCATATCTATATAATTCAATAAACAAGGTGTTCACACCCTGATCAGACGACCCCTACAGGTGTAGTCTGATCTGAGTCTACACTGTTAGCAAATGCTTGAAAAAAACCATTTATATGAAATAAAGCGTTAAACCTATTGAACGATAGATACACCTTTTTAACCTTTACTCCATGAATAGAAATGTAAGGAATAATGACCTCATTAATATCATATTAGATTAATCGTTATAATAACACAATTACGTAGGACGTTTTCGCCATGACAGAGGCTATAATATCATATCTATATTATATCCGACGGTTACTATATGAGCCGTCTGATCTGGGTGTATTCTGTTTGCAAGGGCAGACAAAGGCGTATTTATGGAGTAAAGGGTATTCTGTTTGCAAGGGCAGACAAAGGCGTATTTATGGAGTAAAGGGTATTCTGTTTGCAAGGGCAGACAAAGGCGTATTTATGGAGTAAAGGGTATTCTGTTTGCAAGGGCAGACAAAGGCGTATTTATGGAGTAAAGGGTTAACACCTTTGCAAATAGAATATGCCAAGATCAGATGCTATCTAAAGGAGCCCTCTGATCGAGTCTGTCATGTTTGCAAACGCGTGGGTGAAACGCGTTTAATTTGATGAGTTGTGTAAACCCAGTCATTACTCCATATATACAGCTTTGTACGTCCTTGCAAGCAGAGTATGCCCAGATCTGGGTCCATGCTTATAAAGCTTTTAGTTGAGTCTAAGTTTCGTTCTCAAGCTTTTGATCGGTCAGATTTGAGTTCTCAAGTTTTTGATTGGTCAGATTTGAGCCAAAGGCTCAAATCTGACCAATCAAATGCTTGAGAACGTTCTCAGACTCAACTAAAAGTTTTATAAGCATGGACTCAGATGCCTTCCATAGAAGAAGTCTGAGAAAGGTCTACTCTGTTGATTGATGGGGTTATAAAGATCTGATTCTACAGTTTCTGTCATGGCCAAAAATGTCTGTGCACATATTCCATTATCTAGAATCGGCTGATACGTTTTCATGGTATTGTTATTTCTTTTGGATCTTTTCAGTTGGAATCCAGATGAGACGCCGAGTTACATGGGATCTTATTTGGACTCAAGCAATTTTCTAATGGGAGTATGGTCGAGAAGAATGGGACATGAGTTATCCTCTTCCTCAGTATACATTATTAAATCCCCCATTTGTTTTGTTATTTTTATTCTGTACCTTCTTCACTTGAGTCTTTGGGACCATCATCTACATCTTCCGTTTCTTCACTGCTGGCGTAAGATTCAGCTGTACACCCACCTGCAATATAGTTTAATTCTTTACCCCATACATACGCCTTTGTACGCATTTGCAAACAAAGTAGACCAAGATCAGTAAAGGAGCCGTCTGATCAGGGTCTGTTCTGTTTGCTTATATAATATAGGTATGGTTCTACTTTTACTGTCATGACCAACACGTGTTGTGTGTATGTAATATATGTATTATAAAAATTAATCTTAATTTATTCATGGTGTCCCTTTTTACACGGATATTCATTGTGTCCATTTTTACACGAATATTCTTGGTGTCCCCCCATTTTTTACACGAATATTCATGGTGTCTCTTTTTTACAAGGATATTCTTGGAAGAAATGATTAAACAATTATACAAATATTGCAATAGAGATAAACCGCTGAATTTTGTTTTTCGCCAGTTTCGTCAAATTTAATTACCAGTTCGTAACACATATACTTTAACCATTTGAATGCAGAAAAAGAGTGCACTGTTATTTGCAAACAGTGTAAACCCAGTTCAGACGGTTTCTACAGAAGCCTTCTAATCAGTGTCTGTATTGCTTTTTATTCAAAATCCTCTCGCACACTTTTCCCTTTTATACTGTATGGACTCTACCGGTCGACAATGCTGGACTGTCTCTCTTTGAAAATTCTGACTTGAAGGGGTTAAAAGTCACTGTTCATTCCAATTAAGCCAAACGGACAACAATTATGATATGTGTTGACCCTTTCTCTAATAAAAATGTATGTATGCATTGATCACTTTATGAAAATTCATTAACTTATCTTTTTATACGGTAACATTTTCAAGGGGTTGTTTTATTTTTTGGCTGAGACAATACATGAATATGTATGCATGAATTTATCAATTCATGAAAATCCACTAACTTATCTCTTTATACTGTAACATGTTCAAGGTTTTGTTTTAATCCTAGCTGAGATAATCCATGTACGATCAGATCGATATAATTCCATAAACAAAATGAGCACATCCTGATCAGACGACTCTTACAGGCGTAGTCAGATCTTGGTCTACACTGTTTTCAAATGATTGATAGGCGTTTATATAGAATAAAGTTACATGACAGATAACCTTTTAAAGCCTTTCAAACAGGGTAGGACCAGATCAGATGCCTTCCATAGAAGCAGTTCCCCATTTTTGTTATTATTCTTGTTTTGTACCTTCTTCAATTGAATCTTGGGATTCCTCATCTGAATGTTCCATTTCTTCACTGCTGGCGTCAGATTCAGCTTTACTGCCACCTGCAATACAGGTTAATTCTTTACTCAATAAATACGCCTTTCTGTGCATTTGCAAACAAAGTAGACCCATATCAGATGGCTCGTATAGGAGCCGTCTGATCAGGGGCTGTTCTGTTTGCTTATGTGATATAGGTATAGTTCTACAGTTTCTGCTATGGCCAAAATGTTTTGTGGTCATGTGCTATTATAACAACTAATCTTATCAATATTTATGGTGTTCTTTTTACATGATTTTCATCGAGTAAAGGGTTAAACAACTATACAAATATTGTAATAATTACACATCCGCTGAATATTGTTTTTGGTTTGTGTTTGCTAGTTTTGTCATATTTAAATTACAAGTTCGTAGAACATGTATTTTAACCATTTGAATGCGGGAAATGTGTGCAATATTATGTGCATACCGTGTAAACCCAGTTCACAAGGTTCCTACACACGCCGTCTAATCATGATCTGTATTGTGTTTTTATTCAAAATTCTCTCGCAAACTTTACCCATTGATAGTGTATGGACTCTACTAATAAACCCTGCAGGACTTTTTCCTCTCTAAGAGAATTCAGATTTGTAAGGGTTAAAACACCGTGCATTCCAATTAAGCTTGTCTTCTAATTAGGATCTAAACAGTCCGCTATTCTGGTATGTGTTGACCCTTTCTCTAATGAAAATGCATGCATGAATTTATCAATTCATGAAAATCCATTAACTTATCTTTTTATACTGTAACATGTTCAAGGTTTTGTTTTATTCCTAGCTGAGATAATCCTTGTACGATCAGATCGATATAAACCCATAAACAAAATGAGCACATCCTGATCAGACGTAGCACAGGCGTAGTCAGATCTTGGTCTACACTGTTTGCAAATGCGTGAACAAGCGTTTATATAAAATAAATAAATTTACACGATAGAATTAAAATGTTAACGCCTTTCAAACAGGGTAGGACCAGATCAGCTGCCTTCTAAAGGAGCCGTCTGATCGAGTCTGATGTGTTTGCTCAAGGGAATTTAACGATCTGATTCTTAAGTTTCTGTCAGGGCCAATACGTCTGTGTACATATTCCATTATCTGAAATCAGCTTTTCAGTTTGAATCCAGATGAGACGCCGAGTTACTCGGGATCTCATTTAGACCCAAGTTGTTTGCAAATGGGAGTATGATCGAGAAAAATCGAATAGGAGTTATCCTCTTCCTGAATATTCAGTATTGAATCCCTCCATTTGTTTTATTATTTTGCACCGTCTTTAGTTGAGTCTTGGGGATCTTCATTTGAACGTTCCGTTTCTTCACCGCTGGTGTCAGCTTGACTCCCATCTGCAATAGAGATAATAGGCGCATCCGCCGAATTTTGTTTTCGCCAGTTTTGTCATGTTTAATTACCAGTTCGTAATACATACACTTTAACCATTTGAATGCAGAAAAAGAGTGCACTGTTATTTGCAAACAGTGTAAACCCAGTTCAGACGGTTTCTACAGAAGCCTTCTGATCAGGGTTTGTATTGCTTTTTATTCAAATTCATCTCGCAAACTTTACCCTTTAATACTGTATGGCCTTTACCAATAAGCAATGCTGGAATGTCTCTCCCTGAAAATTCAGATTTGAATGGGTTAAAATCACTGTTCATTCCAATTAAGCTTGTCTCATCAGGATCCAAACCGTCCGCAATTGTGATATGTGTTGACCCTTTCCCTAATGAAATGTTTTGCATAAATTCATCAATTCATGAAAATTTATAACTTATTTTTTATAATGTAACATGTTCAGGGAGTTGTTTAGCTTAGACAATCCTTGTACGATCAGATCTATAAACAAAATGTGCAAATCCTGACCCACCGACCCCAACAGGAGTAGGTCAATATAGGTCTACACTGTTTGCAAATACATGAAAAGGTGTTTATATTAAACACAGTGTTAAACTATTTACGGGATATATAACCTTTTAACGCCTTTCAAACAAATCAATATACCTAACCAAAGTTTGTTTAGGAAATAACGATTGTTGATAGTATTACAAACGATATTCCGATGACACATGTTGAAAGTACAGCTGTACCTTTAACTTAACCCTCTTACCGCCGAAGTCGCAAAAATGCACCACGACAAATAGTGCAGTCCTAGATCAGACACCGCCTTTTCAAGGCGGCGTCTGATCAGTGACTTCACTTTTTGTTTCAGACTTTATATCCGTATATGTGTTTTATTCCTTTGAAATTGGCATTAATCTTTCTCATTTCCTTATTGTACTGTACGATTTAACAAAGTTCGATTGCAGACGACAATTAGAAATTTGGCGCCAAAGGGGTTAACCGGTGTGAATAAAAAGTACCTCGTCAAATGTTAAACGACAAAGTTGCCCAGCACCATTCTTTTCAAACTATCAAACTATTGGATCGATTAAGTGTAAACTAAAGATGCATCCTCATGTGTGATAGATATTTCACCGATTGAAAATATGTCTGACATTCATACTACATGTACATTGAATTGATACACATTTCAGAGCTACAGATAAAGGTGCCTACTCAAATACTAAAATCGTCATTTCTCTAGCAAAGCCTGTCTTGTGCCCATTCTTTAGAATCGTGTCGAAGAGACGATTCTAAAGAATGGTCACACTATAGACTTTGCTTGAGAAATAAATGAGTTATTCTTGAAAACGTTTTAATTACGCATCTTTTCAGGCCCTATAACTCTTTATGTTGCGAACAACCCTTACAGGAACCAAACGCATAAATGAATAATTACTTAGTAAAGCTTCCCATAATTCGAACATTCATATATCTTTAAACCTCATTATACAGTGAAACCCCGCTAATGCGACCACTTAATAAACAGCCACTGATGTCGTTTAAAGCAGGTGGTTGCTTAATGCAGGACGAAACCTGCCTCTGCCACCCAGAATTATGCCCCTTTTTAGTGGTCGTATTAGCGGGGTTTCACTGTACTTCTTTTGAGTGGTCGTATTAGCGGGGTTTTACTATACTTCTTTTGAGTGGTCGTATTAGCGAGACTTTTCTTTGGTTTTAGAATATGAAAGTGTAGTGCTAAAATCGGTTTGGATAATGCCATGAAGGGAAGGGCATAAAAAAACCATCATGTAATAACAACTAAACTCTGCACATCTCATGAAAGCGATACCTCATGAATATTCATATAGTAAATCATGCATATGCATTAGCTGAACCTTTTATAATGGTGTCCTTTCGCAATGGTAGAAATTAGCATCAGAAGTATGTTATTTCATAAGTACTAGTAAACAGAGTATATCTCGGACAGACGGCTATAACAAGAGCTGGTTATGCGCCAAAAGGATTGGCATCAGATAGAATGTGAACACTTTGAAAATATGACAATCATGCACTGGTATTTACAATATATGTTGATTCAGATCAGAACATTCAGCGTTGAAAAGGTTAACCCTTTCACCGCCGATGTTGCATAAATGCACCACGACAAATAGTGCAGTCCCAGACCAGACGCCGCCTTTTCAAGGCGGCGTCTGACCAGGGACTTCACTTTTGTGTATCAATCTCTATTTATACATCTGTGCTTTTTTCCTTTGAACCTTGCATTTAGTTATCTCAATAGCCGTATTCGACTGGCCCTGTATCAATAAGCAACGAAAAAAAAATCCCAGTCGAATACAATACGCTTTGAGTAACGACAAATAGCATTCAACGCGGGTTGAAGACCGTTGAGATTGTTGAGTAACGAAAGGTACAGTTCAACCATAAACTATAATTTGATTGGATGAATTCAATAGGTGGGATTATGACGGAATAGCAAGAAAAAGACCAGTCGAATACGGCTATTACCTTATTGTACCGAATGATCTAACAAAAATTGGATGGCAGACGAAAATTAGAAATTTGGCGCCAAAAGGGTTAATGGTTGTTCGCCATGACTACTGTACTCCAAAGGGAGGGTTTATTGCATTACTTTATATCTGTATTATCCCATAACCACCTTTGATCCGATAAACCGTACATATCGCCTGGACTCAGATCAGCAAACTTCTGTAGGAGACCTTTAATCAGGGCCTGTTCAATTTGCTTTATCAATAAATGTGAAAGGTTTTCACAAGTACTTCTGCGGGTCCCTCCGACAAGAGAATACTGCATTGTACAGTATTGTATAATTTCTAGATCAATGGCAAATATTTGCGCTAGACCGCAAATTTGGCCCTCCATTTGTACTTAACTACAAATGTGGCCTTCCACTTGCATTAGACCACATATATGGACATGCACTTGCACTAGACCGCAAAACTGCAAATGTGTCATTTGCACTAGACCGTTCACTCTGTGCACATGAGAGGATAATTCTTGGTAATATAATACAAACAGCTCGGGTCCACATGAGACTGTGTTACTGGGTGTCACTTCAAGATACAAAGAGTTTGGTAAACTGACTAAATGTTGAAGAAGACATTAACCCATTCTCTCATAGGTTTGTTTTAGACCCAATCTCATTAGCCGTATGCGACTGGGCTTTTCCTTGCTATTCCGTCATATAAACTTCTCCCACCTATTGAATTCAACTTATAGTTTATGGATTAAATTTACCTTGCGTTACTCAACAAACTCAACGGTCTTCAACCGGCGTTTCATGATTTATTTTCGTTGCTCA
This sequence comes from Azorinus chamasolen, assembly GCA_963576725.1. NCBI lineage: Eukaryota > Metazoa > Mollusca > Bivalvia > Cardiida > Solecurtidae > Azorinus > Azorinus chamasolen. The sequence goes on from OY755249.1 coordinate 10,068,377, forward strand.
ACGTGTATTGTATTCGACTGGGGATTGTTTCCGTTACTTATTCATACGGGCCCAGTCGAATACGACCCGTTGAATAAATCTACCGAAAAGGAGCATTTATTAAAGCATAGGAAAGCAAGTTGTAGAACTGTGTAGTTTTTAAACCATTCTGATAAATAAAGCATTTGCTCCATGGGACCAGATGCTCTAGTAATCTCTATTTATCATATTGGTTTCAAAGGGCGACTTTTACAGAGGCGTCAAAAGGCGTCAATGTGCAAAACTGGGTTAAATAAAAAAATAAAAAAAAGTATTTTCAGATGACAAATCGGTAACGTGTTTTACCCTTTCCCCCATAACCAAACTTTAGTTGAATAAATATACCGGAAAAGGAGCACCTAGCATACAAAAAAAGAAAAGTTAGAATTGTGTAGTTTTGAAACCGAAAACAGCCTTCGTTATTCTGAGTATGTTATGTTTTCATTAAGTTAAAAACTTAATACATTTTACTAACCTGTTGGAAGTCCATCTGCTGGTAGTGTTGCTTTGAACAAAACCAACAAAGCTATCGGCAAGTACCACTTCATGTTTGGTTCCTCTTCTCAATACACTCCTCAACGGAACAGAATGTCAAGAGTCTAGAAACGAAATGCCCTTAGTAGCAATTAGGCAACTAATATACTGCCTAAGCAGACATGCTTTAGGGGGTAATTAAATTGTTGATGAAAATGTTTTTGTCATTATTTACCATATGAAACGTTTTTAGTCATTTGCATTTACGTCTTCTCGTTAGAAATACTATATTCTGGACTAATTAACGCATCTCCCGCTATTATCAACCTAATCATCATTTGCAAACAGGCTGGATCCAGATGCGACACTGAGTTACTCGGCATCTCGTCAGGATCTAAGCTGTTTGACATTCGGTCAACAGTCTCTTAACCAATCCCTGATAAATAGCCATGTAGGAAATATTGACGTAATGAATATTAATAATGTTATGTTTGATAATGGCATATGAACACAGGACATTTCGGCTCAGGCAACAACTGTAGAATCAGATCTATATTACACCATAATCAAACAGAGCAGACCCTGATCAGACGGCTCCTATAGGAGCCGTCTGATCTGGGTCTACTCTGTTTGCAGATGCGTCAAAATGCGCTTACATAAGGGAAAGGGTTAAACACTTATTCAAATCGGAAAATAACGATTGCATAAGATCTAAATTTGAATCTTTATCATAGTGTTTTTTGTCTAAAGTCGTAAGTTATCAGTATGCTATTGATGACTAGTTAATTAAACATCTCCTTCATAGATATCCATGTGAGAAATAATGACGTCATCATAATTGATTACATTATTCATAATTTGGCACTTGGATACAAAAAAAGCTTTTGGCCATGGTAGAAAATGTAAATCATATATATCGTATATAGTAAGCAAACAGAACCGTCTGATCTGGGTCTACTCTGTTTGCAAAGGCATAAAAAGGCGTATTTATGAAGTAAAGGGTTAATTGGCAAACGTTTTGAATCGGATGAACTGAGGACTAGCATGGAATTTGATTTGGATCTAAACGATAACACCTTTAGAATGAACGTTTGTAATATGCAGAATGATACTGTTTAGAAATACCAAGTAGATCATTTCACGAATAGAAGAAAAATACTCCATCCTGCTGTAAATATAATAGTGTCTGCTTTAACGCTCTCCCTTTTATAAACGTGTTTTCAAGCATTTGCAAACAGAGTAGACCCAGATCAGACGGCTCCTAATGGAATTTTAAAAGTATGTTTCTTTACTTTCTAAAATAGCTATACTGTTCTATATTTCATACTTAGTTGTATCTATGTTTTTCCATTTCAGTAGATTTATTTAAAGAGGTTGAATCTAGAATGGTCTAGAGGAAATGGGTTTAACCCATTCAACACTGAATTGTAAAATGAACTATACCAAAATCAAACATTCAGGGATTTGCTTTTTTAACAAAAATGTATTATATGAGAAACAGTGCAGACCCTGATTAAAGGGATCATATAGGAACCATCTTGTATGGGTCCACGCTGTTTGTAGAGGATATTAGTGACTTGTTCTCGGCACATATTTAATGTGTCACAATCCACCATATTACAATCCACCACAGGTACTACAAGCATTCGTGTTACTACCCAACGCATATATTACAATCCGCAATATTACAATCCACCACAGGTACTACAAGCCATTGTGTTACTACCCAACGCATGTATTACAATCCGCAATATAACAATCCACCACAGGTACATGTACTACAAGTCATAGTGTTATTACCCAACGCATATATTACAATCCGCAATATTACAATCCACCACAGGTACTACAAGCCATCGTTTTACTACCCAACGCATGTATTACAATCCGCAATATAACAATCCACCACAGGTACATGTACTACAAGTCATAGTGTTATTACCCAACGCATATATTACAATCCGCAATATTACAATCCACCACAGGCACTACAAGCCATCTTGTTACTACCCAACGCATGTATTTCAATCCACCATATGACACCCCACTATAGATATTACAATTACCGTATTACATTCCATTGTATGTACAGGAAAACCATTGATGCAAAGCACCATTACTGAATAGTGAATAAAAACCATCGTGTTTTATATAATACATTGTCAACTAAATGTTTGCGTTACTCCCATGGCCTTAGCTACACAACACAATTCTTCCGTTTCACCCTAAAAGATCCTTGAAACAACAGCCACTTCAGTCAGATGGTCCAAGTTCTACAATAACTCTTCAAGTCTCACACTGGACACCTTATCCCCCATCTTGTTAAATTTTCATGTAAGAAATAAAGACATCATGAATATGTATAAGCTGATGTTTTATAATCGCATATGAACACAGATATCCGATTTATAATCTGACTATTTCTCAAGTTCACAGCTTATTGAGATCTAAAGTTCGGGCACTTTCATTTCTGTAAAGAATGTGTTCTTTATGTCTCTTTAGCAGAGACATATGTAAATGTCTCTGATTATAGAATCAGCCGTCACGATCTTACCTCTGGAATCTCTTTTAAGAAGCTGCAATTCCAGTCGGATTGCCATAGTAACCAACAAACGCTCTTCAGATCGGTGCCCCTGATCCTTTAGAAACTGTCATTTTATATTTTTCCATCGAAATACCTTTGTGATACATATAATGGTAGGTTGTAATACGGTGGATTGTAATACATACTGTGGATTGTAATACATATGGTGGAGTCTAATACATACGGTGAATTGTAATAAATATGATAGATTGTAATACATATGGTCGTAATACATGCTGTATATTGTAATACATATGATGCATTGTAACGCGTTTGATTGAAATACATGAACATAGTGGTTTGTTATATGATTCGTTCTAAAACGGTTGATTGTAAAACGTTGGATTGTAATACCGTGGATTTGTAATACATGCTGTATATTGTAATAAATCGTATTGTAATACGATGGATTGTTATAGGGATAATTGCAAAACATACCAAAGATTGAAATATCTACAAAGGATTGCAATACATTTAGTTGAACTGTAATACACATGCTTAATGTTTATATATATATATATAACTTTATTCAAATCCATAAGGCCATCGGCCCATGAGGAAGTGTATGCATAGTATACACATTAAACATATATTCAAAACTATAACTGACAAAACTATAACTGACAAAACTACAACTGACATAACAATACATAAACACATCAGTAATGTAATTTTTTTCTGGAGAAGGTTGCTAATACCTAGAGTACATTAATAGGGCTTCTAAAGTTTAAGATAAGATAAGTGCAATTTTACAATCTGCTTGCCATCATATTGTGACTAGAGTTACACTACAAGAAAAGCATTGAGGTAAACATCAAAGGGCGCCATTATAAAGAACAGCCATGCTGGTTTTGTTAAAATCTAATGTGAAACAAAAATGCTTAGAATATGAGTGATCATGATACTTATATGTTGCACTAACCCTTTCAATGAAGATATATAAACGCAGACAAATGAAAGATTTTTACATGAAAATATACACTGATTGGCATTATATTAATAAAACCATGCAATCATTCAAAGGTTTAGTTCAGCATATTGCTCTTGGAATTACTACAGACATAAGTATGATTTCAGACACCCTATCAAACAATGAAATAATTATACTTAAAACAACTAAATAATGAGTTTGTCCAAAGCTTTTCAAAACTGGGAATTTAAGAAATGAATCAACTACCGAAATAGTTTAAATTGTAGTTTGATAGATAATTAACACGTTTTTATAAATTATTTGCGTTGATTATTGACGGATCAGTCATTATTAAATCTTAGAAAAGAAAAGTATCATTTTCATTGTAAAATCTTATTCATATATTAATAAACTCTGATAAGATAAGCTTAATGTAGTACACCTATTTGCAACAAATCTGGAGTTTAACTGTATAGAGGATCTTAAATGAGTGCTCATTACAAACTGCTTCCACGAAACGAGCCTACCATAATAATATGACACGAGCTTTAGCGAGTGTCACATTCATAACGGCAAACGAGCTCCACGAAAACAACATGTAATGAACACTAATGTAAGATTCTTTATCACAAAAGCCTTAAAAGTGCAATAGAAAATGAAACCGGCTATAGCTGACGGCTGTTTCGGCTATTCCTTACAAACCGTAGGCTAACGATTGCTAATTTACATAAAAAAACGCACTAGTGCATTTGCGCGATTTACGGCACTCCGTCATGGCAGATTATGTGATAAATGCAAGTATATCATGCCATATATACAGTTGTTCATGTATCAAAGGCGTAATTATGACAATATTTATCATATGATGGTAGAACAGTTGCTTGAACAGTCAGTCTAAACGTAATGTGCAATATTGGCCTCTTTAATCATAACTTATGTACATGTATACGAATATTCGTATTAAATTGCAGACATATTATTTGAGCTAAGTGCATGTTTGAAATAGTACATTCAGCAATGAACCTCTCTTACTACTTCACATGCATTTAACAAACCTTCTCAGTAGCTCTGAATATACATATTCATACATGAGTGAGTGAGTGAGTTGGGTTTAACGTCCGACCAACAGTATTTCAGTTATATGCAGACGGCACCCGCATGAGACAAGTTATAGTGCTGCCTCACTGAAATACCCCTGCCGTGGGCACATGGCAAGGGCATCCCACCCAGTCACATTATCCTGACACCGGGCCGACCAGTCCTAGAACTACACCTTTTAATGTCGAGCGCAGACAAGGGAGCTACTAGTACCAACTTTTAACGACTTTTGGTCTGTCGCGGCCGGGGATCGAACCCACGACCTTCCAACAACAGATAATGTGGAATGTTATTTGCATATCCATGAACCAATAAAATATCTTATCTGGCGTCCGGTGGAGTCTAATACAATACACTATACAATACAAGTCCTTTATTACACTCAGATTACATAAATGTAACAACATGAAGAATTATATAAAACAATACAATAAAATGTGCAAGGGATGGTCAATTGAAAATTTAGGTTCTAGATTAAGAGTTAAATATATATCAATCTTTTGAGTGCTGCAACTGTCATCTGCTTTACGGAAGCCGTCTTCTTAACATCTAGAACTAATTATTTCGCCTCTAAAATTAGCAAAATACAATCTAAATGGCGAAAAGTGTCGACCGTGATCAGACAACACGTTTTGCAGCATCTGATTTGGAGCAAAACAGCTTGCACATGTTAGAAGTGGTCTTTTCCAGCACACAGAGAGTTAAATGCATAAAAGAGAAATGGCGCGGAGGAAAGTTCTTAAATGAATCTAAAGTAAACTTAGCTCATAGCATGCACTGTGATTTAAACCGCAAAACAGTTGTACCCGTATATCTTTTCCAAATTTGACAGATGTACATGTATTACTGCATTCGATAATTGATATCATTTCGGATGTTGGTTATTTATAGATATCAATGATGCCATAGTATCTATTATTAGAAGGCAATCATTGACACATGTCAATCAGCTGCAATTACACATCAAGCATGTGAGAAATATTTTTACAAACACAATGGTTGGATCTGCAGATGAAAATGTGGTGCATCTACAAATGATTTACTAGATATTTTACGGATTTGAGACATTCAACCAAAAATGTTTATGTGGGATAACAATTACCAACTAGAGGTTTTTGTCACAAAAACGGATGTCTCCCCTCTAATAAAAGCAATACGTAAAGGGAAATCACTAAAAATGTTATGGTCTTGATGAATGATACTTCCCCTCATTATGCGTTTTCCACACTACATTTTTCAAAAAGAAAATGATAACAGCTAATAACTCCAAAAATACTGATACCAGATTAATGGCCCTTGTGCATGACACTTACTTTCATCATGCTCTTTCCAAAAATAAAATGTCATTCCAATAGCATCAGTCGAACAGGATTTATTGATCGGCCAAAAATGTAACAAAGGGCAATAACTCCAAAAGTATTGAAGCCAGAATTATGGCCCTTGTTCATGACACTTTCTCTCATCATGTTCTTTCCATGTATGAAGTTTCAATACGATGGCAAGAGCCATGTAGGAGTTATCGTCCGGACAAGAAAGAATTAAACAAATGTACAAGGGGCAATAACTCTAAATTTATTGAAGCTCGAGTTAAGGATCTTATGCATGACACTTTCTCTTATTATGATCGTTCGATGTATGAAGTTTCACTCCAATGGCATGTGTCACATAGGAGTAATCATCCGGACAAAAAAAATGTGATTTATTTTACAAAGGGCAATAACTCCAATATTAGTGAAGCCAGAGTTATGGGCCTTGCGCATGACACTTCCTCTCGTTATGATCTTTCGATATATGAAGTTTCAATCCAATGGCATGAGCCATATAGAAGTGATCGTCCGGACAAAAAAGTGTGATTTTTTTACAAAGGGCAATAACTCCTATATTAGTGAAGCCAGAGTTATGTACCTTCTGCATGACACTTCCTCTCTTTATGCTCCTTCCATATATTAAGTTTCAATCAACTGGCATCAGGCATACTGAAGGTATTGTCCGGACAAAACATTGTGATATTTTTTACAAAGGTCAATAACTCCAATATTAGCGAAGCCAGAGTTATGGACCTTGTGCATGACACTTCCACTGATCTTTCCATATATGAAGTTTCAATCAACTGGCATCAGGCATATTGAAGTTATCGTCCGGACAAAAAGTGTGACGGACAGACAGACAGACGGGCGGACGGACAGACAGACAGACAAACAGACAGACAACTCTCACGAAAACAATATGTCTCCCCCATATAAATATGGGGGGGGGGGGGAGACATAATAAGGGATTCACAGTTCCTTATAGAAACGGAGTAGAAATATAAATCGTGAGCCTAAGTGAACTCTCTCATCAACACTCGAACGAACGCACTTAATTTCTTGAGGTCATCGGGTGTCGAAGTTCGGAGTATTTTTTGAAATAGTTGGTATTTGGGACTGATACGATGTTTTGCAGATAAGAATTCCGTTGTGTCGAAAATGTCTACAAAGAAAAAAAGTAATTGTATTCGTCTCCAACAACATTAAGAATACAGTGTGTGCATATTCTATCAGAGATGGGGGTATCATCCCATCTTCCTGTTTCAACTGGGAATTTATGATTTGCAGTTCTAAAATGAAACCAGCTGAGACTTACAGGTAAACACCTTATATATTGTTCTAAACCGTGTGTATCTTTAAATAGATTATGTGTTTTGCCTTTATTAGATAACTGTAGACTGGCATTCCGGTCTTGTTTAAACTGATCAATTCAATGAATACCTGTTTAATTAATTTGTTGACAATTTTGCATACTAAAATTAATTTTTGCTGCCAGAGGTTACCGTGACCGGCATCATTAAGAACGTTTATAACAAAGTCTAACCATCTAAAGTGTTGACGTCTGTTAATCATTATTTCGTATATGCACCGTGCAATCTTGGTGTATTTGCCAGTTAAGAATTTATTCCAGTATCCAATTATCCGACTTTTATTTATTTATTCTGAGATTGGGTATCGCCCTAGTTAACCATACATCATATACAACGGTGTACTTTTCCTTTATCGTGTTATTTTGCGTAAACACATGTTGGACTTGTTCGATGATGTTCAAGTTTCCATATCCCCAGATTTCTAATCCGTATGTAAGAATTGGTACGATGGTATGGTCAAATACTTTCAGCTGGATATCTAAAGGTATATCAAGATTATTAATTTTCATGTACATGTATAGTAAATGCATAGCTTTCCTTGCTTGTTCTACAAGATGTTTGCGTGCTGTAAGAAAAGAGCCGTTGGGTGTAAAGTAAAAACCCAAATATTTATACCTATTTACAATTTCTTTTCCATTATTATTCATTTTAAAGTTAACTTCGAGCTATTTTTAGAGCCAAATATTATAATCTTAGTTTTAGATAGATTACTCTGAAGATGGCACCGTGTACAGTATTATTTAAATGCAGTCAAAGAACATTGAAAATCTTCGTTGTTGTCATATTGTTTAGTACTATACCATTTATGTTTGAAAAACGGAGATGGTTTTCTAGATAATTGAGAAACATGGACAAATTATCGCCTTGTCTTAATCCACACTTGCGTTTGAAGAAGGTAGACGCTTTACCCTGTAAAACTACGCAATATTTAATGTTCTGATACATATTATATATTACATTAAATAGTTTTCCATTAATTAAATTCAAACTACGCTTTTACCAAAGACCTAATCTCCAAACAGAATCAAATGTCTGTGAAAATTCTATGATGGTGCGAAAGAGTTTCTTTTTATTCTTTTTTGAGTAGTTAAATTAATGAGTGCAATACAAAAATATGGTCTGTAGTAGAATAATTTCCCGAAAACCCGTTTGGTTTCCTCTCAAGAGTGCGTTTTCTCCGATATAACTAGTTAACCTTGAGACAGCTTAAAAGAGTGATCGGACGGTAATTACTAGGATAAAAAGAGTCACTATTATTCTTATAAATGGATATAATGAGCCCTTCTAGCCATGTGGAGGGTATATTGCCTGTGTCTAGAACATGACTGAATAGTCGTGTATACACTTGTAGTAGCAGTGATGACATCGATTTAATATAATCATTGATAATACAATTTTAAGGGCTCGGGACTTTATCATTTTTAAGATTATGTATATGTTTCAATACCTCATTTTCATTAATTGTACCGTTGAGCGTGCCGTCTGGTTCCTGCATGACATCTGTAGGTGCAAACTTGGTTTCTGCATTAGTCAGAGAATTTATATCTTTGAAATAATATTATATGTGAAACTCCTCCAACGGTGGGTTATTTGTGTTCGTGTTCGTCTTTAAATTGTTAAGGTAGTTCCAGTACTTTTTAGGGTTATTACAATTTATGATGCATAACTCGCAGGCTATTACTTTTATTTATTTTTTAATTTGTACTTATTACTGATTTTATTCATCGTGCTTTTGTAAATTCTTCCTGCTTGACTTTACTACTTTTTCATTTACTCGCATGCTTTAATCTAGTTTTATTATATATTGTTTGTGTATACTATTCTTCTTACGCATACTGTGATACTGATTTCTTGCATGTCGACATTGGGGTCCGAACCAAGGTTTATTATTATCTCCAACGACGTGTGTCTTGTTCTGCCTAAATGTAACATTAGCTGCATTAGAAAACACTTTCGTTAACCTGACAAATGGCATTAAGGTCTGTATTTGGTAAACTATCTAACAAAGATAGTATATGTTCCACATCTTTTTTTTATCAATTTGATGAATAAATTCATGCTGGAGATTTGGATTCCATTTTGTAGGTTTGTGAGAATCGGTATTATCAGAATTGCAATCCTGTGATACATTGCCCGTGTTTGCAGGATCGGGCGGGTATTTTATCGACCATTGGATTACCGCATGGCCGTCTGAAAATAGATTATCTGTTTCAATGACTTCAATGTCCGAAAATAAATGAAAGCATTCGGATGTGGCTATAGTATAGTCAATAACAGAGTTATCTCTAAAGGTAAATCGACCAATATTTCTATCATGGCCAACACGACCATTTAAAATAAATAAATTGTTATTTTTACATATATCTATTAAAACGTAACCATTTTGATTAACGATCTTGGGAAATCGTTTGTAGTGAAATATTTAGTTCTTATATTAAACGAGCTTTTATTAAAAGATCTCACTGCATCATTGTCCAAAACAAACATTTCTGTAAAAAAAATGCCGATGGGTAGATAGTCTAAATGTTGGGATGTTCTGACATTTTATCACCAGTTAAAACTATGCATTTGTGATGACTGCACATTTTATTACTTTCTGGTTCTAGCAGTTCAATTTCATCTGCATTCAAGAATTTAGAATGCTCAGGCGATACGTAAAGTAAAAGTTCGCCCGTGCTTCATTCTCAGTGTTGTTATATTTTCTGGTCCTGGTTTTGATGTTATTAAGTTTAGAAAATTGAATGCTGCTTAAAGCTAGGATAGGGTGACTTTGAGAGAAGTGTGACGTTAGGACGTCCGTAAACCGGTTTAAACCCCTAGTGGTGATTTTGCTACTGACCGTGCCAAAGCGTGACTCTCTTTGTCACCCGTGATTTTGTTTGTCTTTTGTCTTTGTACTTATGCTTTTGTTCATGTGTGGAATGATTATCTCTAGTCCTTGTGTGTTTGTTGGTGTTTTCTGTGTTCATCTCGTGTATGTGCGTGTTTTTGGGTATGCAGTTATGTGTGTGTCATGCTATCTATCGATGTTTTGGTGGTGGTTGCGTCTTGTATGTGGCTTTGCCAGCTTGACTTTACTACTTTTCATTTAAGCCGGTGCTAGGGGCGCGAATGGTGTTGCATTTTTAATTACTACTCATGAACAAACTCAATAAAACCGAGTCTGCAATTTTCTCATTTTGCATTTCTACTTTCGCTTTAGACGGATCACCCGTTTTCAGAATATATTTACCCATATACAAATCCTCATCTAAATTAGCTAATTCGCTGTCACTAGCACTATTTATGCTTTCCCCTCCTGTCCTAGCGACTGACTGGGGCATGTCATTGCTTAAACAATTGCCTTGGGGACGGTGTAAGTCAGGTTTAGTGCGTTCCGTTGACGGGCTCCTTGACCGACCATTCTGACTAGTTTCACACTGATAATTTCGCTGATGTCAGCGGGGTTCAAGGTAACTTTACGAGGTATATTTGAGAGACGTCCCGAGTCACGTGAGAGCGAGCTGTCGTTGGTCTGCTCTGTTTGACCCCCTAACAGAGAGCTGTAGTCCCTGATACTGCAGAACGTAGCGAAGACGACTGACGCGGTGCTACCAATTGTTTAGGATGCGAACCTCCACATGCGCGCCGCTCAACCGTTGACTGGCGACCTGTGGTACTTATGCCACGTGCATCTCGACTTGACCTAGACTGCCCTCCGATTACATTTGCGGGGGCGTGACGCTTTATTTGCGAAGTGTCAACACGACTGCCACGCATAATATTGGTCCTCCGCAATTTTCTGCATCTCTCATTCTACAGCAGGTGTTTAGTCGTGGATGATAAATCCTCATATTTTATGTGGGGTCGGCGTCTTTTCTCCTCTCACCTATATAGCGGTGCTGTACCATAAAACCTAACTCACTGTACATGTAATTGACTCCGTGGGTAGAAATAGCATGGACTGGGGTTTACATTCTTGGCATCTTAACCACTTAGTTTCATTTTAACGTCTTTACAAACAGAGTAGACCTAGCTAGTGAGTAGACCCTGCCAGTGAGTCTACTCTCTTTGCCAGTGAAATAACATATAACTGATTTTCAGGTTCTGTTAAAGACGATACTTCCTATTTTTAAAAGTCATTATAAAGTCATTAAAAGTCATTATAAATCATCATTTAATAAATATTCATATCACTATTTCTTACACAAATATCCATGAAATAACGGGTTAGGATGGGGTGGGGCAAAAATAATACACATGTTGCAACAACGTTGGATTTTATTAAACACTTCTTTTAGATATTTGTAATTAACAATAAACATCAAATAAAAGTAAAAACAAAAATATTGTATTTAATAGATTATGCTTAGTTCAACTCTTTCACAGCCAATGTCGCCAGAATGCACCACGACAAATAGTGCAATCCCAGATCAGACGCCGCCTTTTCAAGGCGGCGTCTGGTCAGGGACTTCACTTTTTTTGTCTCAATCTCTAGTTCTCGATCTGTGCTTTATTCCTTTGAATTCTGTAATTATTTATTCCATTTCCTTATTTCACCAAATGATTTAACAAAATTGAGTTGCAGACGACAATTAGAAATTTGGCACCGAAAGAGTTACTAACTAATCAATAAGCGTTTAACTCTAAAAAGTGTTTGGATCAAAGAAAAATACCTAGTAACTGGTAAGTAATTAAGAGTGTTTTAGTCGTTGTTGTTCTTTTTTTATAGAGAGAGAAGTGGATTACAAAGTAACGAATAAACAGTAGAACTCCTCAGAATAAACATGGATGGTTGTTTAATGCAGGCGGTTGTTTAACCCTTTCGTTGCCATAGTAACAGTAACAAAGCGTTTGGATCCTGATGAGACGCCGGGTAATTCGGCGTCTCATCTGGATCCAGACTGTTTGTATAGGTAATCACAGATCCGGCATTGGCAGTGGCTGTTTAAACGTAGATGTCGACTAAAAATAAAACGAGTAACCTAGTAAATGTGATACAGAATGCTTCTGTATAACTTACGCCCCGCATTAAGCTACCACCAGCCTCTACAATCCCGACCTGGACATCTGTTTTGTTATTGCAATAAAGAGGTTTACTGTATGTCGAATGTCAAAGAAAAGACAAAACAAAATAAGAATAAGAATAAAACAAAGGTAAACGACGTGCTGCAATGCTTGTTAAAGATTTAAACCATTTACTCCCCATTTTCTAAGATGCTTACTGCAATATGCTTTATGAATCCTCAATAGAGGTTCTTATACTGGCTATGAAGCAAATAGTTGTTCCTTATGACAGTTATTCAAATATTGTAATAGAGATAATACTCGCACCAGTAGCGTGAAGGAATATCATATTTTACCCTTTCCTCCATAAATACGCTTTTCTGCACATCTGTAATAACAACTTTCACCCTGCATTAAGCTGCCATCTGTCTCAAAAAACGGTATTATACTGAATTCAAAGTCCGGTTTAGGGGTGGGGACACTGTATCATCTAACTACAGCAATCCACGTTGTCATTACAGTAAAACCCCGCTGATGCGACCACCTAAAAGAGGTATAATTCTAGGTGCTAGATGCAGGTTGTTGTTTAATGCAGGGCAAAAGTAATACAGAAAGCTCCTAGAGGAGGTTTCTGCATTACTTTTGCCCTGTATTAAGCAACCACATGCTTTTAAAGCCTACCATGTTTATTCATTAAGTGGTCGCATTAGAGGGGTTCTAATATTCCTTACAAGAATGCACACGAGGTAGAAGAAACAACAGCCCATGTGTGAGAAAAAAATAGATTTTACAACAGGTTTACAACAACAATTGTAAGAACATTGATATATTAACCGCTTCAGAGCGTAAAACGAATCACGAATGTCCTTTACCAACATTGTAGACCTAGATGAGAAGGGCCATAAGATAAGCCCCTCAACGGAGTTTTCACTGGTAAAGACACCTTAACACACTAAATATTATGCCGTTGGCATACAATTTAAATTTCCGATTTGTAGACACTGTTAGATAACTGTGATTATTATGCAAAGAAGAAATATCTAAGCCAATCTACTAATACAAACTGTAAATTAGTCCAACATTCAACGTAACCTCGAATGAAACAGTGTATCAAATGTGATATTTATTATATAACTTTTAACCCTTTCACCGCCGATGTCGCATAAATGCACCACCACAAATAGTGAAGTCCCAGATCAGACGCCGCCTTTTCAAGGGGGCGTCTGATCAGAGACTTCACTTTTTGCCTCATTCTCTATTTCTATATATTTGCGTTATTCCTTTTAAATTTACATTTATTTATCTCATTTCCTTTTTGTACCGAACGATTTAACAAAATTTGGATTGCAGACGACAATTAGAAATTTGGCGCTGAAAGGGCTAAGGAAAACGCAGAGCGGTACATAACGTACATCTTTCGGATTTTTTTTAAAAGAAGTTTGTTTTTATTTTTCCGCCAAGTCCTATCTTTCTGCTACTCATTAGAATCGTCTCTCCGACGCGAATCTAATCAGCAGCTGCAAAATAGGTTTTATCTGAGAAAATTGAATATATATTTGTTTTATTTTAAGTCAGCGCGTAACGTATCTGCAGTTCGAAGAGATAATTCCGTTACTTGATTGACATGGTAAATGAATTTAGAGTATTTGCTTAATTGAATCTAATAAATCATTCACGTATTTGAACAAAGGGAAACAAGAAAAAGGCATTCTTATAACTGAGGTTCTTTTCAGTCTCAATCATGTCATTAAAAAATAAGAAGACAAACACATTTGATATACTGTTTGTGATAACGGTAGATGGGTTAAATCAATTGTACCTAGTCATTGTCAGTCAGATAGCTTGTTTAAAAGCAAAGGTTGTAAAGTAAAACCTGTCTTAACCCATTCCCTCATATTGACGACTTTTGACGACTCTGTAAAATTCTCTTTGTGAAACCATTGTGATAAAAAAAGAGCATTTGGTCCAATAGGACCAAATGCTCTATTTATCACAATGGTTTCAAACTACACAATTCAAATATTTTACTTTTCTCTAGTTCATGCTCCTTTTACGGTAGATTTATTCAAAGAGGTTGGATCTAAAAAATAGCATATGAGTTAATGGGGTAATGGTCGCTTAATACAGGTTAATAACTATAAGTTGACGTAATCCTTTACCCCGTAGATAATCCTTATAACGCCATTTCAAACCGTGGAGACACAGGTTAGACTTATGTACATGTAGTAGCTGCCCGCCCAGTAGTATGCTGTTTGTATACGGAAGTATGTTGATCTTATTATGCAGTTTCCGCCATTAAAAGAATGATGCAAACTTTTGTAAATAATGTTTACAATTTTATTATACCTAAGCAAGGTGCAAACATTGATCCCAGCTGTAAAATAAATATTTAACTCAAATATTGATATGTAGCTTTCGGTCCAATGGAGCTTCTGGCCAAGTGTCATGATACAATTTCAAAGGTGACGGGAAAACTTGGTTCTACTAGGTGACAAATAGTGAACACCCTGAGCAGATGCCACTTACAGTATGATTACATTAGAGCCGTTTATACACGTCACGTTAGAAATGCCATTGTCATTGAAAAAGCACGCCGGATCCAGTATCGTATTCATCTTAATTCACATTATTTATATTTTGACTTCTATCATTCTTAGTTACTTCTTCGTCATTAAAATGTGTGTTTTGCTGTTAGTTTGTAGCGCGTGTGTTATTCTTCGTTTTATTCTTTGTTATTCGTTTTGTTTCGCTAATTCTGGTTATAGTTGTGGTTTGCCTATTGTGGTTCTGGTTATAGTCGTGGTTTGCCTATTGTGGTTCTGGTTATAGTTCTGGTTTGCCTATTGTGGTTCTGGGTTTAGTTGTGGTTATTCATGCTATTCAGTTTGTTCATGCTAGACTTGTTCTGGTCAGTCTGATTCGATTCTTCTAGTTATTCGTTGTTCCTGTTATTCTCTCTTTTCTGGTTATTTTGGTTGTTACCCTTATTCTCGTTCTGGTTCTGATTAGTTTGGTCATTCTGGCTCTCGTTTTTCCTAGCTTCATTCTCGCCATTCGAGTTAGTTTCCTCGTCTTCTGTATTATCAGCTTCGGTAGAACTCTTTCGATTATTTCTTGTCTCATTTGCCTTCTTTTTGTTCTTCCTTCTAGCCTTTTCTTTAGATTCTTCGTTCGAGTCGCTGGCCTTCTTGTTACTGTCACTTTTATCCGTGTTATTACCGTCTTGTGTTTGTTTCCCTTTTTTCTGTTTTTTGTTATTCTTTACGGAACCTTCGTTTTCATCATTACAAACACACTTTGTATCATCGCTGTCACCAGCATCTTCCTCGCCGTCTCCCTTCTTTTCCCTACGTTTATTTTTCTTCTTATTCCTGTTGTCTGCTGCACCTTCGCTTGTGCTAGCATCTCCATCGTCTTCTTCCTCTTTCTCCTGGCGTCTTTTACCTTCGCTTTTGTCATCACCTCCATCGTCATTGCCCCGGTGTCTTTTGTTTTTTTTACTTCCTTCTTGATGTTCAGCTGTATTGTTACCTGTAATATATATACTCTAAATAAAACAAATATCCAAATGTTGCAACAGAGATAATGCATGGAACCACTGTGCGAATTACTTTCACCTGTAATTGCCTGTTCGTAATAAATGTACTTTTACATTTTCAATGCGAAAAACGAGTGCATTGCCACTGGCAAACAATGTATACCAAGATCAGAGAGACCACTGAAGAGTCATCTGGTCAGGGTCTGCACCGTTTGTCATTCAAAATCCTCTTTTATGCTACAGTAAACCCTCTCTATAACGGTCACTAAATTACATCAAGTATTATGTGTTAAAGGCAGGTGGCTACTTAAACAAGGTGAAAGTAAAACAGAACGGTCCTATAGGAACAGTCACCTGCCCTAAATAACAACTAATTAACACAATTTAGTGGTCGCTATAGAGAGGTTTTATTGTATATGGACACAACCGATAAACATTGCTATATATAAGCATAGATATCACATCCTGATCAGACGACTCCTACAGAAGCTGTCTGGTTTGGGTTTGCCCTGTTTGCAAATACGTTAAAAATCGTTTATATGATGGAAAGAGGTTCACCATTTTATCCAAAGACACACATTTAACCCTTTCACCGCCGATGTCGCATAAATGCACCACGACAAATAGTGCAGTCCCAGATCAGACACCGCGGCGTCTGATCAGGGACTTCACTTTTGTCTCAAATTCTACTTCTATATCTGTGCTTTATTCCTTTTAAATTTGCATTTATTTATCTTATTTCTTTATTTTACCGAATGATTTCACAAAATTGGTTTGCAGACGACAATTAGAAATATTGCGCCGAAAGGGTTAAGTGCCTTTGCAGACAGAGTATGCTCAATTCAGATGCCCTCGTCGGAGCCGTCTGCTCAGAGACTACCCTGTTTGCTGATTCTGCAGTTTCTGTCATGACCAACGTAATAAGTGTACATATTCCTGTATAAATAATCAGCTGATATTTTTAATGGTAATGATATTTCTTTAATATTATTTCAGTTTGGATCCTGAATATGAGAATCCGAGTTTTTTTCTCATTCCTGTGTTTACCTGTTCCAGATTCGCTTTCCTGTTCCTCAGTTCCCTCTGTATTGTCACCCTCGGCTCCGTTTTCGTCTGCAAAACATTTACTCTAAATGATCAATTATCAAAATAGTGCAACAACTACTACGCCTATTACTGTAACATTTCATTTTCATAACATACAGGATGCAATATGAAGAATACAGTAGAGTATGTAGAGAGCACTACTTTTGACCTGCATTAAGCTACCAACTGCCTTACAAACCTATAGTTAGACCTAACTATTAGGTTGTACTGTGCACATATCCGTACTATACAGTGAATGTCACGGTCAAAATAGTATGTGTACATATTGTACAATGTATGGTATGCAAATGTAGGTTTGATCGCGCACAACGTTGTAAGGGTTTACCTCTTCTTTAATATTCATTTTGTAAAACAAAATCCCATTTTGTTTAACCCTTTCCTCCATAAATACGCCTTTCTACGCCTCTGTAATAATCAAATTTTGAAACCATTGTGATAAACAGAGCATTTGCTCCTATAGGAGCAAATGCTCTATTTATCACAATGGTTTCAAACTACAAAATAAAAAAATATTTTCTAACTAATGCTCCTTTTCGGTAGATTTATGATTTATTCATAGTGATTGATTCTAAAAATAGCCTATGAGTAAATGGGTTAACGCAAACGTCTTAATTAACACTCCTTCTAATTTAAACATGTAATGTACTTAAGGTGTCGACCGACAAAACTTTCATGAAAACGATTGTTTTTATTGATTAAGATCCAATAAGATTTTCCATCCATTGCATCAACGGAGTACAACTCAAGAGATAAAATATAACATGTTCTGTATTACCACCACTCATTTCTATAACTTAACCAGACTGTCATTTATGAGGAAGTACTTATCGGGGCACATAAGAAGAAATAATGGTTAGAATACGAGATAACTCTCATTTATGTTTCCCTCCAAGTAGGTCACGTGGGTAGATAAGCTCAGCACGACACGTTTCTAAACAGTGATTTATGAGTATCTGGTAATAAAAGCAGCTTTTTTAAACGATCGGGTGAAAAGAAAAGGGGAGGAGCTTAGTGGAAAAGATCACCAACGATATAAGTTCTCCGTTGAACATAGATAATTTCGAAGGCTTAAAGATACGAGATTAGGTTACACGATTTGGTTTCTCTGTTGTCGTTTGAAGTTTTCTGCGGATGCAAATTAAAAATTTACTTTTATCGTCCAACGTCAAATGAAACCCAACCCAACTCACTCACTCAAAAGAAACGTAGCGCGAGGCAGGATTTCAAGGTTCTTAATGCTTTCCTTCATATAAACGCATGTTTAAGCATCTGCAAACAGAGAAGACCGATATCAGGGTCTGTTCTGTTTGCTAATTAATGGAATATGATAGATCTTTGGCTTTATATTCTACAATGACCACAATGCTCCGCCATCTGTTTGTCAGTGTAACCATTTTATGTATGAATATGCAATAGGTATTTAAGGTTGGAAAACATATCGAGGGCTTGGTGCAAAACTATTCTAACTCCTTCACAAAGTGAAGGAGTTAGAATAGTTTTGCACCAAGCCCTCGATATAGAACCAGGAAATGGTTAACACTAGAATATTGCATACCTCCTGTTGGTGTTTTTCCTTCAAATTTGAAAAATATCTTTGTAATGGTTGTTTAGCAGATTTGAAGCTTGCACATTTAAAAGGATTTTTAACTTTAGCCTGCTGAGCAAATTATTTTTACAAAGGTATTCACCTACTACATTTCCAAAATGCAAGCTATAATGATATTGTCCACTAAAATGCAATCAGGGTGTCAAACAGTTTGGATCCTGATGAGACGCCGACTTACTCGGCGTCTCATCTGGATCCGAACTGTTTGCATAGGTATCCACTCATTCGCTCATAGCAGGCTAAAGGTTAAATATCGGTTTCGATAGAATTACCGATTGTTTTAATAGTCTACCTAAATCATATTCGTATAAGGGTTTGACTATGTTTTAGAAGAAGACACATGCTGAAGGAATCTTCGTGCCGAATAAAAGGTGCTGCGGCAAAAAATTCAGTGACCAAGTTGCGCAGAAACATTCATTTTAAGCTATCTAAGAATGATGTCGTTTTGTCAAACAAGTATAGAACTAATAGAGGTGCATCAATGTGTACTGACCCCACTGGGATGCAAGTTTGGTTCAGCCAATAGGAGGAAAACAGAATGATGAAAAAGGCATAATTTAACATAAACATAAAATTTAACACATTTGCCCACCTTTGTCTTAACTATTTATCCATATAAAAAGATTAAATCAAGTTTGTTTATGCTGTGAAGGTCGATGACGTCTCTGCACGCCAATATGACGTCACGTATATCGCACTTGTATGTTTTTTTTCATTCGGGGGAAGAAATCGCTTGATCACACTTTCTTTTTCTTCAATTTTTGCATTGTTTCTTGGTGCTGCATGATAAAATAATTATGCTAGTAGTTTTGAAGTTAAGCTGTAATTTGGCTCGTCAAAAAAGTTCTTAAATGCTCGCCAAGGCTCGTATTTAAAAACTTTTCTAACTCGCCAAAATACAGCTGAACTTCAAAACTACTAGCATAGTAATTCTTATTTATCATGCAACGTCACCAAATATAGCCACTTCCTACTAGCATAACATGAACAGACTCAATAAAACCGAGTCTGCAATGTTCTCTTTTTGTATTGCAATTTTTGCTTTCGGAGGATCACCTTTGACTTAACTATATATATTTATCCATATAAAAGGATTAAATCAAGGTACAAAAATTAGTCATGCAGGAAACACCACATACAGAACAAACAGCCGCCCGAACAGCAACACCAGGAAACAGCAAATGTACATAACTATAAAAACTTCAAGAGACGCACAAAGACAAAACAAACATACAATAGGGGGAAGATGAAAGTACTGCATTGGAATGGTCCTTGACAAAAGTCACTGGGGGGGGGGGGGGGTTAAACCGGTTTTTGGGCGCCCAGCCTCACACTTATTCCATCCCCACCCTAAAAGACAAATAGTGTAAATAAACGTATCCCCTCTCCGACTAAACTACAACAACCGCGATGGCAAATACAGTGGTAAAATGCATGTATAACGAAAACATTTAAGTGAACAAACTGTATCCACCTATCGCTAGTGTACTCAATGATTGAGCTGCAAACAGGGTAACTGTAGAAAAGTAATAAAGGGTACGACACAATCGTAATAGTACAGATATCCGACGTAAAGTTTGTTTATGTTGCAATGGTCGATGTCGTCACTGCACGCCAGTATGACGTCACGTATATCGCACTTGTATATAGTTTCATTCAGGGGATGAAATCGCTTGATCACACTTTCTTTTTCTTCATTTTCTGATTTGTTCTTGGTGTTGCATGATAAAAGAATTACGATGCTAGTAGTTTTGAAGATCAGCTGTATTTTGACTCGTCGCCAAGGCTCGCATTTAACAACTTTTTAACTCGCCAAAATACCACTAGCATAGTAATTCTTATATATTACGATAAATCTTACAGTAGCTAAGCGCGAATATATTAAATCGCGAATATATTAACCCTTCTCTTGCTGAATTTTAAAATACGTTTCTCCTTCTTTATCCATGTCCTGTTGAATAATTACATATATGTTCACTGTGTACAAGTATTTCGCTGTGCAATCACTGCTGTGGAGTACACTGGTTGCACAATCAACGCCCATAAACCGGTTTAACTCCCCAGTGACTTTTGTCACTGACCGTTCCAAGGCGGTACTTCCATCTTCCTCCTATTGTATGTTTGTTTTGTCTTTGTGCGTCTCTTGTTGTTTTTTCTAGTTATGTACATTTGCTGTTTCCTTGTGTTGCTGTTTGGGCGAGTGTTTGTTCTGTATGTGGTGTTTCCTGCATGACTCATTTTTGTACTTGTAAATAGTGCAGACCCTGATGAGACAGCTCCTGTAGGAGCTGTCTCATCTGGGTCTTCACTATTTACAGGTAGGTATATTGACGTGAATAGCAAGCGAAGGGCTAAAACCGTTGTCATTTCAAACTAACCTTATTAACACGTATCAGACAGGTGGTGGCCTAATGCAGGGCGGAATTCGTACTGAACGGTACTCTATGAAGTTCGTGCATAACATTCACCTTGCATTCAACAGATACCTGCCTAACACTTTGTACAATTGTCTTTACTAAAAGTTCGGAATTACAAAGTTTAGATGGTAAGAATATCAGATTAAATTTTGAAGAAGAAATTAAATAAAATTTAAAGTGATTACTTTTCAGAATTGTTACTGGGTCCAATAATATAAAACTTCTGATTCTGAGTCTGAGATCATTTTCAAGTATCTGATTGGTCAGATTCTGAGTAAGCTCAGAATAGAATGAGACCAATCTAATGCATGAGAATTATCTCAGACTCAAGCAAAAACGAACGACCCTTTATCACGCGTATATTCAAACGACGTTGCGTGCACCCTACATTAATTTTGACCTTCATATACCTGTTTGACTTCAATGAGTTCAGCAGGTGTGCGAAAATGATAACACCACAAAAAACAAACGTATACAAACTACAAAAACTAGACTAACGAAACATGAAGCTGTGTTCTCAGTAAGATAAAACACAAAACACTAAATATATTTAACTAACCTGTTGGAAGTCCATCTGCTGGTAGTGTTGCTATGAACAAAACCAACAAAGCTATCGGCAAGTACCACTTCATTTTTGGTTCCTTTTCTCAGTATGTTCTCTACGAAACGGAGTGTCACGAGTCAAGAAACAAAATGCCCCTAGTAGCAACTGTGCATCTATATGTAGTGTCTAGGTAGGCCTGAGTGGGTAATTAAAACTGTTGACGAAACGGCTTTTTTCATTATTTACCATATGAAAACTATTTAGTCCTCTCGAGTTACATTGTCTCTTTAGGAATATCACATACACAATACTCTGGTCTAATTAACCAATCTCCCGATATTCGCCACTTGGGTGACATCTGCAAACAGACTGGATCAAGGTGACCCTCTGGGTTATTCGGCGTCTGATCAGGATCTAAGCTGTTTGACACTCCGCCAGCAGTTTCTCAACAGCTTGTTTAAATCAGACTATTGATGAAATTTTACCAGACCCAAATTTGAACAGCCATCATGGTTTGCAAGATTAGGGCTTTAAGGGTCCATGTTTATAAAAGTCTGAGTCTGAGATCATGCTCAAGTATCTGATTGGTCAGATTCTGAGCAAGCTCAGAATCTGACCAAGCAGATGCTTGAGAATGACCTCAAGCTCAGGCAAAACGTTTCATAACCATGGGGCATGGGTGCTATTGGTGACTAGCAGAGACCATGTTTGTTTACAGTGGTATAAGGGTAAGCTTTCAGGATGCTATTAGTGACTACAGTTAATTAACTGGCAAACGTTTTGAATACTGATGAGCTGAGCACTAGCATTGAGTCTCATCTGGATCTGAACCATTAGACATCTGAAATGAAAGTTAATAGAATTCAGAATTATAGTATATCGTACGCAAATAGAGCAGACCCTGATCAAACGGCTCCTATAGGAGCCGTCTGATCTGGGTCTACTCTGCTTGCAAAGGCATATAAAGGCGTATTTATGGAGTAAATGGTTAATTGGCAAGCGTTTCAAATACAGATGAACTGAGGACTAACATGGAGTCTCGTCTAGATCTGGACAATTAGACATTTAAAATGATTTTTTACTGTTTAGGTGTATCAAGCAAGACCATTCAGCGAATAGAACAAAAGTACGCAGTCTTTACCATTACTGTAAAAATAATATCAGCTTAAATTTGGCCTTCGTGCAATTTTGACTATTTCGGATTCGAACTTTTGAGAACTCATTGACCGACTCTCAATCTAGACACCAAGTTAATAGACATATCATATGAATCCAAGCTCTTTGAAAAACACATTATGGTCGAGCATGGTTTTTGTCGAATAAAATCGTTTTGAAATAATGCTTATATTAGCATAAGGAAAACAATTATCAACCCTTCGCTTGCTATTCACGTCAATATACGTACCTGTAAATAGTGCAGACCCAGATGAGACAGTTACTGCAGGAGCTGTCTCATCAGGTCTGCACTATTTACAAGTTGATTGTGCAACCAGTGCACTCCACAGCAGTGATTGCACAGCGATATACTTGTACACAGTGAAGATGTATGTAATTATACAACAGGGCATGGGTAAAGAAGGAGAAATGTATTTTAAAATTCAGCAAGAGAAGGGTTAAACTTGATTAGTAAGCTATACCACTAGATAATATTTGCATATATACACCAAAACATATTAACATATTCTATATTGAGATCGTGACTTTTAACAAAGACTCGATAGAGACACTATTTGCATAATTAGGTAAACTCTCCACAATGCAATCTCTCAAAAATGTATAATTATGGGTTTTTAAACAAGCGATAACTTATATTGGAGCTTTCTGTATCCATTTTGCCCTGCACTAAGCACCTGTCTACTTTTGCAATCTCCTATATTGATAAATCATGTCATTGCTTTAGTGAGACTCCACTCTTTTTAAACAGGCTATAGCTTCATGCAAGACAAAAAGGATACGGAAAACTCCCATAGGAGCTTTCTGTATCCCTTTTGCCCTGAACTAAGCAACCACCTGCTGTTGCAATATCCTATATTAATAAAACATGTCGCTTTGGTTGGACTCCACTGTCACACCCTCCATCATTAACCCTTCGCTTGCTGAATTTTAAAATTAAGTTATCCTTCTTTACCCATGCCCTGTTGTATAATTACATATATCTTCACTATGTACAAGTATTTCGCGGCACAATTACTGCTGTGCAATTACTGAGTGCACTGGTTGCACAATCAACTTGTAAATAGTGCAGGAGCTGTCTCATCTGGGTCTTCGCTATTTACAGGTAGGTATATTGACGCGAATAGCAAGCGAAGGGTTAATACTGCATTAAGGTTTATGGTAATTACATTGACCCGAACAATTTTAACACTGAAATAGGTACGGTAAAACCCCTTTAACCCAGACGTTGTATTTATATGATATTTCGATTTTATAAATAATCATTAACGGAATGGGGGTAGTTATAAGTTAATGAAATGTTTTCATATAAGGAGTCGCATTTTTAAAAAACTAAATTTGAATACATATAGAAGTCATTAAGATGCCATTTTACATCACAAGATAAAGTTTGCAAAAATAATAAAAATGCTAATTATCAATCTGGTTTATGCATTACCCGTGTCTTACTTTGCATTTTAATAGGTACGATTTTATAACAATTGGCCTAACTACTCTAGGTGACACGCGTAGGCAAATAGTGCAGACCCAGATCAAACTGCGCATTAGGAGCAATTTGATAAAGGTCTGCAATGTTTGCAACTGTGTCGATCTAATTTGAAGATATTTAACTGTTGCCAAATTGACTTATTCAGCTTTTCAAACCGAATGAGATTAAAGAGTAGGTGTCCGAATACTTAGGGTAATTCGGTCATCTGATCTCCGATCTTCATTTGAACTATCAAATGCCTTGACCCATTTATTCATAGCGTCTTCCATTTATATGGCAAACCACAATTTAACATAGGCCATGGTCTCATGAATATTCATGTAAGAAATGATAACGTCATGAGGATATATATTAACCCTTTCCCTCATATAAACATGTTTTCACGCATTTGCAAACAGACTAGACCCTGATCAGACGGCTCCTAGAGGAGCCGTTAGATCAGGGACTGCTCTGTTTGCTAGTGGAAATTGAAAGATCTGTGTCTTTAGTTTCTAAAATGGCTACAATGTTCAACACTCCACATTTCAGTATAACGATTTCGGCCATCAATCTTCAGTAAGTATTGAAATTTGTAATAAACATAGAACAGGAAAAGTGTTAATTGAAGTTTTATAATGGCATATGAACCCTTTCCCGTATGTAAGCGCATTTTTACGCATCTGCAAACAGAGTAGACCCAGATCAGACGGCTCCTATAGGAGCCGTCTGATCAGAGTCTGCTCTGTTTGCTTACAATGCACAATATATGATGCAATATAGATCTGTTTGTACAGCTTCTGTCTGAGCCAAAATGGCCTGTGTTCATATGCCTTTACAAAAACTAATCTAATTAATATTCATGACGTCATTATTTCTTTCATGAATATGCAACAGGGAAATGGTTAACACAGAATATTTGGCAATTACAGAAAGTGCAGGATCAGTTTCATATAATTAGACATGCAAAGAAAGGACACGCTGATTAGACGGTCCCTACACAAACATCTGATCTTGGTCTACTCTGTTTGCAAATTCCTGTCAAAGCTCATATTCTAGGTAAATAAATTCTTAAAAGAACACAATGTTTAAAATGAATATCTAGATTTAATGCACTGGAGTCGTACTGGAGTAAAATTGTGATGTCGACACCTGAACTCTACTCTTGCTATTCACGTCAATATACCTACCAGTAAATAGTGAAGACCCAGATGAGACAGCTCCTGCATGAGCTGTCTCATCAGGGTCTGCACTATTTACAAGTTGATTGTGCAACCAGTGCACTCCACAGCAGTGATTGCACAGCGAATTACTTGAACACAGTGAAGATATATGTAATTATACAACAGGGCATGGGTAAAGAAGGAGAAATGTATTTCAAAATTCAACAAGAGAAGGGTTAAAACACAACAACAAATCAACTAGGATTACTGGGATTATGAAAGTAAATTATTTTGAATAATGGAATACCAGTAAAGAAACACTCACCAAAATAATTATATATTTCTATCATAATTTTGTCCTGTAGACTTTTGAGTTTGTATTAGAAGATATAAAAATAAGGGATATACTTTTGTTTTTCTGTCAACTGGTTCAGCCACAAAATTTATACTGGTTTCTTTTTGTCCAAAATGACACACGGAAATGTGGCTGTGTATAAACCAACAAAATCATGAAAACTACAAAATAAACGGTTGATAACATTGTCATGGCTTTCAATGTTAATCTGCTGAAAGTTTATTTGAAAATGACAAAACCTTTACTTACTTGGATATAAGGCCATACCCATAAGTATTTCTTCACCCCAGTGAAGGATCACTTTTTATGCCCCCGCCTGTAGGCATTAAGTTTTACCCTTGTCAGTCCGTCCGTCCGTACGTCCGAAATTTCCGTCACGGATTTCTTGGCTTGTATAAGGTGGAATGAGTTTATATTTGGTCTGTAGCATAATCATAGTGAGTTGTAACGTAACCCCCCCCCCCCTTTCTGGTCTGTCGTCCATCTAATTCCTTTTTGCCGACACATTGATTGAATTTTGATGATTGTTTAATGACAAAAAAAATCGTCAAATATTTCTTCGCTTCTGTAAGCTGCAATGATTTGATGTTTGGTCTGAAGCATAATCATAGTGAGTTATACCATGTTTCCCCTTTTCAGGTCTGTCATTGATCTATTTTCTGTTTGCCGGCTATGGCATCCGTGTCCCATGGACAATTTTTCTTTTATTACGACATTTATCACTGAGAGAACAACAGGACAGCCATCTTTTCAGAAATCTATGGAATTATTCACTTATCTAAGGATAACATTTTTTGTGTAATTTGATTTTTTCCATCATATATATTAAACTGATCCTATACTGGAGACGATCCACTACTGGCAACTTAACTGTATATCATTAATATTGAAATGTTGTTTGAATACCTTGTCAACAAATAGAATAATCACGTGTTTAATGGTCATCAGAACTTCATCCATATTTTGTATACCTATTAAACGTACTACTTTAGTAAGCAAGAAGTGAGCATGTTGTAGGTATGTGTCTGTTTAATGCTTTCATCCTGTTTTAACCATTTATTCAATGCAATTTTACGCCTTTGCAAACAGGCTAGACCAAGCTCCGACAGTTCCTGTTGGTGCTTTCTAATACGGCTGCCCTCTTTTACTTATGGTATACTATGGGTCTGATTCTACAGGTTTAATTAGAACCAACAATTTCCTTGATCATATGCCACTAAACATTAATAAATTAATCATGAACTCTATAATATTCCTTCCTACAGGAGCTGTCAGATCAGGATCTATTCTGCTTGCTTCTAGTATGATACTTAATTATATATGCTTTAATAGGTTCCGCCATGGTCAAAATTCCACGTACGTGTTCATGTGGTGTCCATGTGGTGTTATAACACTTAATCTAATTAATATTTACGATGTCATTACTCTTTTACAAAAATAGTTATGGTGGAAATGTTTAACATAATTTATGATGCCATTATGACTTACATACATATGGTGTAAAGGGTTACGGTAAAACACAATAATGATACTTTTTATGTGTTGACATTACTAGAGGTATACTGTATCTATTAAACCCTTAATCTGTTTGATAATTAAACTGACTCATCCTTTTCTGAATATTAATTAAAAAAGAACTGGTATCACAATTTATCACTGACACGACAAACAGTGCCGATCTTGTTTGCAAAGATCGTATGCAATGTACAAGCTGCATGTGGTAAAGCCATTGAATAGCAATATCGAGATCTTGAGGCCTACATTCGCATCTTAATTTCTTACTCTTTCCCTGCTTTATGTTCATTCAAAAGTTCAATACCTACAGAATATCCGTGTACAAAGAAGTCATAATGGAATATGGAAGGTTGACTAGAGTAGCCATTTTAGAAAGTAAAGAAACATATATTTCAAATTCCACTAGCAAACAGAGCAGACCCTGGTCAGACGGCTCCTATAGGAACCGTCTGATCTGGTCCTTCTCTGTTTGCATATGCGTAAACAGGCGTTTATATGAGGAAGAGTTTCAATAGGCCCTGCATCATTTAAGTTTTTTAAGTACAGGAAAACCTCTCTGTAACGACCAATTAATTGTGTTAATTATAGGTTGCTGCTTAAAGCAAGCTAAAAGTAAAACAGAACGCTCCAATAGGAGCGTTCTGTTTTACTTTCAACTTGCTTTAAGCAGACACTTGTCTTTAACACAAAATACTTTATGTAATTTAGTGGTCGTTATGGAGAGGTTTTAGTGTATTTTGTAAATATAAATATCGATGTTTGCTTTTGTCAGGATAGAACAGAATGCTGCTGTTTATTGTCAAAGATGGAAATTAGTTATTATGCTAACCTTAATAACAAGTGTGGGTGGGCATAATACGTTTTATTTTACAGGGTGACTTCTTATTTTGTGTGTAGCGCTGATTAATTGTTAATCGATTCCCTCATACAATGTATAAAGGCTTTTTCACGCCTTTGCAAACAAAGTAGACCCATATCAGACGACCCCTGTTGGAGCCCTTTGGCCGGGATTGGATTTGTCTGCTTGTGATATTATGAAGAGCTGGTTCTACACTTTCTGCCAAAGCCAGCAAATATTATGTTCATATACTGTTATATAAATTCAGCTATTTAATAGTCATTACGTCATTATAGCTTATATTAATATGGAACCGTGATATGGTTAAATTAGCGAGTACCTTAAATGGTTAAATTAGCGAATACCTTACAATACCTTAACCCTTTCGCTGCCAATGCCGGATCTGTGATTAACTATGCAAACAGTTTGGATCCAGATGAGACGCCGAGTAACTCGGCGTCTCATCAGGACCCAAACTGTTTGTTACTGTTAATATGTTTTTGAAACTAAAATGAAGAAAATCAAAAGAATGAACATTTGTAGCAGACGACAAAGTTAGCAGACGACACAGTTTGGAAGCGAATGGGTTAAAGGGGTATAAATCGTAACGGGTAGAGTTTATCGTTCATCAATGCGGGGTTAACATTTTTGCAGGCGGCCTGTTTCAGTTCATACTTCGGCAAATCACAGGATAATATAATTTATTTCTTAACTGTTTACTCAATAAATACGCATCTCTACGCCAACAAAGAAGACCCTGATCAGTCGGCTACTGTAATACCTGTCCAATCTGGGTCTACTATGTATGCTTATTGAATAATATTTATGAGCTAACATTTTTTTGGCAAAACATCCCTTGAATGATTTAAATGATAAAAATTTGGTTCAGTAATATTCACGAAGTGACCAAATCACGAATAAATGTTCATTAGGCAATGGATTAAATACGGGAATGTTTGGGCCTCTACTGAGATTCATCTCACGATCTCCTGATAGGGAGATACTTGATTACAATTACAATGCGAAATGGAGGAATGGGATGGATGGGAAAGAAAGAGTGGAATGCAAATAAAACGGTAGAATGCAAGAAAGAACTGAAAGAGTGACGATATTGATATTGGGCGACAAGGGCGAGGTCCACCGATGTAGAGAAGTCCCGAGTACTGTCTAAATTAAGATTAACGACTGCAGTTATCACAGTTCATCCGTTCTAGCATACACGTCTTAGCCCTTTGTACCATATCTAACAAACGAAGCCTTAACCCATTACCTCATAGGCTATTTTATGATCCAATTGGATTACATCTACTGAAAAGGAGCAATAACCCATTCCCTCATAGGCTATTTTTAGATTCAATCACTTTGAATAAATCTACCGAAAAGGAGCATTAACTAGTGAAAAGGAAATTTTTAGAAATTTGAAATTTGAAACCATTGTGATAAATATAGCAGTTGCTCATATAGGAGCAAATGCTCTATTTATCCAAATGGTTCCACAAAGTGACTTCTACAGAGTCGTTAAAAATCGTCAATATGAGGGAAAGGGTTAACAAGGGAAAAGGAACAAATAGAATTTTGTAGTTTAAAAACCAGTGTGATATAAAGAACATTTGCCCCATACGGAGCAAATGCTCTATTTGTCTTAATGATGTTAAAAACAGACATTCACAGAGGAGTCAAAAGACGACAATATGCGGAAATGGATTAATTCGTGTGTCATAATTTCGGCTACCCATGAAAGTAGTATTGATATTTGTAAGTTCAGACCTACGATATGTTGTTCGTACAATTACTAGAAAGAAGGGCTCAGATAGAAACCGAAATAACGGCAATGACATGAACAATTAGAAAGGCACACTTCTTGCTTTTTCTCTAAAGTTTATTAGAAAATTTCAGTAAAGTATTTTAAATAGAAGCTAGGCGTAGAACAGAAGAATGAAAATAAACAAACTTGATATAAGACATACACGAATATGGTTGGCAATTGAATACAGTACAGCAAAACCCATCTCAACCGGAATTCTAGGAGAGACGAATTTAGATACATACCTTTTGGCAGGTGGCTGCTTAATAAATAAAGAGTAAAGTACCTAGTTATATAGTCTACTTTCAGTCCGAATGACCGCTCAGCCGACTGTATATTTAATGCATTGTGAAATTCATGCAGAAGAACTTTCTGCATGACTTTCGCCCTGCATTAAGCTGCCATCTGTCTCAAAGAACGATGTTTATTTAACCGGTTATAGGGTTTACTGTACGTGTACAGAACTGTACACACAAGTGAAATCCTGAGTTGAATCTTCATATCACAAAATATCAGATTATCCCTCGATTCAAAGTTTCGTCAAATTCCTTGAAATTGTGTACGATAGAAAGTGTTCAGAAAAAAAACCCAGTCATCATTTGTTTTAATAACACATGGACACAGGAGATTTTAGCCATAGCAGAAACTATAAACACATATCCGTAACTTTGTAAGCAGACAGAGCACACGCGCCTTCTAGAAACGTTTGACCGAGATTAACCCATTCACTCATATTGACGACTTTGACGACTCTGTAAAAGTCACTTTGTGAAACCATTGTGATAAATAGAGCATTTGCTCCTATAGGAGCAAATGCTCTATTTATCACAATGGTTTCAAATCACAAAATTAAAAAAAATCCTTTTCTCTAGTTAATGCTCCTTTTCGGTAGATTTATTAAAAAAAGTTTGTATCTAAAAATAGCCTATGAGGTAATGGGTTAAAATGATTGGACCCTGACGATACTCCGCCTTTTCAGCCTCTGATCTCGATCCAACCTGTTTGCAAATGATAGCTATATCTCGGTTAGTGTTGCTACTCCGTAGGAACTTCAATCTGGGTTTTCCGCTATCCTGCTAATTTTTTATTCAATAACAACATACACTTATAATCAGTTTGTACAATTAAAACATACAGAGTAATAAACGTGCACAGAAAGGAGTTTTTTATTTAGTGACGTAACACATATAATAGTTACGGGCACACAACATACATAGAAATCTAATATCTGAAGTAACTTGATGCACGTTCGTCTACTGTGGATTGACTGGCGAGAAGCCGCTTAACGTCACAGGGTGCATATGGAAACTGAAAATAAGATAAATAAAAATGCATTAAATGAATTAAATGAAAGATAGTTTTACCTTTATATCAATACATGAAATAAGCAGTAGTTTTACCCCTTACCATACCATGGGAAACAAATACTAGTTGTATCGTTACATCACATACAGAGCAATTTATTGGTAAAGGTGCTTACTTGAATATCAAAATCGTCACTACATGTACCTACCAAACCCTATGTTGTGGCAACTCTTTAGAATCGTCTCTTTGAGACAATTCTAAAAAGGGGTCATGTCATAGGGTTTGGTAGCGAAATAAAAGAAATGCATAAATACTTGAATAGCTCTGATCTAATATTTCGACCACTAAGGGCCTTTTTTCAAAGATTATCATGTCAAGATAATCTTTGAAAAAAGACCTTAGTGGTCGAACTACATATATTAGATCAGAGCTATTCAAGTATTAATTAATTTACGTATTATATTAATTCCCTTTTTGGAATGTTTTCTTCATTATAAAGGAAATAATTTTGAAAATGTTTTAACCCTTCGCTTGCTGAATTTTAAAATACATTTCTCCTTTACCCATGCCCTGTTGTATAATTACATATATCTTCACTGTGTACAAGCATTCGCTGTGCAATCACTGCTGTGGAGTGCATTGGTTGCATAATCAACTTGTAAATAGTGCAGACCCTGATGAGACAGCTCCTGCAGGAGCTGTCTCATCTGGGTCTTCACTATTTACAGGTAGGTATATTGACGTGAATAGCAAGCGAAGGATTAATTTACGCGTCTTAACTGTGCCTGTTTCAGTTTTATCCATACGCCACTATGTGATATTGAACAAAATGAATTTTAACGTCACTATGTAAAATGAGTATACATTATGTGAAATTAAGCATTACGCCAGTATGACATTCGTATAGTTTATGTACTACATAATTGTTCTTGTGCAGTGTACACGTCCAAATAATAATATTACAGTGCTCCCTCCCTACAACGACCCTCTCAATAACGATTCCCTCCTTACAACAACGCATGACACTGTTTCCCAAACAACAAGGCTCCAGAAACAACCTTTTTCCATCGTATTTTATTTATGCCTCCATCAAACCCTATGTTGTGACCACTCTTTAGAATCGTCACTTTGTGACGATTCTAAAGAGTGGTCACAACATAGGGTTTGATAGAGGCATAACGGTTTTAGTTCTCGAAATACACCTTATCTGGGGATCTGCAAACAAGCTAATTATGTTTGATTTTCCCTCCCTATAACAACTCCCTCTGAACAACACATACAATCTTGGTATCCCAAAGGGTGTCGTTGTAGAGGGGGAGCACTGTATTGAACTCGCACATTTGTTGTATATTCATAAAGAGTGAGACGACTCGTATTCAATGTATATGCTGGAATAAACTATTGCCATTCATTTGCTTAACCGATAATCATGAGCGGCCTGATCTGGGTCAATACCGTTTGCCTACATCCAATCTAAGGGATCTGAGTAATTAACTCATTCCCTTCTGGACTATTTTTAGACACATCTTTGAATAAATCTACAGAAAAGGAGCATTTACTAGAGAAAAGGAATCGTTTAGAATTGTGTAGTTTTGAAACCATTGTGACATTTTTATCACAGTGGTTTCAAAATGTGACTCTTACAGAGGTGCCAAAATGCGTCACAAGGAAGGAATGGGTTGAATGGGTTGTAACGGCTTTACTGTTCTAGAACGTGTGTATTGTTCTACAGAGCAACAGATTAAGGTGGGTAATGAATTACTTAAGTCGTCGTTCTCCAACAAACCCCCTTTTATACATGTGTATGTGTATGTATGTAATGAGACCTATTGCAAATGTTTTGAGAAACAAATATAAGTGTACTTTGAAAATATAAGCTGACGAAATTCTTGAAGGCGAATGTTACTTAGAGGTGCAATGGTAAATATCCCAATTAACTCACCAGACAACATATTAGCTAATCGTACAGACCCAATTTCTCTGGAAGTTTGATTAGGATCTACAATCTGTGTAAATATGTAAGTTAAATTTCCAAAATGTCGTTATCATAAAGTATCAAAACGGTGTCATGTTACATCATTCTGTTTGACGAGATGTTTGTGAAGAACTAATACGGTAGTGAGATGTTTGCGAGGAGGTGCCGGTTGTCGCATGTGAACTACTCTACTCAGTATTTGGACCCAGCCTCAGTACGGCACATTTTTATACCGATCACAAAGTACATGTACATGCGTTATCTTTTGACGGTAGAAAGAGTATCAAAAAGGAGTGACGGACGGTTGGAAGGAGAGACGAAATGACGGCGAATAGACAGACCGACAAACAGACTGACGGGTTTATGAATGACGGAGAAATCCTGCCTCAGTGTTACCCTGCTTACAACAGGTAACAGAACAACCAGGTAACAGGACAGTGGTTTTAATTACAGTAATACCTCTCTATAACGGCCACTTGATTGTGTTAATTAGTTGGTATTTAGGGCAGATGGCTACTTAAAGCAAGGTGAAAGTAAAACTGAACGCTCCTATTGGATCGTTCTGTTTTATTTTTACCTTGCTTTAAGCAGCCACCTGTCTTTAACACAAAATACCTGATGTAATTCAGTGGCCGTTATAGAGAGGTTTTACTGTAACTCCTTCAGTGGAATGAAGATGGGTCTGCAATATCATATGCAGATATTGTTTGGATCCAGATCATTCGCTGAGTTACTCGACCTCTCATCAGGATCCGAACTGTTTGACACTTTGTTTTTAAAAGAAATTGAACATCTCAGTCCTAAAAGAATGCAAACAATTCAAGTTAGATCGCCAGTAGTTGAATAAATGCTATTAACCCATTCCCTGATGGATTTTCGTATAGGAAATAACGACGTCATCAATATTAATAGGAGTCGTCAGATCTGGGTCTACTCTGTTTGCAGATGCGTCAAACTGCGCTTACATAAGGGAAAGTGTTCGCCCATTTCCTCATATTGATGGCTTTTGACGCCTCTGTAAAATCTGTTCCTTGATTAACCCTTTGTGACATATAGAGAATTCGCTCTATCTCAGCACAATCTCTATTTATCACAATGGTTTCAAACGTATCATATCAACCTGTGTCTTTTTTTCTAGTGAAAGCTCCTTTTCTAGCAGATTTGTTCACAGAAGGGGGGTCTACATATAAACTATGAGGTCATGGATTAAGAGAGTGTTAGGCAGTACACCGTCCCAAAGTCGTTGATTCCTACAATAACTCATCTCTTTATTGACCACTGAAAACAATACAGTGCTCCCTCTCTACAACGACACCCTTTGGGATACGAAGATTGTATGTGTTGTTCAGAGGGAGTTGTTGTAGGGAGGGAAAATCAAACATAATTAGCTTGTTTGCAGATCCCCAGATAAGCTGTATTCGAGAATTAAAACCGTTATGCCTCTATCAAACCCTATGTGACGATTCTAAAGAGTGGTCACAACATAGGGTTTGATGGAGGCATAAAGAAAATACGATGGAAAAAGGTTGTTTCTGGAGCCTTGTTGTTTCGGAAACAGTGACATGCGTTGTTGTAAGGGGGGAATCGTTATTGAGAGGGCCGTTGTAGGGAGGGAGCACTGTATGTCTAAATTTGAATTTCGCAGACAAGTTCAAGCATAAAGCATGCTGATTGTCTTAGTTCATTCTGCACTAAGTCCCTGTGTTTATTCATTCGGTTGTCAATACACAGAGGTTTGCAGTACCTTCTCTGTCCTACAATATCCCACCGCAAGATTACTTTCTCCACAACGGTGCGTTAGTTGCAGGAGCATCTGTAGCCTTAGTAGTGGCAAAAGCGATCGTAGTTGTAACGGCATCTGTGGCTGCCGAAGTTGGAAGGGTAGGAGCCTTAGCTGTTGTGATCCTAGCAGGAGTTGTTGTGAAAAAAGCAGGAGTACTGGTTATCGGATCCACAGCAGGAGCAGTTTCCACTTGCTTACAAATCCTGATTTCTCCTGAAGTTGTTAATGATTATATGTACAACAAACCTAATTACTCGGACGCGTTGTGCATGAATACACGTGTATGCGAAAAACAGGATTGCTGCTAGATTGCAGAACGAAAGCAATACGGAAAGCCTACATTGAATATTTCGACCTGTTCATGTATTTACATTAATTAGTCTATCACCTGCAGAATAGACCCTCAATTAGACTGCTTCTAAGTGGTCGTTTTTGGGTGTGTTTACTGTACAGTAAAACCTCTCTATAACGGCCACTATATTGTGATAATAATTTGGTATTTAGGGCAGGTGGCTGCTTAAAGCAAGGTGAAAGTAAAACAGAACGCTCCTACAGGAGCGTTCTGTTTTACTTTCACTTTGCTTTAAGTAGTCACCTGCCTTTAACACAAAACTTCTGACGTAATTTAGTGGCCGTTATAGAGAGGTTTTACTGTACATGTAATAGTGATTTAAATTACAGTCGCTGTATTATTATTTAAGTATTCTACCGTGTATAACATGTCTTAAGCGGCCATTCATTTATTGAATATAATTATTATTCTTAAAGTGCAGTCTGTAGCGCAATACGAGAGCTTCTATATAGTACTGCCATAGTATCCATTAATCTAAAACCTGCAATAAAAACTCATAAATAGACCCCTGCTTGATAGCAGCTTAACCCTTCTCTTGCTGAAATTTTAAAACACATTTCCCATCCTTTACACACGTCTTGTTATATAAATACATTGATCTTCACTGTCTACACGTATTTATCTGTCCTATTGCTGCTTTGGAGTGCACTGGAAGCACAACATCAACTTAAATATATGTTTTCACATCTCACCAAGTTACTTATGAATGAATATGATTTGAGCAAGAATAAAACATATACCAAGCGAACGTACGGATCTACAGTAGAAGCTTTCCTATGCAGCCATTATTTATTTATTCATTAACTGCACATGGGAGTCTTGAAAAGCAAGTGGTTGCTTATTACAGGGTAGACGTAATGCAAAAATCTCATATAGAAGCTTTCAGCATTACTTTTGGTCTGCATTAAGCTACCGCCTGCGTGACGGACCCATAATTAGACCTGATTTGGAAAGCCGCTTAAGACCAGGACCCACTGCATAGAAAGCAAATGCGCTGATAGCAATTGTGTCAGGACCAGATTAACCTTAGCTTGCTATAGGCGGATGAGTGAATACCTATGCAAACAGTTTGGATCCAGATCAGACGCCGAGTATCTCGGCGTCTCATCAGGATCCAAATTGTTTGACACTCTAGTAGCATTTTGGTAGACAAATTGATTATAGCTTGAAATTTGAAAATGTAGTAGGTGAACAATTCTGTAAACATGAGTTGCCCAGCAGGCTAAAGGTTAACACCTAACCTGATGGAAACGCATTTTATGTTTTTTTGTAAACAGAGTAGACCAAGATCAGACAGTTGCAGTAGGCAGCTGTGTGCCATGCCATAAAATAAATCAGATTAGTCTCTAAGACTATGTTCCAATGTCATGTATTCCAAAACAATTAAAACTATCAGCTATTATATATGCACTTGTCATAATTTCTTACATGGATGTTTGCGTGAGAAAGGGTTACCAATTAGAACTTTAGTTGAGTCTGAGTTCGTTTTCAAGTTTTTGATTGATCAGATTTGAGCCTTTGGCTCAAATCTGACCAATCAAAAGCTTGAGACCTAAAAGAACTTAAATCTGACCAATCAAAAGCTTGAGAACGAACTCAGACTCAACTAAAACGTTTTATAAGCATGGACCTAGACTATCCCATCAGATTAACTAGCCATTACAGATTATAGTCTTACCCTTTTTAGGATCATTTTTGATGATACATCTCAAAGTTTCTTGCCTGTCGACGTTACCATTGTCTGTAAAATATTAGAATGTACATGTTAATTTCATATAATCATGTTATTAAAGCAGGCAAATTATGTTCATGAGCATTTATGGAATAAAAGTAATGCTTCAGAAACCTGCAGAAAAGGAGTGTGTTTATTTTTAATCATATTTCTCCTCCAAACACTATTTGTTTTAGTTCTCAATGAACTCCTTTCAAATATAGCTTTAGCTCTGTCTTGTGCCTTTGTTTGTTACAAACATGAAATACATAAGTATATCTACATGTATTCACACATCCCCCTTTAACCCTTTTGCATGGTAAAGACTTTTCAAACACGATGAACTTTAAGTTTGATTTTTATCGGGATTTTACGTCACTTTAACCCATTTCCTCATATGATATTTTTAGATCCAACCTCTTTGAATAAATCTACCGAAAAGGAGCATTAACTAGAGTAAAGGTGTTTTTTTTAAATTTTGTAGTTTTAAAACCATTGTGAAAAATAGAGCATTTGCTCTTATGGAGCAAATGCTCAATTTATCACAATGGTTTCAAAAAGTGTTTTTCACATTGGCGTCAAAAGGCGTCAATAAGAGGGAATGGGTTTACAGTATTTCAGTCATATCACGACGTCCAGCTAATTACATTTTGAGGAAGACCCAAGAGGTTATTCTGTGCACGGAACAAAGTTGCATTGTTTTTTGGACAGTGGAAGATCCAGATAGAACTACCGACCTACCGCAAGCCAGCTGGAAGGCTTCCTTGCATGAAAAATCAAAATGCACAGAACGGGATTCGAACTACAGCGGTGAGGGGATACTCGAGTGTCAGTCGAAGACTATAAACACTCGGCCACGGAGGCCCCACAATTGACTGTAGAAACCATTTGAACATGCTTTGCTCGGTTTGTTCTAGAACTAATATTTTAATCTGATTTTACAATGTAAGTCTTTTTCAAACATTCCATTTTTGCATACGCCATTTATAAGAATTCAGATGAATATTATTTATACTTGCATTATTTCTTACGCGAATATACATCTGCTAAAGGGTGAAGTGAGTCTCTTAGATTTTCGTAAGTTAAATAAATTATAAATGTACAACATTGTGCATGTGTTGTATCATTCTTTTGCTTAGTACGTAATCAAAGAGGAGGTTCCTACATTGAAAGCATATTTTAAACCAATTTCCTCAATACTTATAATTTTCCTTCTATAACAAAGTATTATCGGCCTTATCCGTTTCAAAATTTCCGTATTTTGCCGATGATCACTCGCTCTCTGCATTGTTTACGTAACAGCTTTTCTCGGAAGTGACCGGAGAGACGCGAAGTAACAGATACGAAACTAAAACTCAACCTGAATAAAACTGAAACTTCGGCGAATAACATCGGGTCTTCTACATCCAGCACGTGTCAGTTTGTTTCCTTTTCTGCTTTTATTCGATATGTTTTCTTGCTATATAATCCTTCTCAGCATATAAACAAATGCATTTTGTATATTTTTGGGGGATTTATGTAAAGGTAGACGAAATTCAATCTAGGGACTTCCCTTTTCCCCTTTATACGTGGTAAAGAGAGTGCAACCTACTCTCCCATTTCCGATTTACATTGATCCTGTACAAAAGTACTTAGTGTCCATTTCAATATACTTTGACACTGAATTTGAATCGAGTTTGTTTTTATTTCGCGTCATACTGAACTTAACCCTTCTTCATTTGATTGCATCGTTTTTCACGAACTCCCATGCTTGATAGCCCTCAATGCCATGCAGTAACAAGGAAGAAAATGCCGAAAATGCATTTTCTACATGCTAATTCGATCATCTGTCTCTTTGCATATCCTCTTGAGGTCATTCTGTAATCTTGTTTCATAAAAAAACGTTTGTACTGAAAAATCATGAGATATTCTCTATTTAAAACCCGACTGTGTTCAGTGGTAGCTTAGTAAGGAGCCAGGCTCTTTATAAGGTAGTTGCCCTTATTCTGAAAGGTACATTTGTTCTAGTATAATAGTGCATTGGTTTTATGACCATGTGTGCTACAATTAGCAACAAATGTTTCTTTTAGTTGCCAAAGGTTGCATAACATTCGTGACATTTGACCTTAACTGACTGCACTGAAGTATCATAAAGCGTCTCGGTCAATGAAAGAAGATTTGACATACCATGCATGCCATTGACTGCACCTTGTCCTGGAAAAAAGAAGAGCAATGGTAAATCATCAACAAAAATATTGCAGGATAGATGGAAGTTAGTGTAATAGAACAGGTTCAATAGCCGTTATATGCTGACTTCACATTTCATACTTCAAACATCACACATCACTCTTCATGTGTGAAGCCTGAAGTATGAAGCTTGAAGCTTGAGATGTGAAGTGTGATGTCTAAAGTGTACACTATAATGTTTGGATGTGCTGTAAGATTTTTTATATCATTTACTCATGACGTTTAAAGTTTGAGGTGTGAATTATGAAGTATGACGTGTGTAAAGTGAAGTGTCACCACCGGACTTTCGTTATTTACAAGAGACCGGGGATGACTTCACACTTCGAACTTCATACTTCAAACTTCAAACTTCAAACTTTAGACTTCATGCTGTGAAGTCTGAAGTGTGAACTAGGACGTTTACAGTATGAATCTTCTATATTTTATTTATTATGTTTATTTGTATCACTAGAAACTGTATCAGTTTATGTCAAAATCAAAATATTCTATTCTATAAGATTTTAATAGCATTCTTTCATGAAGTTTAAAGTGTGAAATTATTAAGAGTGTGAAGTGAAATGTCACCATCGGTCTTTCGTAGTATAGAGATATTATCTAATATCCAATTAGGAGTGATGGTCGGAGAGACACACAGAGAGAGAGAGAGAGAGAGAGAGAGAGAGAGAGAGAGAGAGAGAGAGAGAGAGAGAGAGAGAGAGAGAGGAGAGAGAGAGAGAGAGAGAGAGAGAGAGAGAGAGAGAGAGAGAGAGAGAGAGGAGAGAGAGAGGAGGGGGCACGCAGCACCTAAATCTGTTTTAAAAACTACAGTAAAACTCGATACATGTATTTTGAAATTTTATTAATTATGCATTGATGCCTTTTTAGACAAGTGACTGCTTAATGCAGGGTGAAAGCCATGAAGAAAGCTTCTATAGGAGCTTTCTACATGATTTGCACTCTATTTTAAGGTGCCACCTGCCTTACAT
Source organism: Azorinus chamasolen (assembly GCA_963576725.1). Classification (NCBI taxonomy): domain Eukaryota; kingdom Metazoa; phylum Mollusca; class Bivalvia; order Cardiida; family Solecurtidae; genus Azorinus; species Azorinus chamasolen. The sequence continues at coordinate 10,108,966 of OY755249.1, forward strand.
AAATATAATGATATTTATTGCAGTGTTCGATCTGTCGGTGTTTTACTGTATAATTAATGTAAAATATGAACAGAAAGTATCCCCACAAAAGAACACTTTATTCTAATTATATTTAATTTAGAATTGAAGAATACTGAATATGTCCAACTGCAGTTCTTAGTCATGGATTCTTCTTGGGTGTGGAAGCCGAAGATACCCCTTATAATATGACGGGGCTTGTCATGCAGATTTAAACTGGACAATTTGCACAAAGTCATCAGCAGTATGGAAAGAGATAATGCCAGACTGGCTAACTACAGTGAACCCTTGTTACAACTGAGGTGTTTGTTCCCAGACATTGTGCTGGTATAACGAGGTGGCCGTTATAACGGGTTTAAATACGAAAGGAACCATATGGCCAGTTTTAAACTGGTACCAACAGGTGATCGCTTAATGCAGAACACAGGAAGTGCAAAAAGCTCCCTTTGAGAGCTTTTTGCACTTCTTGCTTTCTACATTAAGCCATCACCCGTGTTATTGGCATTGCTCCTATTTATCCAGTGGTTGTTTCAAAGAACTAACTGTAATTTTGTTTCAATGCATACTGCTTGTGTAACGAGGGTGCCATTGTAACAAATGCCGGTATAACGAGGGTTCACTGTATTAGGACCTGACATTGTTCGATCTATTGTGGCTTCCAAATTTAATTTACCGTGCAGCCTTCCAGCCTCTCTTAACCCTGTTCTTGATATAAACATATTTTCACGCATTTGCAAACAGAGTTGACCCATATCAGACGGCTCCTATAGGAGCCGTCTAGTAAGGGTCTGCTCTGCCGGCTAGTGGAATTTGAAAGTTCTGTTCATTTGCGTTCTGAAATGGCTACACTATTTCACCTCCCATATTTCATTATAACTATTTTGCCCAGAAATATTCATTAGGTATCCAGATTTTGAATACATATAGAACACGGAAAGGGTTAGTCTATTCCCTCATTGGCCATTTTAGACCCAGCCCTTTTTGATAAATCAATTTAAAAGGAGCATTTACAAGAACAAAGGAACAAGTTTAGAATTGCGTAGTTGGTATAGATAAAGCCTTTGTTCCTATGTATCAAATGCTTTATTTATCACAATAGTTTCGAAACGTATATTTCACTGGGATGTCAAAAGCGCCAATTGCGATAACTGGTTAAATCAATGTATTAACCCTTTCCCTGATGAATATTCATGTAGGAAATATTGACGTCATGAATATTAATAAGATTATTTTTATAATGGCATTTGAACACATGACATTTTGGCTCAAGCAGAAGCTGTAGAATCAGATCTATATTACACCGTAAGCAAACAGAGCAGACCCTGATCAGACGGCTCCCGTCTGATCTGGGTCTACTCTGTATGCAGATGCGTCAAAATGCGCTTACATTTAATGAACAAACATGGCTGTCTTCATAAGCAGGTGGTTACTTAATGTAGGACGAAAGTTTAATTTAATTAATTTAGTTTAATTTCGTCCTGCATTAAGCTAATGCCTGCCTTTGCCACTGTGAATTATGCCCCTTTTCGGTGGTCGCATTAGAGGGGTTTTACCGTAACCGAAATTTTACTTTGTGTTTTCAAACAGACTGGATCCGGATCAGATGTTGTACAACTTCACATCTGATTCAAATTCGAACTGTTAGCCCGAGGTAAATGGTCTAGAATTAAATGAGTGTGCTACATAGTATAGACATATGTTAATTAACCTTTAGCCTGCTATGGGTGGATGAGTGAATAGCTATGCAAACAGTTTCGATCCAGATGAGACGCCGAGTAACTCGGCGTCTCATCAGGATCCAAGCTGTTTGAGATCCGGATTGCATTTTGGTAGACACGTTGATTATAGCTTGAATTTTGTAAATGCAGTAGGTGAAAAATTCTGCAAAAAATAATTTGCTCAGCAGGCTAAAGGTTAAAAGAGAAGGCTAACAGCGTTAATAGAAGATAAAGATTTAACCCTTCGCTTGCTATTCGCGTCAATATACCTACCTGTAAATAGTGAAGACCCAGATGAGACAGCTCCTACAGGAGCTGTCTCATCAGGGTCTGCACTATTTACAAGTTGATTGTGCAACCAGTGCACTCCGCAGCTGTAATTGCACAGCGAAATACGTGTGCACAGTGAAGATATATGTAATTATACAACAGGGCATGGGTAAAGAAGGAGATATGTATTTTAAAATTCAGCAAGAGAAGGGTTAACAGAAGATAAAGATTTAAGGATAATCAAAGTAAAATGATTCTAAAATATGTGTTAAATCATCAATTTAAATGGCCAGATATTCTAATTGGTTCATTACAGGTTATATATTGCTAATAATAATATTGATGACCCATTCGCTGTCTAGTAATGCCGTCTGCTAAATGTGTCGTCTGGTACCATGTGTTTTTTATATATATATATATTTTATTTCATTTTCTGACAAGAAAACATTATCCTGTTACATAAATGTTCGGATCCTGGTGAGATGCCGAGTTACCTGGCGTCTTATCTGGATCCAAACTGTTTGCATAGGTAAATACAAATTCGCTTCCTACAGTCACATACTTAATAACATGCATTAAATGGTACTTCTTTCAGCACGAAGTAACTTTAAATTAATATGCAATAATTACCACTGGCTTAAATTCTCAAAGAAATAAAGGCTTTGATCATTGAATTAATTAATAATCTAGATTTGTAATTTCTGTTACATTGCTAATACTGCCGTTCTATGACGGCATACAATTACAAGGAAATAATTATAAACATAATAATAAAAAATAATAACAATGAAGAAAATATTCCAAAAAGGGGAATTAATATAATACACAAATACTTGAATATATCTGATTTAATATTTCGACCATGAAGGGGCTTTTTCAAATGATAATAAGGTCCTTACTGGTCGAAATATTAGATCAGAACTATTCAAGTATTTATGTAAACCTCTCTATAACGACCACTAAATTACACCAACTATTTTGTGTTAAATGCAGGTGGCTGCTTAAAGCAAGGTGAAAGTAAAACAGAACGCTCCTATAGGAGCGTTCTGTTTTACTTTCACCTTGTTTAAAGCAGTCAGCTGTCCTAAATACCAGTTAATTAACACAATTTAGTGGCCGTTTTAGAGAGGTTTTACTGAATAATCGTTTCTGTTCCTTACAGCTGTAAATCTACTAGCAGGTTTGAGCGTTATGGGGTGTTTATCGGCATCGCAACACTATCAAGAGCCAGTTATGTTTATGCCTACAAAACCCCTATAAACCGGACGTTAAATTTTGAATAAATATCGGTGTTGGAGACAGGTGGTAGCTTAATGTAGAGTGACAGTCATGCAGAAAGCTCCTCTAGGAGCTTTCTGCATGACTTTCACCCTGCATTAAGCAGCCACCTGCCTATTTCTTCTCTACTATAATTCCGATTTAGAGAGGTTTTACATGTATATCAAACAGGCGAATCAGTAGATACTGGTGAAACAACGGGTTATTTTGCATTTCATTTGGGGTCCAAGTTATTTGCATATGCGGGTCAGGTCGCGGTTAGCGAATGGGAGTAGGGTTATGTATGACCAGAATTATAACACCGTAACATAAAACAAATACAATCTTAGTGTGACAATTATCATAAGAGATCGTTTGACCCTTTCCCTCATGGGCTATTATAGACTCAACCTCTTTGAATAAATCTACTAAAAATGAGCATTTACCAGAACAAAGGAACATTTTTAGAAGTGTGTAGTTTTGAAGACACATAGAGCATTTGCTCATATGCAGCAAATGCTCTATTTATCCTAATGGTTTCAAAACAGACATTTACAGAGGCGTCACTATGAAGGAATGGATAAAATATGGTAGTAACATGATGATAAGGAGTTTTCCTGTTTATAATCAAATAGTACTTGCTTTTAGATTCTCATCATAATAGAAAATGACTATCACCGAACATATATAGCGGGCTGCCGGAGGAATAGCCAATTAGATCTCAAAGTAGGAGATCCTTCGAAAGCAAAATCAGCAATGCAAAAAGGGAATGTGTTTTAGTTTTGACCGTTTAGTGTTGCTTATTTTATCATTGTAGCGATCCGTTAAACAGGACACCAACAAAGCGTATACATAGAAAAGAGAGAATCTCGGAACGAGTCCTCTGATCAAGGTCTGCCGTTTGATATATCAATCACGGCCACAGGGTTTCGCCAGCATTTTTTGTAGTTTAGCAGGAACTCTGCACAAGAGTGTTTCTTAAACACCATTGTTCCGTGAACATATGAGTTATATCTATAGGTAGCATGATGGGTAATACCGGCCCAGTGAAATTATACTGACACTGTGCCAACTAACTTAGCCACTGCCTTCAGATGCTGAGCGCCAAACACGTGGGGTAATAGTACCATATCACAACGTTGTAGATCTACATGTGTTTTTCATTGTTCCTAGTGTTTTAAACAAACGAGATACTTATAATGAACGTTCTTCATACAGTAACCTTATTTATCACACAATCTGCATTGTGGGAGTGCCGTAACAGAATGTCGTATTTCGCTGAAATGCGCTAGTGCACTTTGTATGCAAATGAGCAATCGTTAGTCAATCGTAGCGCTCATTTAAGCATGAACCTATCGTAACGCGCTATGTGCGCCGTCCGTTATATGACTACGGTGTCTGTAAGCAATGGCCGAAACAGTCGACAGGTATAGCCTGATTTATGGCATTTTAAGGCTTATGTGATAAAAAGAATCTTACATCCGTGTTTATTACAAATTGTTTTCATGAAACTCGTTTACTATAATAAATATGACACTCGCTAAAACTCGTGTCATATTATTATAGTAAACTCGTTTCATAAAAACAATGTGTAATGCATACTCATACTCTATAAACACCCAATCACTTATGATCATTTACCTTTAGCACACAGTACAGACGACCTTACGCGAGCATTCTCCATCGTTACTGCAAGCTAGCGGGATGTTACAACTGTCGTCTATATTATGTACTAGGTATTTTGAATATACCTGAATTGATTCTGATACTCATTATGTGTGCATAAGATAGGAAACAATCTATTATATATACAAAAAGGTAGTACATTTGTCAGAACAAATGGTCGCAGCGTTAATCCCCTCCTTTTTGCGTACCTATACATGAAAACTGACCATCTGTAAAGGTTTGGAACCAAACCGATCAAAGATGTCGAATGAGTTTGACTAGACAAAATTTGTGGACGGTTATTACATGTAGTACTACTGCTGCTCCCATTACAACTACATATAATGATAAAACGAATAAGAATACGAAAACGACGAAGATGGTGAAGATGATGGCGAAAAGGAAGGTTAAGAAGAATACATACGAAATATTACATATTGCTTGACGACGATACCTAAGTAACATCAAAGTAAAAAGGAAATATTTGTAGGAAGAAATATTTAATGATCTTATTTATATTGATCTAATGATTCAGGAAGAGAAACACATATACTGTATTTTTTCTTTAACTCATTATCTCCTATCTCCAACCTTTCTTAATTAATCTACCAAAAAGGAGCATTAACTAGAGAAAAGGAAAGTGTTTGAATTTTGTAGTTTGAAACCATTGTGATAAATAGAGCATTTGCTCCTATAGGAGCAAATGCTCTATTTATCACAATGGTTTCACAATGTGAATTTTATAGAAGGGCAAAAATGCGTCACTATGGGATAATGTGTTAACTTTAACTTCCGATCTAAACTTGATACTTTTCACTGATTTAAAATGGTCAGTTATCTATCTTCAAAATTATATGATAAACTAAAGTATTACATTTGTACTAATAATTCGATTGTTGGCTAAGAAAAAATAATTTATTGAAATGTCGTCCTTCAATCAGACGATGTCATTGGATTATATTGAACATGCTATAGAACAAGATAACATTAACAATGTTTGTACTAGTAAAACTTCTCTATACTAGCCACTAAATTGTGTTAATTGGTTGGTATTAAGGACAGGGGGCTGCTTAAAGCAAGGTGAAAGTAAAACAGAACGCTCCTATAGGAGCGGTCTGTTTTACTTTCACCTTAACTTAAGCAGTCACTTGCATTTAACACAAAGTATTTGATGTAATTTAGTGGTCGTTATAGAGAGGTTTTATCTACGACATAAATGAAACTAACCTTTCGCCGGTGCTGCCCACACAGCTGTTGCAACTATGACCAACATTAAGGGAATAAAAACGACCGTAAGCTTCATCCTTGTTGACTACTGTTGAGTTCAGATAATAGTTACAAGCTTATTTGCTATGTTTGACCTGTTTCTGATCTTTCTCCATCGTTGGTGGATTTATATATATATATTGTGTTGGTCAAATATATGATGTCATCAGAACTTATCCAATCAGAAGCTTACAAACCGATGACAGATTTTCTTTAGAATTTCACTCAAAGATAGTAGATTACTTCATAAGGTTGTAGAGAAATGAACTAGTTGCAAGACGTGAGAAAATAAGGAGTTCCCAGGAACGGATGTCAAACTAGTTTGTAACAAAACTTTGACGTTGTTGCAAAATATATTTATTTCTCTTCTTGCAATTCTATACAAATTTATCAAATTTAATTAATGTCTACTATTTGAGTTGGGAATTATCTGTCCTTGATTGTCCACTTGTTCTTTTTTCAATATAAACATGTAAACCCTAATTAGAAATCGTACTATTCTACACCTAATTAGTGCTGTGTCTTTCTATTGTATTAATCTTAAAATATGTTAGCAGTGCTCAATATTGTAGGCGAATGACTCAATGGCCAGGGGAGTGTTTGCCTATGTCCCATATATGGGATCGTGGGAGCAAATGGGTCAAAAGTCATTCTGTTGATAACAATCGTTGTTTGAAGTTAATATAAACTTCAAATATTGATCAATACATACAGATTCATCATATTCTACTGCAGTACAAGAGGTACATCTGTATAATTTAATTAATTTCATGTGACTGACATCATTTTCCCAACATTGATAACGATAAATATCTATAAATGAGCTGTTTACAAAAAGGCGAACTAACAGTACCATTGAATGTGGAATAAAAATCATTCTGTGAGGAATAATTGATTTATACAGTTGGTGTGAAAGGCGGTACCGCCTTCTGTAAAATAGCTTTATATCAGTTGAGTATGAGCAGAACTATTCTCACTAGGGACCAACGACGATGAATTTGTATTGATAAAGCATATTTATTTTACATGCCATTATGACCAATGTCTGCAATTTTCAGTTTGGTATTGTAATGGTGTATTCAACAGGCAGCGTGTATTGAATTCGTATTGTATTTATATACATTTTTCTGCTCCATGTAATAACGGCATTCATACAAGTCAGTTAGAATATTGATACACCAGTTTATAGAAATTTGTACGTAAATCTACTTTGTCCTACACTACTGACATTTGGGTTAACTGACAAAAAAGTATCCACAATTCTCTTTTGAAAACCTTCGATTATCAAAAGAAGCACATGTACCAATAGTGGCTTTATATAAAGTGTGAAAACAAGGTTTTCATTTGATATATTTCTTTTTCAGAGCACTGCCAATTTTACTGCCCAATTATGTTTTTGAATAGATGGATTGACGTATTATTTCCCAACTTAGAGATATCCAAATGATCAAAGTTTGAAAACATTTATTCGTATTATTCATTTCTTTGCACGTTGAATTATAAATAATTATTGCTTGCACGTAAAGAGTTAAGAAAAATGTTATTTTTATTCAACTATGAAGGGTTGGACTGACATTACTTGACATTGAACTTTGGCATCTGAGCCTATCTTCTTCGCTGGAATATCGGACCGAAAGGTGTCTCGATGGTCAAATTTAATATTTGATCCAAGAAGAATTAAATTATATTTCATGCCTCCATCAAACCGTGTGACGATTCTAAAGAGTGTTCACAACACAGGGTTTGATTGAGGCATAACGGTTTTAGTTCTCGAAATACACCTTATATGGGGATCTGCAAACAAGTTAGTTATGTTTGATTTTCCCTCCCTATAACAACTCCTTCTGAACAACACATACAATCTTCGTATCCCAAAGGGTATCGTTGTAGAGAGGGAGCACTGTAATGCGTTATGACAATCGTTTTTTTCACATCCAGTAAAAACGTATTTAACCCTTTCCCTCATTTAAGTGCATTTGACGCATCTTCAAACAAATAGACCCAGATCAGATGGCTCCTATAGAAGCCGTCTGATCAGGGTCTGCTCTTTTTGGTTTATTTTGTAATATATATCTTATTCTTCAGCTGCTGCCTGAGCCAAAATGTCCTGTGTTCAAATGCCATTATAAAAAATGATCTTATTAATATTCATGACGTCATTATTTCCTACATGAATATTCATCAGAGAAAGGGTTAAGGTTTGCATTGTGCTGAATATAAGTTTCGTTGCATCTTAAAATGAAGAACTGGGATAAATAAAGGAAAATGTCATGGGAATAAACCGCCGACATAGAACTAGAGGTTGATACACATAGTGAAGACCCTGACCAGTCTCTTGAAAAGGTTGGCATATGATCTGGACTGCACTGGTTGTCGCGTTGTATTGTGGCGACATTGGCAATGAGTTCAGGGTGTTTAATGCCCCTATTCCACACAGACTACGAACCCCACGAATCGCCGCGAATTGACAAATTTTAGGATTCGTAGTGGAATCGTAATCAGTTCGTGCAGTTCTTAACTGTTTCGTATATATTCGTAATCAGTTCGTGCAATTCTTGAGCAATCGGGAATTCGTGACTAAAGTTTTGAGCTGTTCAAAATTTTGGCCACGAACTCCCGAATCCAAAAGATCGTAGTTAATTCGTAACAAATTCGTAGTGCTTTCTTAGGAATCGTAATTTATTCGTAGGCATTCGTAGATATTCTAAACCCATTAACTCTTAACTGTTAGCTTAATTCGTAGTGCTTTCTTAGGAATCGTAACTGAATCTTCCACTATAAACTCCTGCATCAGTCTGTTGTAGTGACCGTATTCTAGTCTTCTAGGTGGTGTCAGCAACGGTCTAACCCATAACATAGGGGCTCTTCTCCTTCTTCTTCGAAGCAGTCTCCTAGCTATCAGCAGCTGGTGCTGATACTCCGAGTCCAGGGCTAAATTGCTCTACGATTAACATCCATTATAGAACTGATGCCTTGCAAGCAGGGCTGAGGGCCTTTTTATACCTATACTTAGGGAAAATCAAACGAATTGCCAAGAATAGTCAAGAATTCATTATTATTCGTACCTCATTCGTATATGCATTCGGCGTATTCTGAACTGATTCGTACCTGATTCCTAACGTTCGTGTAGTATTCGTAGTAGATTCTGGTAGATCGTAGTGAATTATTTACAATAATCGTGCGATTCCAACCGAATCCCACGAATATTCGTAACACTATCGTACCTGTATCGTAGCTAAATCGTAGAGCGTCACTTATTGTACCAGAACATTTACAAAATTCCACGAATCGTCACGAATCCTAAAATTTATCAATTCTTGGCGATTCGTTGGATTCGTGGTCTGTGTGGAATAGGGGTATTAAGGGGATGTCCCTACATTTGACGCGTTTCATAAACACTTAAAATGTACAAAACCTATTTGTTTATATGCTGAAAAGTAGTATATCGCAAAAAGCCCCATCCAATTACCATTTATAATGACAAAACATCCATGTGTTTGATATCGCCGATTCCGGTTTTATTACCCGATGTTTCAGTTTTATTCGGGGTGGGTTTTAGTTTCGTAACTGTTCGCCCTATTCGCGATTCTCCGACCACTTCCGAGAAAGCTTTTACGTGAACAATGGAGGGATCGGGTGATCATCGACAAAACGCGGAAGAATTTAACGGAAAAGGCCGATAATATTGTGTTGTAGAACAAAAAGTATCAGTATTGATAAAATCGGTTTATTTGTATCACAGGGGCATTTTTCGATATAAGTTCAAATTGGGAACCTTCATAATAATGATAGAGCATAACAAATACCAAGTTTTATGATATTATTGAAAATATGCGATCATTGTAGGGACTTCCTCTTTAAACTTGAATGCAAGGACCCCATTATTGGAAATCTAATTCATAAATAAGACAAGCAAACTGTAGTTTATATTTCAAAACCAGGCCATGGTGATTATTCAATAGCATTTAATGCATTTTTAAACATAGTAGATCCAGATGGGGGTCTGCTCTGTTGGCTTATAGAATGATATAGATCTGATTCTAAAGTTTCTACCACGGTCCACAATTACTTTCCTCAAATTCCATTATGAAAAGTCATACAATTAATATGCATTATGTCAGCATTTCATCCCTGGCTATTCATGAAGAAAAGAAGAAAAATGTTAACTCGCGCTGCCTGTGTTGCATCTGTGATTACTTATGCAAACAATTCGGTGTTTGGATTCAAGTGTGTTGTCGAAACATAAAGAACAAATGAAAATTGCTGCAGAAGTTTGCTAACGACAAAATTTCCCACCGAAATAATTAAGCAAAGTAACGGCCAATCTCCCCGCTGCATGTTATAATCCTTGGACTAGTTTCCATAAATGGTATATAAGTATCCGATAAATGGATATGGTGTTTCGATTTGAACGGTTTTCTTCAATCATTCAATGGAACTTTACAAATATATTTTATTTTATTGCAATTGGCGCAGATATTAGCTTTGTATTTGCAATAATAATCATTTGCGTTTGCAGGGGTCATCAGCAAGGAGAGCAAACGTCGCGGTCTGTTCACACAAACTAGTACCAGGTGCAATGTTACAGTGCTCCCTCCCTACAACGGCCCTCTCAATAACGATTCCCTCCTTACAACAACGCATGTCACTGTTTCCGAAGCATAACGGTTTTAGTTCTCGAAATACACCTTATCTGGGGATCTGCAAACAAGCTAATTATGTTTGATTTTCCCTCCCTATAACAACTCCCTCTGAACAACACATACAATATTCGTATCCCAAAGGGTGTCGTTGTAGAGAGGGAGCACTGTAATTCATCACTGGCTAACGGCAGTATCTGTCCTAAGCGGTTATTCATTAAGTAAACATAGGAGTCTTTTAAATTCAGGTGACTCCTATGTGAGCTGTCTGCATTATATCTGACTTAACACACCCATGATTAGACCTCTTTTTGATGGCCGCTTAAAGAGGAAGTCCCTACAATGATCGCATATTTTCAATAATATCATAAAACTTGGTATTTGTTATGCTCTATTATGAAGGTTCCCTATTTGAACTTATATCGAAAAACGCCCCTGTGATACAAATAAACCGATTTCATCAATACTGATAATTTTTGTTCTACAACACAATATTATCGACCTTTTCCGTTAAATTCTTCCGCGTTTTGCCGATGATCACCCGATCCCTCCATTGTTTACGTAATAGCTTTCTCGGAAGTGGTCGGAGAATTGCGAGTAGGGCGAACAGTTACGAAACTAAAACCCACCCCGAATAAAACTGAAACATCGGGGAGTTAAACCGGATGGATGTTTTGTCATTATAAACGGTAATTGGATGGGGCTTTTTGCGATATACTATTTTTCAGTATATAAACAAATGAGTTTTGTACATTTTAAGTGTTTATGAAACGCGTCAAATGTAGGGACATCCCCTTTAAGACATGTGTTAGCGTACGTCCATTGTTAAAATTCTGGTATCAAAGCCTACTTTATGAGTAGCGATATTTCAACAATTAACCCCACTGTCAAACACACTGTCTGCAATGTCAACTACTTCCAATTCAATGAAGCCTTTTAGACACAATTGACCGAGTATCAAACAGATTGGATCCTAATGAGACACCGAGTTACTCCGTTTCTCACCTGGATCCAAGTTGTTTGCAAATTTAATGCAAATTAAGTTGTGGATACTAGGATATGGGTTACAGTTTCACGATTTACGAATATTCTTTACTTTACTCTTGAGATTGTCATATTGAAGGTCTCTTTAGTTCTGTCTGTGTAATCGTTGTAATGCTAGATACAATGGAATTCTACGAATATTGTATATACAATGCTCCCTCTCTACAACGACACCCTTTGGGATACGAATATTGAATGTGTTGTTCAGAGGGATTTGTTATAGGGAGGGAAATCAAACAGAATTAGCTTGTTTGCAGATCCCCATATAAGGTGTATTTCGAGAACTAAAACCGTTATGCCTCAATCAAAACCTATGTTGTGACCACTCTTTAAAATCGTCACAAAGTGACGATTCTAAAGAGTGGTCACAACATAGGGTTTGATGGAGGCATAAAGAAAATACGATGGAAAAAAGTTGTTTCTGGAGCCTTGTTGTTTCGGAAACAGTGACATGCGTTGTTGTAAGGAGGGAATCGTTATTGAGAGGGCCGTTGTAGGGAGGGAGCACTGTAATACAATACAGAAGTAAACGAAAGGAACTGTATAAAATGTGACCTACATATAGTTACAGAGAATTGTGGGCTGCATTGGTCAGTGTATTTATTGTGTTTTGTTTGTGTTCGTGTTGATCAACGTCCGTTTCTGCTCACTATGGGCTAATTGGACGCCCCAGAGAGAGGGGAGAGGATACAGAGAATACCGGGCGCGATGCCCTACTCTTATTATCGACTGAGTTTCTCTGGTTCTTTTAGATGCCCAGTGTAAAGCACTGGGCATCTAAAATCAGTGTTTCTTGTGTTCAAATATCTATAATCGAGATGACTTTCAGTTGGTTTTAAAGATAATCTAGGAAGAAATGGGTTAATAGCCATTAGGTACATTCGTGTAATCATTTCTTAAATGCAAAGTAAACAGAGATAGGTTAACGTGAATTTCGTTTGGTATACAGAGTCTAGGTTGCCGAAATATAATTGACCATGCAGTTAGTACACGTACGCTAAGCAAAACCCCACTAAACCAGACATTACATATAGTATAAATATTGGTCTTTAGAAAGATGGCAGCTGAATGCAGGGTGAAAGTCATACAGAAAGCTCCTCTAGGAGTTACTCGGCATCTCATCGGGAATCATGCTGTTTGCAAATGAGAGTCAGGATGTGGATAGGGCAGTGGTTCGTGATAGCGGGAAAATGGTTCATGATAGGGGGATAATGGTTCGTGATAGGGGATAATGGTTCATGATAGGGGATAATGGTTCATAATTGCGGGATAATGGTTCATGATAGGTGATAATGGTTCATGATAAGGTGATAATGGTTCATGATATGGGATAATGGTTCATTATAAGGGGATAATGGTTCATGATAAGGGGATAATGGTTCATGATAAGGGGATAATGGTTCATGATTGGGGGATAATGCTTCATGATTACGGGATAATGGTTCATGATAGGTGATAATGGTTCGTGATAAGGGATAATGGTTCATGATAAGGGGATAATGGTTCATGGTAAGGGGATAACGGTTCATGATTGCGGGATAATGGTTCATGGTTTACGGGATAATGGTTCATGATTAGGTGATAATGGTTCATGATAAGGGGATAATGGTTCATGATTGCGGGATAATGGTTCATGATAGCGGGATAAGGGTTCATGACAGTCGTACAACCACTCATGACAATTAACATTTAGCCTGTCATGGGCGATGAGTGAATATCCATGCAAACAGTTTGAATCCAGATGAGACGCCGAGTAACTCGGCGTCTCATCAGGATCCAAACTGTTTGGCACCCTGGTTGCATTTTGGTAGACAAATTGATTGTAGCTTGAATTTTGAAAATGTAGTCTGTGAAAAAATCTGTAAAACAATATTTGCTTAGCAGGATAAGGTTTAAAGAAAACTTATGAATAAAGGGGAGTAACTGCAGTTGATTCTGTTTTGGGCTGTCTTTAAAGAATTATCTCTTTCTTAAAGAAATATAATCAATGAAAACATTATCATAATTATATAAAACTACATTATACTGGGTGTTGTTTCGAATCCCTCGCATACCTGAACTTCCAATCAAGCTCGCTTTTAACCCTTTCCCTTATGTAAGCGCATTTTGACGCATCTGCAAACAGAGCAGACCCAGATCAGACGGCTCCTATAGAAGCCATCTGATCAGAATCTGCTCGGTTTGCTTATGGTGTAGTATAGATCTGATTCAACAGCTTCTGTCTGAGGCAAAATGTCTTGTGTTCATATGCCATTATAAATAATAATCTTATTAATACAACAGGGAAAGGGTTAAATAAGAAATATTTACACATCAGTCCGTTTTTCGCCACGAGTGACATAACAGGCATTTTAATAGCTTGGATCTAGATAAGACATCTAATCACTTATTGACTCATCAGGATAAAAAACTGTTTGACACGTCGGGTTATATTGCAAGAAATTATGATTATATGAATACTAACTAGATATTTTTTTCATATCGGTTCATGCACACAGGACATTTCGCCCATGGTGGACATTGTGGAACCAGATCTATATTATCTTATAAGTAAACACAACAGACCCTGATCAGACGGTTCCTTTATGATCAATCTGATATGGGTCTGCTCTGTTTGCAAAGGCGTAGTAGAAAGGCGTATTTATTGAGTAATGGATTAAGATATCTTAAAGTAATGATTATGACTTTCACTATGTTAATACGTTTCTTGTGGCATACATGTATACATGTACTCAGTTTAGTGTTTAGCTTTAACCTCTATCCAGTGAGCCGGTGTCATTGGGATTACTTAAATTCAATCAGGCTCTTGATAAACTATTCACTGGTTGTTAAACAGCTTGGACCCTGGTGAGCCCCGGATATACTTTACTTATTGACGAAGGGGAGTAACTACCGTTGTCTCTCTAGGCTACTATGTTTAGAGAGTTGTCTCCCATCTGTTTCCTTAAATCAGCATTGACTTTTAGCCTGCTGGGTAAATTACTTTAACAGAATGTTTTACCTACTACATTTTCAAAATTCAAACTATAATCGAATTTTCTACCAAAATGCAATAAGTAGGTCAAACAGTTTGGATCCTGATGAAACGCCGAGTTACTCGGCATCTCATCTGGATCCAAACTATTTGCATAGATATTCACTCATCCGCTAATAGCAGGCTAAAAGTTAAAGATGTAGTGGTCAGTGAGTAAATAGGCTCCGCCCATAACAAGGTCCAGCGTATCACGATACAGTGAAGGGTTCCAGCCCTAGCATGTATGTCTGTAGAATGCGGTATGCGTGTACATGTTAGTTGCTAGTAGTATGCGAGAGTAAATAAACGTAGAAAACTTATCCCATTAGGGTCTGTTATAAATACCATCCCTTTAAGGGTCTGATACTCAACACATGTAACAATACAAAACATTACAAAATACATTTATTTATGCAATATATCTACAGCAAAATCTCGATAATTCGAAGGTTTAAAAAAAGAAGATTTTAGATATTTTGAGGCAAATATTTAACGCAGAGTGAAAGTCGTGCAGAAAGCTCCTATCTGAGTGAGTGAGTGAGTGAGTGAGTTGGGTTTTACGTCCGACCAACAGTATTTCAGTTAATTGCAGACGGCACCCGCATGAGACAAGTTATAGTGCTGCCTCACTGGAATACTCCTGCCGCAGGTACATAGCAAGGGCACCCCACCCAGTCACATTATCCTGACACCGGACCGACCAGTCCTAGAACTACACATTTATTGTCGAGCGTAGACAAGGGAGCTACTAGTATCAACTTTTAACGACTTTTGGTCTGTCGCGGCCGGGGTCCTATCTGAGAGCAATGACACATATTTGAGTGTTCGACTAAACGAGATTTTACTGTACTATTTTTTTATCAATTATTTTTGCTTTCTCGAATCCTTCATATACATCAACTCCTAATAAAGATGGCTTTAAGAAAGGACATACAGTAAAACCTCTTTATAACGGCCACTAAATTGCGTTAACTAGTTGGTATTTAGTGCAGGTGGTTGCTTAACCCTTCGCTTGCTATTCACGTCAATATACGTACCTGTAAATAGTGAAGACCCAGATGAGACAGCTCCTGCAGGAGCTGTCTCATCAGGGTCTGCACTATTTACAAATTGATTGTGCAACCAGTGCATTCCATAGCAGTGATTGCACAGCGAAATACTTGTACACAGTGAAGATATATGTAATTATACAACAGGGCATGGGCAAAGAAGGAGAAATGTATTTTTAAATTCAGCAAGCGAAGGGTTAAAGCAATGTGAAAATAAAACAGAACGCTTCTATAGGAGCGTTCTGTTTTACTTTCACCTTGTTTTAAGCAGCCACATGCCTTTAACACAGAATATTTGATGTAATTTAGTGGTCGTTATAGAGAGGTGTTACTGTATTTCCAACATAGCTCGTATCCCACTTAACGCGTGATATCACATGCATTTACATGCAGCGTGGACCCAGATGAGACACTGAGAAGCTTGGCGTCTCATCCGGATCCAAGATATTTTATAATCGGTCAATAGTGTCTAAAGATCTTTGGGACGAATTGGATGCAGGCAAAAAGTGCACACGAAACAGAATTGAGAAGATATTATTTTTAACAGTGGGGTACATGCTAACTCCTAAACACTTTACCACAACGCTCGCTCGTGTGTACACTATGGACATGGGATAATTATGGTATATTGATTATTATTGATAATAGTCAATTCTTTGTTGTAACTTAACTCTTTCGCTGCCAACTTTTTGTCGTCTGCACTTTGCCGTCTGCTACAATTTTCAGTTTTCGTTTTTCCTTTATTTTTGTTTCATAAAATAGCAACAGTAACAAATAGTTTGGACCCTGATGAGACGCCGAGTTACTCTGGACCCAAACTGTTTGCATTTAAGCAATGACCCATGCGGCACTGGCAGCGAAAGAGTTAACCTTTTTACGTCTTTTTAACCCTTTCCTCCATAAATACGCCTTTCTACGCCCCTGCTGTAAAAATCACCAGTTGAAACCATTGTGATAAATAGAGCATTTGCCCCTATAGGAGCAAATGCTCTATTTATCACAATGGTTTCAAACTGCAAAATTCTAAAAGAAAAATTCTTTTCTCTAGTTAATGCTTCTTTTGGGTAGATTCATTCAAAGAGGTTGGGTCTAAAAATAACCTATGAGGTAATGGGTTAATCTAGTATTTCAGTCATGTAACGACGTCCAGCTAATTACAGGTGGAGGAGGATCCCAGATGTTCTTCTGTGCACGGAACGAATTGCATTGTTTCGTGCACAAAAGAACATCCAGGTAGAACCTCCGACCTACAGGAAGCCAGCTGGAAGGCTTCCTCACATGACAAATCCAAATGCCCAGATCTGGATTCGAACCCAAAGCGGGGAGGTGCCAAGCGATTGTCAGTCGAAGACGATAACCACTCGGTCACGGGAGCCCCTTTCTCTGTTGATTATTCATGTAAGAAACAATGGTATCACGAGTATTTATTAGCTGACATGTCATAATGGCACATGTATTAGCTGACATGTCATAATGGCACATGTATTAGCTGACATGTCATAATGGCACATGTACACATTGTATTTATTAGCTGACATGTCATAATGGCACATGTACACATTGGTATTTATTAGCTGACATGTCATAATGGCACATGTACACATTGTATTTATTAGCTGACATGTCATAATGGCACATGTACACATTGTATTTATTAGCTGACATGTCATAATGGCACATGTACACATTGGTATTTGGCATTGGTAGAAACTCTAAGAGTCAGAACTACAGTAAAACGTGTCTATAATAGCCACTAAATTACATCAAGTATTTTGTGTTAAAGACAGGTGGCTGCTTAAAGCAAAGGTGAAAGTAAAACAGAACGCTTCTATTGGGTCGTTCTGTTTTACTTTCACCTTGCTTTAAGCAGCCACCTGCTCTAGATACCAACTAATTGACACACTTTAGTGACCGTTATAGAGAGGTTTACTGTATTATAATTCTACTAGCACACAGTGCAAACTCCGCTCATACGGCTTCCACAGTGATCATCTGATCTGGGTTTACACTGTTTGCAAAGGTGTGAAGAAATTTTATATGAAGAGAACAGTTACTCTTTTGTACTATGAGCAATTGCCGTCTGCAAATATATTTGTGTTTCAGCTCATATTCTCTCATTTCTTCGCAAATTAGAGTATCAGACTGACAAATGTTTTGGATTCTAATGAGATGCCAAGTTGCTCGGCGTCTTATCTGGATCCAAAATGTCTATAAATGTTGCCAGTAAAGTGCTGACGGTTACACACCTTGCCAGCGAATCGAGTCCGAGCTGAAATACCTTGTTTTATATTGCCATCCGTAACAAATATAGTTTACTCCTACTAAACCGATCGCTTATTGATTATCTATTGACATCAAAGTAATACAGAAACCGCCCGTAGGAGCTCTGTACAACGTTCGCCCTGCATTTAGCTACCACTTGCAACGAGGACCAGCATTGCACGTCATTTGAGTGCTTGTATCTGTATTATATCATAAGCAAAGAGAACAGACTTGATCTACACGAGCCGTCTTATATTGGTCTACTCTAATTGCAAAAACCTAGAAATGCGTATATATGTGGAGCAAAAAGACTGTGAAACAACTTTCTTTATTATTTACTTACGAAGTGTTAACCTTTCCTTCATAAAAACTCTTTTCGCGCATATGCAAATAGAAAAGACCCAGACAATACGGCTCCTGTAAGATCCGACTGACCAGTGTCTGCTCCGTTTGCTTACAAAATCTGACTCCTAAAATAATATGACTATGTCACTACTACTTACATGAATATTGAACAGGGAAAAAGTTCAAGCCGAGTGATTGTAAGTGATAATATTGTTTCAAACTTTGAATGCTGAATATTCACTATAAAATGACATATGAACGTAGGTGTTTTCACGCATCTGCAAACAGACTAGACCCAGATCAGACGGCTCCTAGAGGAGCCGTCTGATCAGGGTCTGCACTATTTGCTCATGGAATTTGATAGATCTGTTCGTTTAGTTGGCTATAGTGTTCCACCTTCCATATTTCGTTATAACTACATGTAGTTTATTCATAAATATTCACAATGAAGAAAATATTCCAAAATAGGGAATTAATATAATACATAAATACTTGAAACTGCTCTTTGAAAAAGGCCCTTAGTGGTCGAAATATTAGATCAGAGCAGTTCAAGTATTTATGTATTACATAAATATTCAGTAAGTATTGAAATTTGGAATAAACATAGAACAGGGAAAGGCTTAACCATGGAGTCCTTTCAGTAGATTTCTATTTATAAAATACTTAAATCATTAGATGACTGTGTATGGCAATCAGTGTAGACCATTCATTTGGGGAATTTTTTGCATACATTTCATCCTGCATGAAACAGTCACATGTCTTAAAACCGGCAATGATGCTAAAATAAAAGTCAGGATGAGAGACGTTTTTCTCACATAACTCCCATTATCTCCGGGTTAGAACGGGTTTAGATTCCCTAATCTGTATAACACGTGTAAGAACACTTTAAAACAAATATGACGTCACACGGCATAATATGACGTCAAACCATGTAAACCGATGTTTACATGTCATTAAACCGGCGAAAATATAGATATACTGTTTTGGCTATGTGAGAAAAAGAATCTGATGCTCGTTGTCTTTTTAGATCACATATTCCTAAACTCGCCAAGAAAATGTTATTAAGTTCGCCAAAGGCTCGCTCAATAACATTTTCTAAGGCTCGTTTAGGAACATGTGACCTTAAAAGACAACTCGCAACATATCCTCTATGTACTGTGATAGTAAGTATCAATCAAGGAAGTCTTGCCTGAATTCAAACCAAAATAATGACCGTTTCTGTTTCAGATTGCATGTAACCTTTATGCTGCCAAGCGCGATATGACCGATACTTGTAAATAGCCTAACCCTTTCTGTTTTAGTGTCCGCATTGTCGTGTGCTGGATACAGTTGTGTTTGCTTCATAATTCAGAGTGGGAGATTGTTCAATTTCTTTATAAAACAATAAACAGGGTGTCAATCAATCTGGATCCTGATAAGATGCCAAGTTACTCGTGTCTCATCTGGATCCAAACTGTTTGCATATGATATCATTCATCCGTCTTGGTTACAATCCTGACAGGACATCAGGCATTTGCCCCTATATGTCTATATAAACACAAAAGAAGAAAAAAAACCAGCAACAAATAAACCAGTTGAAATAATAGTTAACCCATTTGGCGCCAAATAAATTCTATCTGCTAAGATTATTTCTATGTAAGGTTTCAGTCTTGGGTTTTCTTCAATTTCAGTACAAATTACAAACCCTGTCAACAGTTTAGATCCAGATGAGATGCCGAGTTACTCGGCGTCATTTCTGGATCCAAACCGGTTTACAAAGGTTATTACGAACTCGCTTATGGTGGCGAAAGAATTAATCCCTTCCTTCCCCAGTTGCATATTCATGAAAGAAATATTGACATCATGACTATCAATTACATTATTTCTTATAATGGTATATGAACACGGGGCATTTAAGCTCTGGCAGTAACGGTAGAATCAGATCTATATTATATCATTAGTAAACACAGCAGACCCTGATCAGACGGCTCCTATCTACTGAGTTTTCAAATGCGTGAAAATGCGATTATATGAGGGAATGGGGTTAAAATGCAGCAGGTATCATATCGAGCTGACATCTCATTGGCAGTAGGATAAAGATTAGGAATTAGTGGCTGAAATGAATGAGGAATAACCATTACAACGCTGATTGTTCAAAATAGACTATTCCAAAATTCAAGCAGGGCAAGCTTACGGTGAATATTGAGGGATGTTTTTTCTAAACAAATGTGTATCAAGACAAACAGTGCATACTCTGGTGAGACGGGACCTCTTTGAGCCCTCTCACCGGGGTCTACACTGTTTGCAAATGACTTTAAGTAACTCGTTTTCCGAATCTTTAGGGTTAACAGTGCAGCTCGCAGCAAGACTGGATAACATGATGATATTCTGTTGGGTGAGCATATTAGAAATTCGCCCAAGGGAATATGCCTTAAATAACCCCTTTTCCGTCAAATTCTAAACTGGAATAAATCAAATTATCCAGTGACGGATTCAATACGATAAGATTTCTCACGGGCTTAGAATGTGCAGAAGTGAAGTAGACGAAATATTATCATCTTGTGGTCGGTAATCTCTTTCTCAGGAAAATGAATAACAGTAAAACCCATATTAAGCGACCACTCAATCAATAAAAATTGGCATCTTATAAAGCAAGTGGTTCCTTAATGCATATCGAATAGAAGCTCCTATGGGAGCTTTATACATTACTTTAGTCCTGCATTAAGCTACCGTCTGCCTTTACGAGCCAGTATTACATGTAACCCCATTTGTGGTGGTCGTTTTAAAGGGATGTTACTGTACAGTGTACAATGTTTCCTGGGGGACATTCCATAATTACCATTAGTATTCAAATAGACAAACTGATCCAAATAGTGCAGACCCAGACCAAACGGCCCATGAAGAAGTCATTTCATCAGAATATACACTATGTGTTACTATGTCACTCTAATGTGGTGTCATCAAAATTGTACCTAATTACTCAGCTAACAAGTAAGTAGAGAGGGGGTGATTAGAGGGTTAATACACGTTTTTTCGGGCAATAACATCTGCAGTGTCCCGAGGGACTGTTGTTGGCCCGAGCCCGAAGGGCGAGGGCAACAACATTCCCGAGGGACACTGCAGATGTTATTGCCCGAAAACAAACGTGTATTAACGCTATTCTTGCACAAAACCCATTTTCTGCGTTCCTGCATCAATTTAATTATTCCAAATACAAGCAAAACTACCGCAGCAAAACTATACACATCTTTGACACTTTGTTCGATTTATGCTGTTTCCGGGCCACTGTTTTCTTTCTAACGTCAATTCATGATTGTATCAAATACCGTTTACACAGAATTTAATTCAACATGTATATCACTAAAAATAGTTCATTGTCGGTGCCCCTGAAATAGTCGCACCGTTCATCTAGCTTAGGTCCAAACGCTACAGCATTCAAGTCCATTGTTTACCTTATTCCCCGAGTAGGTATAATTAAAACCGGTCAACAACAGCGCGTGAGCACGAGAATCGCCTTGTTAATACATGGTCTAGCGGGACTACAACAGCATGTTTTATGCAAGAATAGTGGTCCAAATACAGTTGAACTTCGATAGCTCGAACTTTTAGGGACCAACCAAATTACTTCGATATGACAGAAGATCGAGTTATCCTATTTCTGATCTGGGTAATGTCTTAAGTTCACAGTTTAATGCAGGTCTAAAGTAACATAGGAGCTTTCAGAATTACTTTAGACCTGCATTAAGCTGAAACACGTGTTTCTAGATATGCGTAGTAATACATTTTAGAGCAATTGTGTATTGTAAGTTTTGGAAGGACTGGACGTTTTGTTCGAGCTATCCCGAAGTTCGAGTAATCCGAGTTCGTAATATCGAAGTTCAACTTTAAGCACATACAGTATCAACCCATTCCCTCCTACTGGCGCGTTTTAACGCCTCTGTTAAAATGACGTTTCAAACCAATGTGATAAATAGACCATTTGCTGCATAGGAGCAAATGCTCTATTCATAAAAATGATTTCAAAGCTACACAAATTAAAAAAAAATCATTTCTCTAGTAAATGCTCCTTTTTTCGGTATTGATTGAATGTCTGTAAAAGCAGTAAATAGAACCCCGCTAATGCGACCACCTAAAAGAGGTTTAATTCTGGGTGCTAGATGCATTTGGTAGCTTAATGCAGGACAAAAGTAATGCAGAAAGCTTTCTGTATCCCTTTTGTCCTGCATTAAGCAACCACCTGCTTTTAAAGACACCCATTTTTACACATGTACATTAAGTGGTCGCATTAGAGGAGTTCTACTGTATATTGTATAATTCTAGGTGCTAGATGCAGATGGTAGCTGAATGCAGGACAAAAGTAATGCAGAAAGCTCCCCAAGGAGCTTTCTGCATTACTTTTGTCCTGCATTAAGCAACCAACTGCTTATAAAGACACCCATGTTTATTCCTTAAGTGGTCGCATTAGAGGGGTTCTGCTATATTTTGTAATAATGTTAGAATTTACGATATTTTCAGTAAATAAAACCCCGCTAATGCGACCACCTAAAACAGGTTTAATTCTGGGTGCTAGATGCAGGTGGTAGCTTAATGCAGGACAAAAGTGATGCAGAAAGCTCCTAAAGCTTCTGCATTACTTTTATCCTGCATTAAGCAACCAACTGCTTGTAAAGACACCCATGTTTATTCATTAAGTGGTCGCATTAGAGGGGTTCTGCTGTATATTGTAATAATGTTAACATTTACGATATTTTTCCATCGTACAATCTGAACTTAGACAGGCGCCGATAAGCAAAATTTTATGGATATTGTACGTGCATATTGCCTTTGTCTCGTAATGACACACTCACGTCGTATTTCCATCATACATGTATATTCATGATACACGTTCTTTCAAGTGACTGTAATTGTTCGTAATAATAGCCGTCGGAAATTGAATCAGAGCAGGACATTCTTTACGACATAAAACGTAATAAAGTACTCAGCATGAGCTCGTTTGCTCAAATTTTGTCAGTTTATCATGTACAACAAACCCAATTCCAGAGTAACAAATAAGACAACAATGGCATTTCAATGCTGCATTTTCAAAGTGGAATACTTTTGAAAAAACAACAACTTTTAACCGGAATTCTAGAGAAGAATTAAGATACTTGTAGGCATATGGCTGCTTCATGCAGAGTGAAAAAACTATGCAGACAGTTCCTAGATGATATTTCTGCATGACTTTCTCCCTGCATTAACCCTTCTCTTGCTGAATTTTAAAATACATTTCTCCTTCTTTACCCATGCCCTGTTGTATAATTACATATATCTTCACTGTGTACAAGTATTTCGCTGTGCAATCACTGCTGTGGGGTGCACTGGTTGCACAATCAACTTCTAAATAGTGCAGACCCTGATGAGACAGCTCCTACAGGAGCTGTCTCATCTGGGTCTTCACTATTTACACATAGGTATATTGACGTGAATAGCAAGCGAATGGTTGAGCTGCCATCTGTCACCAATGCTCCTCAAGGAGCCCGCCCTCTGTCCTGTGTGCACCCTGTTTTCAAACGACAGCCAACCCGCTTTCGGCATTCAAATAGATAAAAGTTTGACCTTTGGAATTTTGTTTTGAACTCGCGCATTTCTGCATAGCAAGTTCTTAACTCTTTACTCCATGAATCTTCATGTACGAAATAATGACATCATGAATATTTAATAGTCTCGGCGTCTCGTCGAGGTCCAAGTTGTTTTGTGATTCAGGTCGTAGTAAGCCGGAAAATATATAATACAAGAGGTATAGTGAGGCATGGGGTGATGGTACCTACGCTACTGTCTTGCAATGTGGTTAACTCTTTAGGCGCCAAATTTCTAATTGTCGTCTGCAACCCAATTTTGTTAAATCATTCGATAAAATAAGGAAAATGAGATAAATGAAAGCACAATTCAAAGGAATAAACCACAGATCTAGAACTAGAATTTAAGACAAAAAGTGAAGTCCCTGATCAGACGCCGCCTTCAAAAGGCGGCGTCTGATCTGCGACTGCACTATTTGTTGTGGTGCATTTTTGCGACATTGGCGGTGAAAGGGTTAAGAACGTAGTTCGGGGGAATTATGTTGAAGAACTCTTTTTTAGTCGATAAGGAAGTAAATTGGTGTATCGACAAAGAGACGTATTGAATTGTTCCAGAACTGGTCTAGAATGTGCAACTGTCCGTTTATAAGAAACAATTGATGTCTGGATTACAATGGATCCGTGAATATATAATTCATATGATGCAGACAAATTGTGCCCATTTCAGAAAACTACTATCTTTGTAATGGATATTGATATGTGCGCTCTGTAACAATGTCTCTGTTTTCCGTTATAAACAAACAATCTTACAGGATACAGTTAAACCCTTCTGAACCGGAATTTTAATAGAGAACATTTTTCGATACTTTTAGGCAGGTTGTTGCTTAATGCTGAGTGAAAGTCATGCAGAGGAACCATATGCATGACTTTTAACCCTGCACCAACCCTTTCCTACACAAATACTCTTTTCTACGCCTCTATAATAGTCACTTCTTGAAACCATTGTGATAAATAGAGCATTTTCTCCTATAGGAGCAAATTTTCTATTTATCGTAATGGTTTTAAACTACAAAATTCTAAAAAAAATCCTTTTCTCTAGTTGATGCTCCTTTTCGGTAGATTTATTCAAAGAGGTTGGATCTGAAAATAGCCTATGAGGTAATGGGCCACCTGTCTCCAAGACCGATATCTATTCTAGATTTAACGTCCGGTTTAGAGGGGTAATACTGTAGAGGATAATCGGGTATATCGACGGTATAGGGAAAATCTAGCATTAAACCTGTACTCAATGGATATTCATGTAGGAAATAGTGACTTCATGGATATTTATTATAATATATGTATAATTGTACATGACCATAGAAATGTTTTACTATGGCAGAAACGGACAATGATCAGACGGATCAAACAGGAGCCGTCTGATCTGGGTCTACTCTGTTTGCATAGGCGTATAAACGCGTATTTATGGAGTAATGGTTTATATAATTTAATGATTAAATCATTTACAAAAGTGTCCTCTCCTTATTCTTAAACTAATGTTTTATTCCATATCTTTCCAAATATCAGATAGTCAAACAGTTTCGACCCCGAATGACATCTTATCTGGATCCAAACTGTTAGCAAAGAACATTAACCCTTCGCTTGCTGAATATTAAAATACATTTTTTCTTCTTTACCCATGACCTGTGGTATAATTACATATGTCTTCACTGTGTACAAGTATTTCGCTGTGCAATCACTGCTGTGGAGTGCACTGGTTGCACAATCAACTTGTAAATAGTGCAGACCCTGATGAGACAGCTCCTGCCGGAGCTGTCTCATCTGGGTCGTCACTATTTACAGGCACGTATATTGACGTGAATAGCAAGCGAAGGGTTAATGTTTCGTCCCATATATTGTAAATACAGTAGAACAAGATGTATAAATACGCGTTTTTAAGGAAGGTGGTAGCTTAATGCAGATCGAAATTAATGCAGACAGCAGGAGCTTTCTGCTTTACTTTTGCCATGCATTAACCCTTTCAATCATATGCTATTTTAGACCCGACCTCTTTGAGTAAATCTACCAAAAGGGAGCATTTACTAGCAAAAAGGAAACATTTAGAATTGTGTAGTCCTGAAACCATTTTGATAAATAGAGCATTTGCTCCTATGGAGCAAATGCTCTATTTATAACAATGGTTTCAAAAAGTGACTTTTACAGACGCGTCAAAAGCCGTCAATATAAAGGAAGGGGTTAAGCAATCACCTGCTATTTAAATCTTCTATTTTAACCCTTCGCTTGCTGTTCGCGTCAATATACCTACCTGTAAATAGTGAAGACCAAGATGAGACAGCTCCTGCAGGAGCTGTCTCATCAGGGTCTGCACTATTTACAGAATGATTGTGCAACCAGTGCACTCCACAGCAGTGATTGCACAGCGAAATACGTATACACAGTGAAAATATATGTAATTATACAACAGGGCATGGGTAAAGAAGGAGAAATGTATTTTAAAATTCAGCAAGAGAAGGGTTAAATACATGTATGGTCGCCTCAGACAGGGGCCACTGCACAACACTTTTGTAATAAGCCACCTATATGCACACTTGATTATTCCAGCCTTTTTTCAATATCGGATATGGTATCTTGATTACGCTTTTTTCACATGTGAACAATCATTAAAACATTTCCCACAGGAACATTTATGTAATAATGGGCACGTCGTAAATAAGCAGGCACTATTGGACTGTTGTAATGTCACATGAACAATAAGGTTTGTGGGGATAAAAGAAACTGCAGAATGAAATATATAAAATTCCATAAGCCAACAGAGCAGAATCTAATCAGACGGTTCTTTAAAATTAAAGGAATGATTTTTCGTTCTAAAACGAAAGGTGCGTGTGTTTAAGCTACCCGGGACTTTCGACTGCCATGTGTCCTACATGCCTCATATATTCAGCCCCTTTTTCTTGAATATTTATATTCAGTAATTCGTAATGTCATGCATATGATATATATTAACTGTTAATGATTTTATAATGACCAATGTAGAACTTAAGTACTACAAGATGTGTCTGCTCTATATCTACTAGTGGCGTTAAAGGGTGTATAGGATATTAACCCATTTGCTCCCAGTAGATTCTTCCACGCTTATATATTGGATTAGTCTATCTTATATTCTAGAGATGTCTGGTCTAAATTTTCATTTGTGTTTTATATTGAAATTCCTATCAGCAAACAGTGTAGACTCTGATCAGACGCCGCATAATGCGGCGTCTGATCAGAGTCTACACTGTTTGCCTACGTCCCATATATGAGATCGTTGGAGCAAATAGGTTAATACATTATTGGACGCCCAATGAGAGAGAGGAGGGGATACCGAGAAACCCGGCCGAGATGCCCTACTCTTATTATCGACAGAGTTTCTCTGGTTCTTGTAGATGCCCAGTGTAAAGCACTGATACATCGGTTTAAAGTCTGGACCGAATTAATTGGTCCGGCGGGGGATCGAATCCGGGGCCCTTAATATTGTAGTCGAGTGCGTTAACCACATAACCACGTCCGCCGGTTTTATTACCTTTTATTACTATCTAGTTTCCCTCGTTCGCTGCCAATAGCGCATGCAAATAGTTTAGACCCAGATCAGACCCAGATCAGACCCAGATTAGTAAGATATTTTGAAAGAAATATAGATAGATATATTTATTTCGGAATACAGTTTTTTAATATGGTGCACAAAACATGTATCACATCATAATAAATAGAGTTAAGTAAAATGATTATTAGTAAAAACTGTGGCATGCTGTCTATACCAAGGACAACACACGAAAGAGCATGCTCTGAATTCCATTGTGGTCCTTAACAAGAGATGGGGGACTAAACAAACAAATACTGCAGCAGACGATACTGCTTGGTTTAGCAGCGAAATACTTAACTCTTTTGGCGCCAAATTTAAAAGTGACGTCAGCAATAATAATAATTTCATATTAAATATATTTCTAAACCTATATATATACCTGTATGCTTGGGCTGAAATAGTACAGAAAACAGTGTAGTCCCAGGTCAGATGCCGACTTGAAAAGGCGGCATCTGACCTGGGACTGCACTGTTTTCAGTGGTGCCAACAGGCGACATTAGCACCGAATGAGTTAACCCACATGTTCCAAACAATACATAGCATGTACAGTCTACTATACCACGACCTTATCTACGATGATATCGGTAAGGTTTAACCTGGCACTCATCACTTTCCGCCGACTTTCATCGATGAAAAATCGTGAATTTCCGTTGACTGTATAAATATCGCTACGTGCTTAGCACCATATACTACACACGCTATACATGCAGTATTAATACTGTCGCAATAGCCCAGTGGATGGTGTCGTTGACTCTAAGAATAGAAATTGTTGGTCCGAATCTAGGTAAACCCTAATTAAACTAAGGCAACATTTTTTTTCGGAAATATGTATATCTTTTATTCTGAAATATTGTTCACTTGTTATCATTATTTTCTTCATTTGTTCCAATTCTTTGCAAAGAGCGCTTCCTAAAGGACTGTTTGATTACATCACGTATACGCTGTCAATATATTTTGTCTTAGACAAGTTCCACTGTACAAACTTCACACACAATTTTTTTTCGTGGCCAGCATGCAACCATTTGTCCAAAAGAATTTTAAAAATCTCAGATCTCAAAACACATGTATGTAAGAAACAACTACGGTAGGACTCGAACCCACGATACTAATATCGGTATTGCTATGATTAAACCACTGAGCTACCAACGCTTGTATAGCCTTGAAAAGCTTATAATGTACTAGTGTCATTGTATAGTAGCGCATGCTTCACGTATGTGTTCGGAAAGATAAAAAACAGCTTACGGAAAAAGGCGGAATATTCATAAAGTGCCAGGTCAAACCCTATCGACAATATCAATACTTATTTTCTCATTACAAATAATTAGTGTGGTCAATAAAGGCATAGTTGGTTAGGTAATTTGAAACATCCAGGAAAACAACGAATCACCATTGATCTATTTGGTTGAACATGGTAAAGTATAAAGTAATCAATTTGCTGGACAGCCTTATTGCTATTTTACCTGTTATTCGATCACATCGCTTGAATAATTGATAAGATTATAAATAATTGATAAAATACAATTGTTTAATTAACAAACATCGCGACTGTAGCCATTCATGTTGTATGTTTTCTCAATATAAAACCTTAAGTGGAGGTCCTCACGCGAAATAGATAAATTAAGAGGTTAGGTATAGGTGATTGGTATTTCATTATATCTATGCATGCGTATACGCTCGTATTCGCTGATGTATGACGTTAAGCCATTTATTCCCATATTATTTCTGGAAAACTCGTCCGGATCTCATTTTGGAACCCGTCCACTTTACATGTTGAGGGGGACACAGCAAACAACTACATGCATTTGCTGGTACAAGCCATTGATATCAATCGGTTCAGCAAACCCCGCAAATCCAGATTAGAGGGTTCCTGATGAAGCCCTTAATACCCAAGGTTATAATATATCTAAGCCTGAGGCTGATATCATTCTCAAGTATCTGATTGGTCAGATTCTGAGCAAGCTCAGAATCTGACCAATCAGATGCTTGAGAATGATCTCAGGCTCAAGCAAAAATGTCCATAACCTCGGTAGCCTGGTTTAGGTCTACACTGCTTGCTTATATCCGTTTTAGGACAATGGCTACTTATGGGTTAATAGTTTAACCTTTGACCTGATTAATTTTCATGTATAATAGCACGAGGAATATCTACTCGCTGATATGTTCATAATAGCTGATATACTCGTACACAGAGGTATTGGTATTAGTAGCAATTATAGTGGCATATCTCATATAATTTTATAAGCACACAGAGCACATGCTGATCAGATTCCTCCTACAGAACCGTCTGATCTTGGTCCTCTCTATTTGCAAAGGCGTGAGAATGAGATCAATCGCCATTTAAAAGGCAATATCAAACAAAACAAACCGATAGAAGGAACATCATAATAATATTCACTGAAAATAAAAAACACCATTCCATACCGTTTCTGTCAAAGATCCAGCTGCTTGCTCTTATACAGACATGTCCAATATTTAACCCATTTGCTCCCAGTGGATTCTTCCATGCTTATATATTGGATTAGTCTATCTTTTATTTAAGGTATGTCTGGTATATTTCAAGACAACCTGGCAGCTTCTACTGTAACTTACATGTTTCGAGACATGTGGATAGCTTAACCCATTCCCTCATATTGACGACTTTTGACGACTCTGTAGAAGTCACTTTGTGAAACCATTGTGATAAATAGAGCATTTGCTCATATAGGAGCAAATGCTCTATTTATCACAATGGTTTTAAACTTCAAAATTCTAAATATTTCCTTTTCTCTAGTTAATGCTCCTTTTCGGTATATTTATTCAAAGAGGTTGTATCTAAAAATAGCTTATGAGGTAATGGGTTAAAGTGAGATGCATATGTCTTAGACAGCTTGGCTGCGTAACCTAATCATCGTGTATTTCACGAAGATTAAAAAACGATCCCCAGAGATGTTGCCCTATTCAACCTTTTCTGTCAAATTCTAAAACAGAACGAATCTAATTATCCCAGGACAGGTTCGAATGTTATTAAATTTCCCATGGGGGCTTGTCATACACCAGGCAAAGAAAGTATGTTTTATTATATTCAGCAGGTTTACCATATTGGCTAAAACATGTTCTCCTAGCATGTACAATATGTAACCCTTTGAAAAAGGTCCACGAAAGTACTCGCATTTACAAACAGTGTAGACCCAGTTCAGAGGGCTCCTATAGGTAACCTTTAATCTGAGTCTGCGCTGTTTATCATTCAAACTTCTCTAGCAATTTAAGCCTTTGTATTGATTCTATAGTTTAAAATTTTAAACACTGGTGGACAATTTTACTTCGAATTTTCAGTATTTAGACACATTAGCTGTCAGACATTCACTTAGGATGTCCAGCTGTTTACCTCTTGGAATGCTGTAATCGAGTGCATTGGCATTTGCAAATAGTGTATCCATGGCATGACAACATAAGTAATTCATGTCAGTCGCGTAACATCATAATACCCTTTATCACATAATCTACCATGTGGGAGTGCCGTAACAGAGTGTCGTATTTCGCAGAATTGCACTAGTGCATTTTTCATGCAAATTAGCAAGTTAGCTAATCGTAGCGCTCATTTAAAAAGCGTTAGCCAATCATAGCACTCCATGCGGGTCGTCCGTTGTATTACTACGCTGTGTGTAAAGCAATGGCAGAAACAGCCGTTAGCTAGTCTGTTTTATTTTCTATGGCAGTTTAAGGATTATGTGATAAAAAGAATCTTACATTCGTGTTCATTATACATTGTTTTTATGAAACTCGTTTACTATAATGAATATGACACTCGCTAAAGCTCGTATCATATTATTATAGTAAACTCATTTCATAAAAAACAATGTGTAATGATCACTTATGTAAGATCCTCTATTTATCACATTATACTTCCTGTAGATTTTATATACATACCACGTGTAATACAGAACGCAAAAAGCGGACGCAAGTCTAATATACGTAAATAGGGAAAAGAGGCCATTTTCATTTTTTCTTTATGTTTGCGTTTCTATCTTTTTGTTTTGTTTTGAGGCATGTGATAAAAAGAACTTTACATTTGTGTTCATTTACTATTGATATTTTCAAAAGTCGTCGACTAAAGTAAATGTGACACTCGACGAGCATGCCATATTATTTTAGTTTGATAAAACATCAATAGTAAAAGGTCATAGAGGTAAAATCCTCTACTTCGAAAAACATGGAATCAAGTGGTAAGCATGAATGGAATCAGCACATTTTATACTCTTAAGTTCTAATTTCATTCTTGTAACAGCAGTGTAGTTCTGTTTTGTGGAGCACATAGAACTAACTCAATTTACAGAGTAATCGTAACCTTGGGAACATGCAAACACATAATGTTAGACAGTGGCGATTCAATTACTAGAGTCCTCACTAGTGAAACGAACATTTTTATGCATCGCCTTATGGCGAAGGTGCATTACATTTTATCCTTGTCCGTACGCACGTCCCTACGTCTATCCTGTAAAGAAATCGTAAAAGACGTCCTGGCTTGTATGATTTGATATTTGGTCAGAAGCATAATCATAGTAAGATGAACCGTGTCTCCCCGTATCAGGTCTGTCGTTCTACTTCCTGTCTGCCGACACTTGGATTGAAGTTTTGTGATTGTTAAAGGACAAATAATTTCGTCATAGATTTCTTGGCTTGTGTAGGCTGGAAGTATTTGATATTTGGTCTGAAGCATAATCATTGTGAGTTGTACTGTGTCGACCCTTTTCAGGTCTGTCATTCATCTATTTCCTGTTTGTCGCGGGGACATCCGTGTCCCATGCATACATTGTCTTTTTTGCAAATATATGTCTTAATGAAATAAAGATATATTATTAAATATCTTTATTATATATTATCAAAATATTCATGGTTCTTGGTCCAGGTTCGTCTCGTACAATGTTGGATACCAAGCCAATTCACAATGACGTCTGCAATTATGACTGATATCGTTGGAAATTTGCAATAAATTGTTCCAAATTGCAGTATAAGTGTGTGCTCAGCAAGAGAAATTGTTTTCCGAATATGTCCCCGATGATTTAACAACTTTCGGTGCCAAATTTCTAATTGTCGTCTGCAATTAAATCATTCGATACAACAAGGAAATGAGATAAATAAATGCAAATTTCAAAAGAATAAAGCACACATATAGAAATAGAGAATGGGACAAAAAGTGAAGTCCCTGATCAGACGCCGCCTTGAAAAGGCGGCGTCTGATCTGGGACTGCACTATTTGTCGTGGTGCATTTATGCGACTTCGGCAGTGAAAGGGTTAAATGTTTTATGATATTAGTACTAATTCTGCGCTGTAAACTATATTTGATTTAAATTATTGGTAACAGCTAACGGCCAATATGTCGATATATAAAACGGAGTTTATATGAGAATAATAGCAATAAATAACATGTCCGGCATGCCATATTTTCCTTATTAAGATGCAGAAGGTACATTAATAACACAAGAAAACCAAATATCATTCTCGCAGAGGCAGCCAGCTTACCATGTAGATATAATGTGTTTGTGGGCGCTTATCGGCTATTTGATGATTAGGTTTAAAATGGGCATGAAATAATAATGAAACATACAGGTCTAATTAACTTTGGAAGATAGCATGCAGGTGAAGCACGTCATGGTATTTAATATTGTCTTGCTTTGCACGCACATAAACAACCAATAACAAAAGTGGACACGTCGAATAGACTGGAGAGATACATATAGTTGAACTTCGATTTCTCGATCTCGGATAACTTGAACTTCGGAGTAACTGGAAGGCCTAAATATACTTACATCAAACCTCCGATAGTTTGAACACTGAAATAAAAAGAGTAATGTACCTAGTTATAGTCTACCTTTAGTTCGAATGACCGCTCAACCGACTGTACATTTATTCCCCTGGTCATTGAGTCATTCGCCTACGATATTGAGCACTGCTGACATATGGCGCAATCATGCAGCCGCAGTACCGGCTAGTGACCCTCACAGGTACTCATTTTAACCCCTGTGTGGAGAGGAGGTGCCAGTGGGAGACACTGAAAAGCATCTCTGAAATTTCCGGGTCAGACTGGGATTTGAACCCTGGATCTCCGGACTGATAGTCAAGCGCGTTACCACTAGACCACCGCACACGCCAATATGCATCATTATCGGTCTTTCAGACAGGTGGCAACTTAATGTAGGATGAGCGTCATGCAGAAAACTCATAGAGGAGCTTTCTGCATGACTTTCACCCTGCATTAAGCAGCCATCTGCTTTAAATGGCACCAATTATTTATTAATAAAATTTCGTAGCATCGAGTTTTACAGTACAGTAAAACAACCTCTCTACAACGGCCACTAAATTACATCAAGTATTTTGTGTTAAAGGCAGGTGGCTGGAATAAGCGTTCTGTTTTACCTTCACCTGGCTGCTTCTTGCTTTAAGCAGCCACCTGCCTTATATGCAAATTAATTAACACAATTTAGTGGCCGTTATAGAGAGGTTTTACAGTATTTATATAAGTATCTAGACCAAACATATAACTGGACTAAATCTATTGAATTTTAAGTAGTTGTTGTTGCAAATAATGATAAATTGTATTGCTTCACTTACTTATTTCATCAAGTAAAATACTTCAGAAAGTAAGAATCTATTGCTCGATGGTTTCTTCGGTTTTTACCACAATGGAAATAAAAGGACCACAATGGAAATAAGAGCATGCTCTTTATTGTGTTATCCTTGGTATAGAAAGCATGCCATGGTTTTTCACTATGCATCATTTTACGAATTATTATTTATTATGATGTGATACATGTTTGTGAACCATATTATGTTTTCTGTTTGCCGAAATAAATCTATCTATCTACAACATTGGAGCTTATAGCGTACACTATATGTACTCTCTTCCCCATGAAAAAACATGTGAAAAATAATGACATCATGAATATCAATTAGAAGATGTTTCACATTCGTATCTGAACACATGCGGTTTGGCAATGACAAAAACTGAGACCTAAATTATTACGTAACCGGGTCGTCTGATTTGGGTCGATTCTATTAGCAAAGGCCCGAAAATGAGGTAAATAATGAAGTAGTTGTGGAATGAATATGTTTGCCTTTGGTATCCACGGTATTTGGCACAGGTTAGTTGTTTCAAATGAGTGTTATGATATACAGTCTAGAACTTATGCATCTCCTCTAGATAATATTGGTCTAAGAAAGAGTAGAAAGAGTAATCGAATAGGATACAGTCACTAGAGTTTTATTTTATGTAGAATGATCATCAATGTGATGTATTTCGACAAATGTCCGAGATGCAATTGGCTGACCAACATATGTATATAACAAAATAGACAGATTATTTTTGCGCAGACTTTAAAACAAACTTGAAGTGTTCGTTTGATCTGGGTTTACTCTGTTTGCAAATGCGTGAAAATGCGTTTATATGAAGGAAATAATTAAAGAAATCAAGTTCTAAACTGCTGTACATAGATTTGTATGAAAGCTGCAATATATTTTGAGAAATGTTGTGTTTTAGTGTACGGTTTTTATGTCGCTCGAGTCTTGTCATCGAATCACATTTCAACTCTTATATAATAATAAATTTGAACACCCAAAAGTACTTTAAAACGCACAGATTAGAGGTTAAGCAGACCTAGATGTTCAACCTGATCAGCATTTAATGTTGACTTTTATTTGAGAAGTGGACAAATGTATACCTAGATCTTTCTGCAATATCTCTTTTTATTAATGTAGTTTATTGTTTTTCTATATTGTCATTAATATGTCGTTGTCAGTTATTTTGTCTGAATCATGTCGTTATATTTCCGTTAGGACATGGAATGGCAACATGGCTGCACCAATAGATACGTATGATAGCATGCATATTCTTACTTACTGAGAACATATTTCCGCTCTTTCAACTTATTCCTCGATTCATTTACCCTTTATCCCATAAATACGTATTTCTATGTCTTAGCAAACAGAGTAGACCCAGATCTAACTGCTCCTATATGAGCCGTCTGATCAGGGTCTGCTCTGTTTGCTGATGATATAACGTAGATATGATTATACAGTTTCTGTCATGGCTAATAATGCCCGTGCCCATGTGTTATTATAACAAATGTATCTATTTAATATCCATGACATCATTGTTTCTTACATAAATACAGTGATCCCTCCCTACAACGGCCCTCTCAATAACGATTCCCTCCTTACAACAACGCATGTCACGGTTTCCGAAACAACAAGGCCACAGAAACAACCTTTTTCCATCGTATTTTCTTTATGCCTCCATCAAACCCTATGTTGTGACCACTCTTTAGAATCGTCACTTTGTGACAATTCTAAAGAGTGATCACAGCATAGGGTTTGATTGAGGCATAACGGTTTTAGTTCTCGAAATACACCTTATCTGGGGATCTGCAAACAAGCTAATTATGTTTGATTTTCTCTCCCTATAACAACTCCCTCTGAACAACACATACAATCTTCGTATCCCAAAGGGTGTCGTTGTAGAGAGGGGGCACTGTATTAATAGAGGAAAAGGTTCATATCATGAACCCTTTATTACCAATACAAACCAAACCTATAGAGGTATTGTTGATGTTCAATCTCCATCATAATGAGGACATTGATGAATTCCACTGATACATGTGTATATGTATATGGTACTTTCCATCCATAAGTCAGACTCAATTCTCAATAGTAACATGTTTTCCATCGGCCTTGTACAATATATCTTCTTGGAAATGTTCGCGGTTTCCCTGGTTGTTTTATTACCAGCAATGCCCATTTATTACATTTACACAGAGGGTCTTTACTATTATCGTATTTCCGAAACGCGTGCTGTGTGTTTAACAAGTCACCGGGGGAATATCTACGTCATTTTACCACATAAACAGTCTATTTACTATGCCCCTTTGTCTTCCAAGGAACATTAACTGTCGATAATTATTACTGACGTTCGACATTACTGCCACGTCCAAAACTAAGGATTATAAATCGTGCGCCATCTAATATGTAACACTTTGTAGCATTTCCAGAGTATCCATGCAACAAATGATTTTAATTTACTGAGAGACATGTAGTCTTAACAACAACTATCTGAAGTTACTAGGAAAAGTATGACTTGATATCGTTTTAATGACTACTGAGGCGTTACTGGTTTGCTTGGGGTTCTATTGTGCTTCGTATGCAACATACAATGTATGCACTTTTGTTCCAATGCCTCCCCATAACCTCCAATTATTATGTGTGCTTAGGAAGTTAGCCGATTTACTATTACATAGACGAATGTGCAAAGCAAATATGTTAAAGTATTGATATTAGAATCCTAGTTTGTTACTTGTTTTTGTATAAACAAGAGACGTTAACCCTCAATTACAATTTAATTGACACTAACATAGATTAGAATTGAAATAATATGATCAGGCTTTTTTACATTGTTGAATATCTACAGAATATAGCTTTTAAGGACTGTGTACGAGCCGCGATACATGCACGGGACTTAATAATGTATAGTACTGACCTCTTTATTTTACACCATTTGCACTACCGTATTAATTATGGAGTTTGAAGTACATAAAGGGACGTAATTTGTTTAGATTTTGATGAGCCAGACATTTGCATTGCTCTAGTGTTGACCTTTTTAATGTGTTTTATGCATCAATTTGCCAAGTTGTTTTTATATGTTTATAATACAAGTTTCAAACGAAAACCGATATAAGCCGTTTGAAAACAAGCATGTATATATTTAAGATAATAAAATTTGTTTGATTTAAGATGTTAGTACCATGCACCAAAGTAAGCACATAGCTACACAAGTATATATACTTTATATTCTAACAGCTTAATATATATTATACCTTTATACCAGCACACGAAAGAGTACACGCGTCCTGGAAGCTGATGATAAAGAAGCCAACAACAACAAAACAGTACATAACTGCAAACTGCTGATAAAGCATACTTTTATAATTATAAACATCGGCGCATTGAGGAGAAAAAAACCAGACGTTTATGCATTAAAGATTAGGAGATAAAATAGCGAACATATCAAATGCCGAAAATTCTTTATTTTACCATCGATATATAGATTTATAACAGTTATTTGTTTATCAGGCGAATGATTAGGGATCTACAGATGTTTAATGCGCGTAAAGGGAGGTGGTTTATTCTGTTGTGAAATGAGCAAGTGTACCTAGGTTTACTTAAATATATTTCACGCATTGATCTTTGTAAGACTTTCGTAACTTTATTGCATTTATGTAATGAAAATGACTTTATTATTGATTATATAAATAAAATAAAGGAAGTGGTTAATGTTACTGATGAGTTATTCCATATAAACTCATATTGGACCCGTGACGTGTCCAGTGTGGTTTTCAGCCGTATAGTACCGATTTATATTGGACTGCCATGCGATGAAAAAATGCTTAGAACTATTGGTTCACTTGCATTACGTGTAAAATAAATAGTGATATAAAACACATGTCTCTTCGCGTCTGCCTCAAGATGGTACCAGGTAAAACGTTTTCCACGTCAGTTGATGACCGGTTATTACGTCATATGAAGACTCGTTATAAATTGTTGTTCCTATCGCAGCGGACATGTGCATGATTTCCATATCTATTGAACATTCGTTACTGCACACACTTGGACATTTGCATTAGCCCTCTACCATCATGTAACGCTTTTGCAATTAGAAAATATCTAGATCAGATGGCCCATGTAGGAGCTGTCTTATCAGGATCTGCTCTTTTTTTTCTGCGTCTATGTTTTCGACATGGCCAAGACAGGACGTTGCTATGTTCATGTACCATTATAAAGTTCAGTTATTAACCCTTCGCTTGTTGAATTTTAAAATACATTTCTCCTTCTTTACCCATGCCCTGTTGTATAATTACATATATTTTCACTGTGTACAATTATTTCACTGTGCAATCACTACTGTGGAGTGCACTGGTTGCTTAATCAATTTGTAAATAGTGCAGACCCTGATGAGACAGCTCCTGCAGGAGCTGTCTCATCTGGGTCTTCACTATTTACAGGTAGGTATATTGACGTGAATAGCAAGCGAAGGGTTAAATATGCATTATGCCACAATGGCATTATTTTTGTCACGTATATTAATAAATTAAATGGTTAACAGCTTCATTGTATCCACTATCTGCACTGTATGGCTATATTTCCCACATCCGTTCACTGGAATCCTACATACTCACTCTTGTTTGCGTTTTAACCCTTTCCCTCATATAAACGTGTTTTCACGCACTTGTAAACAGAGTAGACCCAGATCAGACGGATCCTACAGGGTCTGCTCTGTTTGCTGATGGAATTTGAAATATCTGTTTCTTTAGTTTCTAAAATGGCCACTATGTTCCACCTTCCATATTTCATTATAACTATTTTGTTCATGAATATTCAGTAGGTATTGAAATTTGAAATAAACATAGGACAGGGAAAGGGCTAAATGTAAATTCACATTATTTAGACTATGCTAACTGAGGTCGGTTATGCCTTTTGCCTAGGGTTGTAATGGCAAAACAGCAATTTAGTAATGATGCAATTATCTCCCAGAGGACACTATGAACGATAATATCAATAGACAACATTGTGCTCATTTATTACTTCAAGTTCAACAACAATGAGTCAAGTGATCAGGAAATAACAATAATACATTAAACCCCCTCTAATGCGACCACCCAAAAGGGGCATAATTCACAGTGGCAAAGGCAGGTGGTAGCTTAATGCAGGACGAAAGTTATGCAGAAAGCTTTCTGCATAACTTTCATCCTGCATTAAGCAACCACCTGCTTATTAAGACAACCATGTTTATTCATCAAATGGTCGCATTAGAGGGTTTTTACTGTCTCGTTATTGGGAGGATCATATGGATTGCGTTAAATGTAAAAGCTAGATACATTTGCATGCATCGATATATTTTCACATTAAACTACACTCGGTGGAGGGAGATCAAATAACATTTGAAACCTAGTTGAAACTGCAGACGAAATGATTGGCTGAAACTGCAGATTTAATGATTTGCATATTGTTGTTTTTCTGGTATTTGCAAGAGCGTAATCGGGAACACCACTAGTTGAGAAAATTGTGTTCGAAACGCATTCGTTTGATAAGATATACAAACACAGTAAAAGTCGATCATTTGAAGTTTTTTTTTTATGAAATATTGAGAACGATTTACGCAGGTTGTTGCTTAATCCAGGATCAAGGTCATGCAAAAAGCTTTCTGCATGATTACCTCCTGCAATTAGCTGTCACCTGTTTTAAATATCGGTAATGATACCTGATTCAGTGAACTATTGGAGTTTTACTGTATACATATACATGTATATACATATATCATTGTTGAATGAGACTAGGGTATACCTCCTGTGCGATTCGGTCCTGTATTATCGTTTATATGTGTTATTCAAGGGAACGTTAAATAGCAATTAGATATATCGTATTTTTGTTTGTTCTATTGGAATCGATACTGTCAAGATTTGGTTAATCTCTCAAACCGTCGCCTTACAATAAAAGAGAAAACAAGTCACAACGCCGTCGGAATTACTGCCGACAAGTACAAAGTATTTACGTAATCGTGAAAATATTATATACATTATCTAGTGAGATATACATTATTATGGCCGGAACTAATGCTTTTAAATTAGGGTTATAGCTCCTTACATTACAACGGACGAGTATTGGTTTCTGATGGTCAGATTTTCCATTTGTGTACAGTGTATGTGATTTGTTTTAATTCTATTCGAATACAAGCAGACATTGCACCAGATGTGATCTTAAGACTGATTGTAGGGCAATTACACATAGATACACCATGTTCGAATACACCTTATATCAAACATACATGAACAGAAATGACATACATGTACCACACACAGCGAAATCGTAACTAACTGGAGGGGTCCTGTACTGTATAAATGAAGGACAATTAGAAACTGAGACAATTTCAGTTGATGTGTATGATGCATAGTCGCGTATCGTCTTCGAGGCAAGCAGTCCCCCTTGATGGAGTCTTAAAGAGGAGGTCCCTACAATGATCGCATATTTTCAATAATATCACAAAACTTGGTATTTGTTATGCTCTATCATTATTATGAAGGTTCCCAATTTGAACTTATATCGAAAAATGCCCATGTGATACAAATAAACCGATTTCATCAATAACTGATAATTTTTGTTCTACAACACAATATTATCGGCATTTTCCGTAAATTCTTCCGCGTTTTGCCGATGATCACCCGATCCCTCCATTGTTTACGTAATAGCTTTCTCGGAAGTGGTCGGAGAATCGCGAATAGGGCGAACAGTTACGAAACTAAAACTCAACCCGAATAAAACTGAAACATCGGGGAGTAAAACCGGGATCGGCGATATCAAACACATGTATGTTTTGTCATTATAAACAGTAATTGGATGGGGCTTTTTGTGATATACTACTTTTCAGCATATAAACAAATGAGTTTTGCATATTTTAAGTGTTTATGAAACGCGTCAAATGTAGGGACATCCCCTTTAAGCTTTCAAATAAGTTTGATCAGTACCCAATATTGCCATTGTGTCAATCAATATTTGGATATGACCATGTGCATCTTATTGCAAACTTCACTTTCCCTAGGTTTTTCAATATAAATTCCATTTAACCCATTTGCTCCCACGATCCCATATATGGGACGTAGGCAAACAGTGTAGACTCTGATCAGACGCCGCATACTGCGGCGTCTGATCAGAGTCTACACTGTTTGCTAATATGAAATTTAATATAAAACAAAACAAAAATGAAAATTTAGACCAGACATCCCTTAGATAATAGATAGACTAATCGAATATATAAGCATGGACGAATCCACTGGGAGCAAATGGGTTAAGTCTTCGATGAGATGGGTAATTATCACTTCTAATCAATTAATGCAGTGTATCTAGTGCTAACCTCTATCAATATCCGCTGGAAATTAACTATTTCCTTCATTTAAAAACATTCTCACGCGTTTGCAGACGAAGTAAACCCACAGCAGACGACTCCTGATCAGGGTCTGCACTGTTTGCTTATGAAATTGTAATAGATCGGACTATGCAGAGTCTGCCTATACCAAAACTCCATCTGTACATTACATTATGCATTAATCAAATTTATCTTATGAATATACATAATGTCATTATTAGAAAATGTAGCAGGGAAATGGTTAACTAAAGAAGTACACTCTTGTATTGTGATCTACAACTAGTACAATGGTATTTTAATCAAAGGAAATACTCAGTAAATGTCCAGAACATATATGCTTTAGTTAACCCTTCTATTGCTGAATTTTAAAATACATGTCTCCTTCTTTACCCATGCCCTGTTATATAATTACATATATCTTCACTGTGTACAAGTATTTCGCTGTGCAATAACTGCTGTGGAGTGCACTGGTTGCACAATTAACTTGAAAATAGTGCAGACTCTGATGAGACAGCTCCTGCAGGAGCTGTCTCATCTGGGTCTGCACTATTTACAGGTAGGTATATTGACGTGAATAGCAAGCGAAGGGTTAATATAAGAAATGCATACCATAAATAATTCAAAGGCACTTGTTAATAATAGGAATACAACTCTGTAAATCATTCTGTATGTATTTCATCATTTATTATTTATTTCATACAAAAATAAATTCAGACTTATTATTTTTTGTATAAACCTTCAGTTGTTTCAATTACATTATTACACTCGATCCCACGCCGGACCAAGTCCTTCGGATGACACTTTATAAAACTAGGTTCGTAGTATTTATACCATCTTATCTGTATTGATATGTTTGACCCATTACCTCATAGGCTATTTTTAGTTCCAACCTCTTTGAATAAATCTACCGAAAAGTAGTATTTATGTATTCTACAGTTACTCTGTTTGCAGTTCAATCATTGAGTACACTAGCGATAGGTGGATACAGTTTGTTTACTTAAATGTTATAGTTATACATGCACTTTACCACTGTATTTGACATCGCGTATGTTATAGATTCTAATGCAACATTTTTGTAACACGCATTCTGATTGGTCCACGTGACAAAATTTGAAGCATATAAACCACTGATATACTGTCGGAAAAATGAATATACTGTCGGAAACCGAATCACTAGAA
The DNA here is from genome assembly GCA_963576725.1 of Azorinus chamasolen. NCBI lineage: Eukaryota > Metazoa > Mollusca > Bivalvia > Cardiida > Solecurtidae > Azorinus > Azorinus chamasolen. The sequence continues at coordinate 10,151,788 of OY755249.1, forward strand.
AATTTACTACGAAATATTCATACGCGCATTCATAGTAACATTGAATGAATGGGTCTGAATGAAGGAAGACACTGGCTGAATGAACGAAGACACTGGCTGAATGAAATGTCAAATGTTTTCAATTTGCTTGTTTTTTCAACACACTTTATGGTTGTAGTCAATGTGAGTCTGGCGATTCTACTCAAATATCTATCGCAAAGTCACACAAGTTGATCCCGAGTCCCTTTATTTCACATGTTGATCTAATTCACTGTCCTTGAACAAACGTTTCTCTTCCTCTATTCTGTTTTGAGGTGTATGTGGCACCTGCACCCTGTAAATATAAGATTTAAGGTATATAACCATGTAGCTGTGATATTTATATCCATGCTGAAACTATTTAAGAAGGACCTGACAACACTTAAACATTACCAACCGATCACAGACAATGATCTGAAAACACTAAAAAACTCAGGTTTCCTCTCTGCCATCAATCACAAATCTTTCCAAAGAAAAGTGGTTTGACATAACCTTGAATTTCGCTCTTCGTGGTATACATAGAAAACCTAAGGTCTCTGACAAAAGTACAATTTATGAGTCATGCAGGAAACATGTCCTGTAAATCTCTGAAAACATACCTGATAAAACTGCACCCGTGATCGAACCATTTCATTCAGTAACCCAAACGTTCAGTCGATTATGAAGAATCATGTACACATCCAGGCCTGTTGGTGAGCGTGTGCTGAACGAAATGATGAAAACAATTTCTGCTGAGGCTTGTTTCGTCAAAAGTTTTAAAACACAAATCACTGTGTCCGAGAGACCGCAATCATGCACTAGCTGTTGGCCTATGCTGGTGTCAAAACCAGGGAAATAATGAAAAAGTCCGGTAATCAGAATGAAGCAAGTGTCCGAAGCTATAATGCCGACTCGTCCGACAATCAGAAGCGGAAGTATTCTTCAAGGACAGTCCCATAATGAGAATTCGCCCCACCCACTCTAGACCACTCGAGGGCTCTTTGCAAACATGCCTGTAGATTGTCGCTCCTGATAATTTCCATTTGCACGTCCACTTGGCCTATCATCATTCTCATCAAATACACCAATCAGCCAAAGTATCTTGAATATGCAACCAGTTCCACATTGCAAACAATTTAAAAATAAATAATCCCGTTGTCCGTGTGCACAATTATTGTGGAATTTCGAGCAATGTCGAGGTCAAATTTGATTCATCTTTCGTAGTTTTGAAAGGGACCCACCGTCAGAAATTCAAAGGACCATGACTTAACGGATTTCATTTGTGAAAATCAAAGTATCAAGTGAAAACACCAGTTCTTGGTATATTAAATATAAGCACAATTGCTAGGGTCCGGGAGAACTATTTTCTATATGCGTAATGCGGAGATATGCGGTGTTTCATGACGTCAGGTTATGACGACAGAAAAAATATCAAAGGAATTAAAGTATTGTTTTTTTTACCATCTGGATCTATGGTTTCATTAGAATAGGGATAACCGTTGCGTATTTGAAGATTTGCAGCAGTATATCGGTGGTTTATATGTCGCAAATAATCGTTTTACATGCTCCGCTAACGCGTCGCATGTAAAACTAAATTTGCGACATATAAACCACCGATATACTGCTGCAAATCTTCAAATACGCAACGGTTATCCCCTAATTAGTCGGAGAGGGGATACGTTTATTTACACTGTTTGTTTTTTAGGATGGGGATGGAATAAATGTGATGTTGGGCGCCCATAAACCGGTTTAACCCCCCAGTGACTTTTGTCACTGACCGTTCCAAGGCGGTACTTCTATCTCCCCCTATTGTATGTTTGTTTTGTCTTTGTGTGTCTCTTGATGTTTTTATAGTTATGTACATTTGCTGCTCCCTTGTGTTGCTGTTCGTTATGTACATTTGCTGTTCCCTTGGGTTGCTGTTCGTTATGTACATTTGCTGCTCCCTTGTGTTGCTGTTCGTTATGTACATTTGCTGTTCCCTTGTGTTGCTGTTCGTTATGTATATTTGCCGTTCCCTTGTGTTGCTGTTCGTCATGTACATTTTCTGTTTCCTTGTGTTGCTGTTCGGTATGTACATTTGCTGTTTCCCTGTGTTGCTGTTCGGTATGTACATTTGCTGTTTCCTTGTGTTGCTGTTCGATATGTACATTTGCTGTTTCCCCGTGTTGCTGTTCGGTATGTACATTTGCTGTTTCCTTGTGTTGCTGTTCGGTATGTACATTTGCTGTTTCCCTGTGTTGCTGTTCGGTATGTACATTTGCTGTTTCCCTGTGTTGCTGTTCGGTATGTACATTTGCTGTATCCTTGTGTTGCTGTTCGGTATGTACATTTGCTGTTTCCTTGGGAACTTTTAGAACATTGTAGTTTGAAACAGTTGTGATAAATGGAACATTTGCTCCTAATTGTCACGACGATTTCAACAGGCGACTTTTGCAGAGGCGCCAGAGGTGTCAATATGAAGGAAAGGTTTAAGTAATGTAACAGAAACTTTTAACTTCCGTGTAAGTAACATTACTATGGCTAAAGTGTAACTAACCCCTTGCTCTATATATAGGCGTATAAGAAATAATGACACCAGCAATATTGATAAGCTGAAGGCGTTATTTTATGAATTTGCAATGTTCAAAACATGCTAGTATTTTACGTACTGTAAAATATCGTTTGGTAAAGTAATTACTGTTCGTGTCAAATGTCGTAGTGTTTGAGAATCGTATGCAATTATTGGTAGACGTTCCTAAATATTACCGTTATCAATATTGCTTACTGTACGTTTATCCTGACACGAGGGAAATATCACAATTTCCTCATCTTTTAACTCATATGTGTATTGTGTCGTTTTATTTCCCTGTAGGAATGCGCCAAACAATGGCAATTACTCATTAGTGTTGGTTTGCTATGAGCAATATGAATGCAAAGAACAAATGAATAAGGTCCCGCATCTAATAGAGAGCCAAGCATAACATGCGATGGTCATATTTAGCATGATATATCATTTTCAGTATTAACCATTCTCTTGCTGAATTTTAAAATACATTTCTCCTTCTTTACCCATACCTTGTTGTAAAATTTCATATATCTTCACTGTGTACACGTATTTCGCTGTGCAATCACTGTACAATCATTGTGATAAATATCCTATGCACATAGTTTGTGAGCAGCAGCAAAGAAAACTTGCATTGGGGTACCCTTATGCTTTACTTACTATCAATAAAAAAACGGAGAATGTACAACATGCAACATGAATTCGTCCCCTTTTTGTAAATATAGTGTATACACGTCATTTGTCGTATTAAGACAGCAGCGCCAATATGCACCAGTGTTCAAGGCAAAATGTGTCGGCGATGCACTTTTGAACAATGCAGCTGTACTACATACGTTCACTGAATGATATTCTAATATTTCGTCTCAACTCAGTTTGAATATGACCATGTAAAATATTGATAAATAGAATTAGACAGTAATAGTGTTTAATCAAGTATTCTAACCACACACATAAAGCACACTGAGACCATGCTCCAATTTGCTGGATCCAATTCGAACGTACGATAGACCTTTGTGTCATTAACATCCGTCGTGTTTGCCAACATCATCGTATATATCTCAGAAGAAATATATTCAACTGCTCATCGATCAACGTATCATGGACTGATCCATTTGCTAGAATATACTTTGTATGGAACTTTCTTGCACATACGTCCCTAGATTCGAATAAATTCCCATTGCCGTTCTTTCGTTTTCATTCTATTATCATATATACAGTGCTCCCTCTCTACAACGACACCCTTTGGGATACGAATATTGTATGTGTTGTTCAGAGGGAGTTGTTATAGGGAGGGAAAATCAAACATAATTAGCTTGTTTGCAGATCCCCAGATAAGGTGCATTTCGAGAACTAAAACCGTTATGCCTCTATCAAACCCTATGTTGTGACCACTCTTTAGAATCGTCACAAAGTGACGATTCTAAAGAGTGGTCACAACATAGGGTTTGATGGAGGCATAAAGAAAATACGATGGAAAAAGGTTGTTTCTGGAGCCTTGTTGTTTCGGAAACAGTGGCATGCGTTGTTGTAAGGAGGGAATCGTTATTGAGAGGGTTGTTGTAGGGAGGGAACACTGTATCTTACCTTTGACGACATGGTGTATATTGCCATTGTTTTTCCAATGCATAAGAATAACACTTTTACAATGTAGGTTGATGTACACACTCAATCTCGAGATTAGTATTCAAGTTTTAACCCTTTTCCTGTTCTATATGTATTTCGAATTTCAATACCTACTAGATATTCATGAACAGAATAGTAATAATGATATATAGAGGGTGGAACATTGTAGCCATTTTAGAAAGTAAAGAATCCATTCAAAATCCATTAGCAAACAGGGCAGACCCTGATTAGATGGAGCCTATAGCAGCCGTCTGATATGGGTCTACTCTGTTTGCAAGTGCGTGAAAACATGTTAATGTGAAGGAAAGGGTTAAACTCAACCTTATGTATTACATTTTGACTACAGTAACCCCCTCAAAATAGAGGTCTAAAATATCCTTCAACCCTTTGTTAAACACGAATACGAATCACTAATACCCTTTGCAAACAGCGCAGAGGAACACTCTCGTGAGGATCTGCCCGGTTTGTCATGTTAAATGTTTCTTTAAAACAATCCTCCATACTCACGGTAAGCTTGACCTGTTTGGATTTTGGAATAAAAATTGACAATGCAGGGTTGAAATGGTTAAGCAATGAACATATTATGTGGTTGCCATGTTTTATTGTCAATTTGGGTTAGCAATAATTAGAAGTTATTGTATGTATCCAATGCTCTCACTCTGTATTAAGTTTCGACTTGACCTAAAGACCAATGACCCGGTTTATCGTACGTTCTAATATACAGTAAAACCGCTCTATAACGGCCACTTAATTATGTTAATTAGTTGGTATTTAGGACAGGTGGTTGCTTAAAACAACGTGAAAGTAAAACATAACTCGCCTATAGCAGCGTTCTGTTTTACTTTCACCTTGCTTTAAGCAGCCACCTGCGTTTTACACAAAATACTTGAAGTAATTTAGTAGTCGTTATAGAGAGGTTTTACTGTAAAATATGAGACTATATATGTTGTATTGGTTGTCGTAAATAAGAACTTCAGATACTTGTGACCGTACGGTCGTTTGTAAAACGGAACTCAACACGAATGCTAATTTGGAAGACCTCTTGAGGCTTTAATGCTGAGTCTCAAGCCAACGAAAGTTTTTTGATTTCGAACCAATATAATGAATGGGAATTTCTTTCCAGTTAACAACCAACCTGCAACCGCGACTCGATTGACATTTTCAAAAAGCAGAGTCTAGAACAAACTTTCGCATCTAGTTCAAAATTGAATTTAACGTTTAAACGGTATTAGACATATCATGTTTGCAAAATACCAAGTGTTAACCAATGAATAAAGACTATTATGATTAACCGTAGCACGAATGGAATTCTATTCTATTTGGTGTGCATATTAGAAGTTCACCCATGGGAATATGCCTTGAATAACCCCTTTTCCTCAAACTCTAAACTGGAATAAATCAAATTACCCAATGACGGATTCAATACGATAAGATTTCTCATGGGCTTAGAATGTGCAGAAGTGAAGTAGACGAACTATTATCATATTGTGATAGGTGATCGCTTTATAAAGATACTGAATTCTAACACATCTTGGAGTGTAACTCTTTACTCCATACTTGCGCGTTTCTATGCATTTTCTACCTTTGCAAACAGAGTGTGTCCGGATCAGACGGTGCCTGAGGAGCCGCCTGCACAGGGTCTGTTCTGTTTGCTTATGGAATAATAAAGGTATGATTTCTGCCATGGTCAAAGATAATCCAGTGTCCATATGCAATTATGAAAATAAATCTAATGAATACTCATGCCGTCATTATTTGTCACATAAATATTCATGGAGTAAAGGGATACCCTCGCTAACTCGTTCCCAGTTCTATGTTTATTCCAAATTTCAATACCTACTGAATATTCAAGGGCGGAATAGTTATAATGACATATGGAAGGTGGAACATTGTAGCCATTCTAGAAACTAAAGAAACAGATCAGGCGCGGATTTAGAGGGGCGGAGCCGGCGTACGCCCCTAACATTGCCAAAACAATTTGTTTTAGTAATATTCTAGATCTATATACAGTAAAATTTCTCTATAACGACCACCAAATTGTGTTTTAGTTGGTATTTAGAGCAGGTGGCTGCTTAAAGCAAGGTGAAGGTAAAACAGAACGCTCCCATAGGAGCGTTCTACTTTCACTTGCTTTAAGCAGCCACCTGCCTTTAACACAAAATAATTGATGTAATTTAGTGGTCTTTGTATCTACTAAAATTAATAAAACAATGATTCAGTAGGAGTGTTTTATTTCCCTCACCCAGTTAAGCTCTTTTTCAACATGTATTACAAACACACTATTTATTTATGTCATCAAACATAAAAGTCTACGCCCCCACCCCTTTCCAAATAAATATCTACGCCCCCCCCCCCCCCCCTTATCTGAAATCATGGATCCGCACCTGCAGATCTATCATATTTCATTAGTAAACAGAGCAGACCATGATCAGACGGCTCATGTAGGAGCCGTCGGATCTGGGTCTACTCTGTTTGCAGATGCGTGGAATGGCGTTTATATGAAGGAAAGAGTTACACAAAGTAAAGGGATACCCTCATTATTAGTAGTGGGAAAGATAATCTTAGTCACATTGTGCAGAACCGGATCAGATGGCTCATTCGGGAGTCACTTGATCGGGTTCGCACACTATTAGATACTTATCTAAAATGTTATGGTACCGCATGGAACTATTCAGATTTACATGCATTTGAAGAAGAGGCATTTGGTGTCTGAAAATTTAAAACATATTTGTACTCCACATGTTCTCAGGCCGCCATATATTGATACTGATTCTAAAGATAAAAGATACTTTCTGAACATTAAGGGAATATACTTTATTGATCTGCAAAGCAATATCCGAAATACAAATGTCATGGCTTCTATTATGAATTCTATTCCGACCTGCTTTATAAAAAAACTTGAACCGCCTATAATTTACTATAACTGTAATGAACAAGTAAGGAGTAGTATTTTTAATTACAATGAAATGGCCCCCAATTCCCTATAATGGGTGTTTTGTAAAGGCTGTTACTCTCATGTTACATGTATAACACACGTAACATAACACTCGGACGCTGCTTTTATCTCAAGAACTTAAGTAAAGATTAGCTTAAGATTAGCTTCTGAAACTGAAATTGACACGTGTTGTATCCACATTGCTTACGTTTTGCAGAAAATGTGTACACAATAGTACATGCTGTCTTATATGTTTTTTTCTGACTGGGAAAAAATGATTTGTATAATTAATTCACACATTGCATTTTATAAACCACATTTCTCCATCTGAATGTTACATCATTTAAAAAGCAGAATACAATATTGTCATTCTAAATACGTTTTTTGTACCAGCTGATTAAGCATATAACAATGTGATCATTATACGATTTCATTATGTTGATAGATTCAACAAATAACTTGTAAATGGTTATATATTTCGGACTTGTCATCAGCACTTGATGTAGTGCCGGGACATGTTGAAAAAATGCAATGAATTTAGGTGCTGGTGTATAAATTACATTACGAAAACTTGGAACATTATACGGGATACCTAAACTGCATTAAAGCCTATATACAGACAAAGCGAGTTTCATTGTAAATCAGTAGCCTATAGATACACCTACCAACTATCAAGTTGCTTTATTAAAAAGTAAAGAACACTTAATATTGCATTGTGATCAAATTTTGTTCATGTGTGGGGCGTTTGTCTCTGGTTCTTGTGTGTCTTTTGGTGTTTTCTGTGTGTGTGTGTGTGTGTGTGTGTGTGTGTGTGTGTGTGTGTGTGTGTGTGTGTGTGTGTGTGTGTGTGTGTGTGTGTGTGTGTGTGTGTGTGTGTGTGTGTGTGTGTGTGTGTGTGTGTGTGTGTGTGTGTGTGTGTGTGTGTGTGTGTGTGTGTGTGTGTGTGTGTGTGTGTGTGTGTGTGTGTGTGTGTGTGTGTGTGTGTGTGTGTGTGTGTGTGTGTGTGTGTGTGTGTGTGTGTGTGTGTGTGTGCGTTTGGGTGTGTGGTTGTGTGGTTGTGTGTGTGTGTGTGTCATGCTGTCTATCGGTGTTTTGGTGGTGGTTGCGTCTTGTATGTGGCTTTGCCTGCTTGACTTTACTACTTTTCCATTTACGATAATTATGTAATACATTTATTTTGGTCAATTAAGAAGTCTAATGAAAAGGGGCCAGGCCTCCACACTCAGTGAATCCGCTTTTTCTACTTTGTACGCTACTCTCCCACTTGAACGTATCAAAACGTAGTCCAACACTCTAATTCAAACAAATCTGCTGGAGAAAATATGTCTAGCATACATGTACAATGCTGACCTGACATTATTTACAGATGACACAGTTAAACATTACATTATGTAGACTTGCTTCGAGGTTTGCTAATTCCCCCCCCCCCTTTATTCTTGACACTATTTGTGTGCGTTATGTGATATCTTTATCAGCATTCTGATATACATGCAGATATGATTAACGCATACAATTGAACATCTCGATACGTTGGTGGCATATTTGATCTAATCCATTTTTTATGTCAAATTTCTACTATATACATATTTTAATTTAAATTAGGTAAAACAATTCAGACATTTCAGCAAGTGTTTAAGACTTAGATCTATCTTTTGATAAAGGATTTATCTCTAACAGGCGGGACGACTTTGACTTTCAGTGCCGCAGTGCCGCTACACTCCAAACCACCCAACTGAGTATCGCAGTGCCCCTACACTCCAAACCACCCAACTGAGTGTCACAGTGCCCCTACACTCCAAACCACCCAACTGAGTGCCGCAGTGCCCTAAGCCACACTCCAAACCACCCAACTGAGTGTCGCAGTGCCCCTACACTCCAAACCACCCAACTGAGTGCCGCAGTGCCCTAAGCCACACTCCAAACCACCCAACTGAGTATCGCAGTGCCCCTACACTCCAAACCACCCAACTGAGTGTCGCAGTACCCCTACACTCCAAACCACCCAACTGAGTGTCACAGTGCCCCTACACTCCAAACCACCCAACTGAGTGCCGCAGTGCCCTAAGCCACACTCCAAACCACCCAACTGAGTGTCGCAGTACCCCTACACTCCAAACCACCCAACTGAGTGTCGCAGTGCCCTAAGTCACACTTCAAACCACCCAGTGGAGTGCAGCAATGCACTATACAGTAAAACCCCGCTAATGCGACCACCTTAAAGAGGTATAATTCTAGGTGCTAGATGCATGTGGTAGCTTAATGCAGGACGAAAGTAATGCCGAAAGCTCCTTTAGGAGCTTTCTGCATTACTTTTGTCCTACATTAAGCATCCACCTGCTTATAAAGACGCCCATATTTATTCATTAAGTGGTCGCATTAGAGGGGTTCTACTGTACTTAGATAGATAGATAGATATATTTATTTCGGCAAACAGAAAACATAATATGGTACACAAACATGTATCACATCATAATAAATAGTAATTCGTAAAATGATGCATAGTGAAAAACCATGGCATGCTTTCTATACCAAGGATAACACAATAAAGAGCATGCTCTTATTTCCATTGTGGTCCTTCAAATCCCCCAGTGGAGTGCCGCACCACCCAGTGGAGTGCCGAAATGTACTATAATTCAAACCACCAAGTTGAGTGAAGCAGTGTAATACACTCTAAACTACCCAATGAAGGGCTGCACTGCCCTAAACCCATTCCAGCAAATGCAATACCCTTCAATAAGTTATGTCTCATATTTCTCATATAATGATGTCGCATCTTGTCTAAGTACTTTCCATGATATAACGGCGATACTTTATGAAATTCCTTGAATTTTAGCTTGTCCGCTCTCTAACTCAGAAAATGTAATTCAATCCGTTTCAAATTTTGTCAGCAAGTATATTACCATAATGTCTCGGTCAAGTTCGATAACCAGCAAGATTGCCCCAGACACTCCATAATTATCTCCCCTTACTTTATGAATTCCCGTGTACTTTTGCTTGTCCTTTCTCTAAATCAAAGAAATGTAATCCAATCCTTTTCAGATTTGGTCAGCATGAAAATTACCATAATGTCTCAGTCAAGTACGATAGCCAGCAAGATTGTCTCTGACACTCAAGAATTGTCTCCCCTTACTTTATGAATTTCGGTGAACATTTGCTTGTGCGCTCTAACTCAAACAAGTGTAATCCAATACTTTTCGAAATTGGTCAGCATGTATATTACTATAATGTCTCAGTCAGGTTCGATAACTAGCAATAATGCCCTTGACACCCCACAATTATCCCCCTTACTTTATGCCACTTGATATGGAGTAATGGCCTTTCAACTTCCAGACATTTGACGAGCGTATCGTGACATTTTGGCACTCTTGTTCATTATGTTATTTTATACATTTATGATATAATTGATTTCAAGTGGAGATAATTGTTCATAATGATAGCAGTCGGAAATGGTATCAGAACAGGATATTATTTACGACATAACAACTTTATAAATTACCCAGCATGAGTTCGTTTATTTAAATGTTCGCCGCTCAATCTTATGTAGACAAGCTGATAGCAATTCACGAGTAAAAGATGAACAAGAATAGCATGGAATCAGAATAAAACATCACGACATTGTTCCACCCCTTTCCACCTAAGCGTGAGTAGTTTAGCATTTGCAAACAGCTTGAGTCCAGATGAGACGCTAAATTACTCGGTGTCAAATCAGAGGTAAAGCTATTTGACACTCGGTCAATAGTTTCATATAAGTTTGGACACATTTGGTGCAGGATTAAACTGTAACAAATTCTGAAAGTAGGAAATCCTTCGAAAGCAAAACCAGCAATACAAAAAGAGACACGTTCAGACTCGGTTTCATTGAGTCATGAGCAGTTATTATATGGGTAACACTACTCAAGCCCATAGCACCGACTTAAGCGATTCTCAGTTTTCAAAAATAAAAATATCGAAACAAATGATTCCAAAGGACCGGAAAATATAACAACACTGAGAATAAAGTACGGATCGACTGTTTACGGCCGCCACACAAGCACTTAACACATACTGGTGTGAGATACATAAATTCTGAAAGTAGGAGATCATTCGAAAGCGAAAGCAGCAATGCAAACAGAGAAAATTGCAGTCTCGGTTTTATTGAGTCTTATTAAGAGCAACTTATAAGTCATATTTCTTGCAGATTTTATTTGTTAAACTTTAGAAGGGTTAATTGTCAAATTAAATTTTGCACTTTTATATTCACAAACTTGAACTACACAAGGCAAAACTGTTTATAGGTATTCATGGACATAATTCTCTAATTGTGGCACAGGCACATGTTATTTTATTGCACACTAACATCGATAGCTACGTTAGAGATCGTTTGCAAGAACTCCTTTACTCCTTTAACACCTTCCCTCATAGGCTATTTATAGATCCAACCTCTAGGAATAAATCTACCCAAAAAGAGCATTAACTAGAGAAAAGGACACTGTTTAGAATTGTGTAGTTTGAAACCATTGTGGTAAATAGAGCATTTGCTCCTATAGGAGCAAATTCTTTATTTATCACAATGGTTTCATTGAGTGACTTTTACAGAAGAGTAGAAAGGCGTATTTATGGAGGAAAGGATTAATCCTTTCACTATTCTATAGTTATTCCAACTTTAAATACCTACTGAATATTCATTCAAAATTATTATATGCAATATGGAAGGTGGAACAGTTTTACCATTTGAGAAAGTATATAAACAGATTTTTCAAATTCCATTCACAAACAGAGCAGACCCAAATCAGATTTATATTCTATAGGAGCCCTCTTATCCGGGTCGACTCTGTTTGAAAATGCGTGCAAACACGTTTATATGAGGGACGGAGTTAATAAAAGTGAAATATGCAAGCAATACAGAAGCAGATGAGGGGTATCAAAGGGATACTAGATCAACCGCAATACTAGTTATTTAATAACTATATATTTTCAGGATCATAGCACATGTTAATTTGAACGCGTTCCGAATTAGCCTTTGAATTGCGCTGTATTATTACAATAACAAATCTATGTCTTGCGAGTTCATTAATATACAAATTATTATGGTTTAAACCAGGATGAATATGAACAATATCGGAATATGTTGAGTGCATCAAGAACAGGCATCTGTTCACAATGTTTGTAAGAATATATTTTAAGGAATGCTTCTTGAATAAATCTTGAATATATCTTTCTAAGCCTAAAAGGAAGTCTGTGTTATCCAATAACATAACTATAGATTTTTTCCTGGGGCTGGATTATGCAACTACCAATTATATATCCCCTCTCTGTCTGAATTACATAGGAACCACGGATATGAATCCAGAGAATGCAGACAAATGGTATCCATTTCCAGAAATATGTCGCTGTAATGGATATCGATGTGCATTTCTTTATAATGAGGTCTCTGTTTCTTGCAGAAAACAGTTCATCCAAGCATGAGCACAAAGCTTTTGTAACTACAGTAAAACCTCGATTATTCGAATTTTCGTTAGAAACGAATTTAGACCCTTTTAGGCAGGTGGCTGCTTAATGCATGATGAAAGTCATGCAGAAAGCTCCTAGAGGAGCTTTCTGCATGACTTTCACCATGCATTAAGCTGCCACCTGTCTTAAAGATAGATCATAATACGTATTTTAGTGTTCGGATAATCGAGGTTTTACTGTACGTTATTCAATATATGTAAGCATTTGCTTAAAACCGAAAGTAGTGACTATCACCGATATCAGTTTCAAGCTTGTAGAGATTTTTAGAAGATTATTATTTGAAGAAATTGTGAATACACGATATCCATGCATGCTATCAGACCCTGGCAATCCCTTATAGACCAGTTATATGGTGTTTCGACTTGAATTATAGCGTATTTCTATTTCGAACCTCAGAGTCAACATGTGTCCTAGAGAGGTTGGTTGTGACTTTGGCGACTCGTTGTAAAAGTGTGTTAATAATCTGAGAAAAAAATAGATGACTGCTCATCAAGAATGATGCTTTCTTGGATACATGAGATACAGTTTATGGAAATCGGTGGTCAAATAAGCGTTCAAGGACGATCACAGTGAATGAATCAATCGATTTTTGAGCAGATTTCGGCCGGAGTTGTATACCTTTTACTTATTATATAGAGCAGGGGTGTTGGGTTAGAAAACTATCTTTTGGTATGTTTTAGATACTTATGACATGTGATTAAAAATAATGTATTTGTGATGGAGTTGTTGTTGTTGTTGTTGTTGAGGCATAGCATGCGAAGGGCACCTGTGATCTGGACTCAAATAGTTTCACTTGCTTTTGTTGCTCCATAGTTACAACAGTTTGGTACCCTGGATATAGACATACAAATGTTATGTTCAGGATTATTTATATGGCTATATTTAAATCCATGAACACAATAAAACACCTCTAAGCCAGACGTTCAAATTTGTATTAATGCCTGTCTGTAAGACAGGCTGTAGCTTAATACAGGACTTTCACCCTACATTAACCCTTTACCTCATAGGCTAAGTTTAGATCCAACCTCTTTGAATAAATCTACCGAAAAGCAGCATTAACTAGAGAAAAGGAAAAAAATAGATTTTTGTAGTTTGAAACAATTGTGATAAATAAAGCATTTGCTCCTAAAGGAGCAAATGCTCTATTTATCTCAATGCTTTCACAAAATGAATTTTACAGAGTCCTCAAAAGTCGTCAATGTGAGGGAATTGGTTAAGAAACCACCTGCCGAAAAATACCTATCTCTATCTTTTTTTAACTGCCAGTTTAGAGAGGCTTTACTGTATTCATAAATTAAATATTTGTACAGTCACAGATACTGTAGAATGTGTTAGACAACCTTCCATAAACAAACAGGCGTTAACCAGGCGGTTCCAGTAGGAGCATTCTGATTTTAATATTCTGCTTGCCAATATGCTAAATGTCGTGTCTAAGAGGTAAATGGGTCAATGGTGAAACATGAAATCAACGGTATGTAGGTGCATCGTTTATATTAGTATTGCGCTCCTTGTGGGTTTTCTGTAAGTGATAAACCTTAACATTTAGCCTGATATGGGTGGATGAGTGAATACCTATGCAAACAGTTTGGATCCAGATGAGACGCCGAGTATATCGGCGTCTCATCAGGATCCAAACTTTGTGACATCCTGATTGCATTTTGGTAGACAAACTGATTATAGGTTGAATTTTGAAAATGTTGTAGGTGAAAATTCTTAAACAATAATTTTCTCAGCAAGCTAAAGGTTAAAAAGAGCTGAATAAACAATTAACAATTTTGTGATCATTCTGCTGCTGAACCCTTTACTCTATAGATAGACCTTTTATTGTCCTTGCAACGAAAGGTTAGTCTTGATCAGCAGGAGCCATCGGTGCGAACTCTGTTCTTTCTACAGTGTCTGTCATACCCAACTCCCATTTATCGTTATACGAATCAATGACATTCATGCATCCATTATTTCCTATGTATATAATCACGGCATAACGGTGTTTGGCAGCATGTATACTGAAACATTTGTACCATTTACGAAACATGCCTTCCGGTTGCCATATTTACTATATCAAACAAACTTCTAGTATAATTTTAAACTGATATTTTCAAATGGTCAAAGAAATAAAAAAAAAACTACTGTTCTACAATCTTTATTATTCCATAGGCAAATATAGCAGATCCTGATTTTTGTAATGCAGTACTTATTGGTATTAGATATTGACAATACATGTTCCCAACAGTATCCTTACATTGTCTATGTGTATATCAGCTGATGTGTAACAATGATATACCCGTTATTATACCCCCACAACAAAGTGTAGGGGGAGGGGTATACTGGAATCAGTCCGTCCGTCCGTTCATCGTCTTTCCGTCCGTGCATCCGTCCGTCCGTCTGTAGACGGATTTTTGTCCGGAGCTTTACCCGGCCATCCTTCAACGGAACATTTTTAAATAATGCACTATTGTTAATCACCATCTGAAGTTGTGCACCTGCGATTAGGGTTTACATTCGTCTCTTCTTTTCTTTAATTATCTCCCTTTTCATAAGTTAACAAATGAAAATGAAACAAGTGAAACACACACACTTCAAATACCTATACACACATAGGTTTCCATAGGTCTTTACTTCAATGGAACTTTATTGAAATTGTACTCCTGTGATTTTGGTTTTTCCTTCATCACATAACTATTGAATTATCTCCCCTTATATTTAGTTACAGTTTAGACCATGAGATAGATATAATAATAATATCTCAGTTGATGGGTAGTACTACGGATTGAAGATGTCCTGCATTGAGTTGATGGGTAGTGCTACGGATTGAAGTTGTCCTGCATTGAATCCATCTGTGTCAAATGTGCTAGTTGGGGGTATTAATCATCTTTAGTGATAGTTCTAGTTAAAACTTATATGTAAAACCATTTAGTTTCATGATATAATTGAAAGTTATCTTGAGCTATTTTAAAGATAAACCGGATGAATTGTTCCAATTCAAAATCCGATGAATGTTGTAACCTACACTGGTCAGTCTATGGTGTTTTTTACTAACAGTTCGTATGTTATGACGGACAATTTCATAAGCTGTTACAGTTTTTCCAAATGTTTAATTGAGTACTTTTATATATAGGACCTGGCACGAGTTTTCATTTGAGAATAATTTCTTTCTGCACGATTAAGAAAAGTTTTTCCCAAAGGAAAACGGGTGTCAGATTCTGTTTTATCAAATCACTGCAACGCTTTTGGTGTAAATGTACACGTTAGATTTGATTGCTTCCATTAATGGGAATCGTGTGACGTTATTATGTGACGTTATCGTGTGGCGTCACATCTTATACTACACATGTTAGAGATAAACAAATATATGATCTTTATATTAACCCGGAGACAAGCAGTTACATGTATGTAATAAACAAACAGATTTAACTAGCAGTTACCTTGATTTTGGCATTCCTTATTCTAATGTGTGAGTGTGATCAGTCTGCATTTACAATGTCACCACTAAACTAAAAACAAAACAAACAATACAACGCAATATAATGCATCCATCCGCATGCAATAAATATCATGTTTGATCACAGATCCGCCTTGACATACTTTTGAATATTGTTCTTATACAAATGTCAAATGAATGCGGTTTCGTGGCAATTTCTTCATATAGTTGGATTGAATGCAAACAAACTGAAATAATACACGTCCAATTTACACAAACATAATATATCGGATTAAAGTAGCGATAAATGCATTTGTTTCACATTCAAGAGTTATGAGTAAAATAGGTTGAGACAAAAGGAAATTACTATTGTACTCTGAATAGCTAACCATCTACTCCATGATTATTCATGTAGGAAATAGTGAAATCATGGATATAAATCATATACATTCTTATTATGGCACGTGGACACACGGATCTTCGGTTAAAGTATAGGCTGTAGAATCATATCTATATTGTTTCGTAGGCAAATAGAGCTGACCCTTATCAGACGGCGCCTACATGAGTCGTTTGATCTGGGTCTACCCTGTTTGCAAAGGCGTAGAAAGGCGTATGGAGTAAAGTGTTAGGGACAAGTGGAGAACTGAATGTAAGATACATGTGTCTTAGAATGCTAGACTGGGTAACCTAATTATCATGCATTTCACGAGGACTTTCAACAACCCCAGGGATATTGTCCTACTCAACTTTTTTTCTGTCAAGTACTAAACAGAACGAATCTAATTATCCTTGGAGGGTTTTGACTATTATTGAATATTCCGTGGGTTTTATCATTCAACAGTTTCATGTAACTATGCAGATTTCGCATATTGGATTTTACATGACTGTTTTCTTATAATGTACAACTCTTAATCCTTTGAATGAATTAAACGAATGTATTTGTATTTCCAAACATTGATGACCCTTATCAGAGGGATTCTAAAAACGATCTGATCTGGGTCTGCAGTTTTGTCAATCAAAAGTTTCTAACAGTTTAATAATTTCATTTATAACATAACTCGTGGCTTCAGCGTGACGTAACACTATCATTTATTTTTTGATAATCATGGGCATATATTCACTAGTGAATAACATTCGAACGACCGAATGACATTCGAACGATTCATACGCGCTGTCAAAACAAACAAACTGGCGGACGGTGGTCGACCTACCTGTCCACGATTGAGTCACGATAGATGGCAAAGGATTGTTGGCACTCGAGCCTTAATTTCGATAAAATAATACAAATTGTAATCGCTGTCAGGAATCATATACAAAATGTATGCCAAAAAAGACCTACCAGCTACTCTGACCCATACAATCCATTCTACATTTAAAATGCCTCCTCAACTTTGCATTTTCTTCACCGCATGTCCTTTTGTTTATGCAGATTTCTACTCATACAAATATCTCATCAATCAACAACTATATAGTCATCTGAATCCAGCACAGCACAAACATATTTCAAATATGCTATACTCACTAACTCAGCTGATCGCGAAAATCTTCCTCCTGTTCCAACACATTTTATGCAGCAGTTCCTACTGAATCTTTTGTCCATTTCAAACATTTTCACTGAACTTGAATCGAGATTTTTTTCTCGGTGGAAATGTCCATGTCCATGTGTATACATACAACACTAATGAAGGGCTTAATATACCAAAACGAAGGCGCATTTCGAATCCCATTGACAGTGAGTGTCGGACGTGTTGGCGACTGTATGTGGGTCTTCATGTAAATGGCGCGCTTTACATAGACACATGTTGTGTACAATGACGTCATAATGTGACGTGTTTGTAACTATGTATGCCAAAACTGTAACTCAAAATTTATTTTGACGTGTTTCTGTATGTTTTTGTATCATAAACTATCACAGTTAAATTGAATACCAGAGATGTCTGAATTAGATCCTGGTTGATATGACAGTAAGTAAAAAAAAAAGTTGGAAAATTTGGACCTACTTTGTCCCAGTTACCTAGCGAACCTAATAACACCTTTCATTCATCATTTCTATATGTAAGGAGAATTTATAACAATCCACGTTGCTGCTGAAATATTGGCTGCAAATAACATTTGTGTGTGTTATGTTATAAATAGGATCTTGCATTCGTGTTCATGATTATTGGATTTATTAAATTCGTCTTTTTAAAACGATAAAAAAAACTCGCTAAAGCTCGTTTTTTATCGTTTTAAAAAGACTCATTTAATAAATCCAATAATCAAGAACACTCATGTAAGATCCTCTATGTCATTGTTCAAAGGGTTAAATAACGATTTGTTTCTCGTATATGGCGCATGGTTGCCTCATGTTCTTTAACCCATTCCCGCATATTGACGCCTTTTGACGCTTCTGTAAAAGTCACTTTATGAAACCATTGTGATAAATAGAGCATTTGCTCCACAGGAGCAAATGCTCTATTTATCACAATGGTTTCAAAACTACACAATTCTGAAAATTTCCTTTCCTCTAGTTAATGCTCCTTTTTGGTAGTTTTAATCAAAGAGGTTAGGTCTAAAAATAGCCAAAGTGGGAATGGGTTAAGAATATGCACCCCTCAAAACTCTATTGGTGATTTCGTCTGGCGGCCATAAAAGTTTGTCCCGTGCTGCACTCTTAGTGTTGTTATAAATTATTGTCCTTCCGGATTATGGATTCCAATGATTTTAGTTATGAAAATTGAATACCGCTTATTTGTGCTAGGGACGTGAGTTTCGTTGTGCACAATGTTCACTAACATGCTCAATAAAACCGAATCTGCAAATTTCTTTTTTCAAATTGCTACTTGTGCACTTAACGGATCTCCAACAGTCAGATTTTTTGCGATAACCGTTTCAAATATTTTGGGCTCAGGTGAGAAACTGAGTTACATATTGTCGCATAATTGGATTCTAACAAATAGTATGTGTTCTTAAATCGACACCGACTATGTCCATTTCAAGCCATCCAACAGTAACCATGCAGTAACGCATATCAATCGCATATCAATCGATTGTTCAGTGTAGATGTTGATAACATGATATCGGATCGCACTATTAACTCTTCGCTTGCTGAATTTTAAAATACATTTCTCCTTCTTTACCCACGCCCTGTTGTATAATTACATATATCTCCACCATGTACAAATATTTCACTGTGAGATCACTACTGTGGAGTGCACTGGTTGCACAATCAACTTGTAAAAGTGCAGACCGTCTTCACTATTTACAGGTAGGTATATTGACGTAATTGCAAGCGAAGGGTGAATGGTTTAGACCATTCTAGTAGCATATTATCAACTTAACATGCCATGGAGCAACACAGTTGTTTACATGTATGAATCATTACCTCTCTATTAAAACAGTGATATTGCGCAGTGTTTGGATTCGAACACAAATTCATAGTTAGGTTTTCAATCAGTCCGGTTCATATTATCATTAACTAGTAGTTATCGCGTGTCAACATACATAACACATGTCATTCACGAGTCAACATAATTAACTCACGCGCTTCCCATGGCAACATAATTAACCATATCAATCGCATTGCAACATAAGCGACTCATTCCATTTACACTTTTGAGGACATCGGAACACATGTTGAACAAAAATGTGATGGGTACATTTTATACTCTTTGGAATTCTGTATGACAATACAGTAAAACCCCGCTATAACGGCCACTAAATTACATCAAGTATTTTGTGTTAAAGGCAGGTGGCTGCTTAACGCAAGGTTAAAGTAAAACAGAACGCTCCTATAGGAGCCTGACCCTAACCATCGTATAGGAGCGTTCTGTTTTACTTTCACCTTGCTTTAAGCCAACCTGCCCGAAATACCAGCTAATTAACACAATTTAGTGGCCGTTATAGAGAGGTTCTACTGTAATGCAAAGTTTAAGGACACCACAGTCCCATTTAAGGACATGCATAAACCGTAAATCTAGCTCATCTATTGCCTGGAAGCATTTGTAAAAACAAGACTGAGGTGAGTCAATTATTAAAACCTTGTCAATAGTTCAACTAGTTTGACATGTGTATTTTAAGGAATATGTTAAAATGCATATTGGTTGATGTTCGACGGATTGATTTAAAATAGATACGTATATTAATGCTACATACACTTCTTACTTACATTGTATGATCGTATGCAGTTTAATCAAACAACAAATAACGAAACTGACGCATACAACAGATTGGAGATAGTCATATATCGGCGAAATTTGAATTAATAGGAAATCTACCATTCATATCGGTGTTTATACATGTTGTCTATTTCTTTAAACGCATACTCCAAGAAATTGTATTATGTGCCAAATGTCTAGCAAAAATACATATCACGAGACGGATTAATTGAAGATCAGATATATATTTTGCAACCATTTTACGGCATTCAGCGAAGCAGTTTATATGATCATGTCGAGCTATTTTAATTATCGATTCAGTTCAGGTCCGATTACGAGAGGCAGATATATTGTATATCACTCCGCGTCCATAAATGTCACCACCTTTACCACAGCATTTATTTGTTCATCGACAGCCTACAATACATCTTCTTGAACATGTTGACGATTCCCTGAATGTTTATTACCAGTAATGCCAATTTACTACACTTAAACCGGTATCTTTGCTATGATCTTATTTCCACAAAAACGCTTACTATGTATTTAACAAGTCATCTGAGACAATATCTACGTCACTGCATATTGTATACTCCATTTTCTTAAGCCTTTTTATCTTCTGAGATACGTTAACTGTCGATGTGTATTACTATCGCTGGAATTTACTGTCACTGCTAAAACTCAGGGTTATAAATCGTGCGCCATATAATACATTGTACTTTGTAATATTGCACATGTTATCATGCAACACATGTTTTCAAGGTAACCATGGATATTTAGTCTTTGAAACAACTGTTTTCAATAAATGTATCATCTAATATTATTGTTTTAGTAGCATATCTTGCTAAGAGTTGTTTTCTATTGTATATGCAAAACTACTCTTGTGAATTACTGTTGTTCAATTTATCCCCTTTGCTTTCCCGCCATTAATTCTACGACATAATCAATCCTTATTTAAACGAAATGAATCAGCCGTTTTAACAATGCGTAGATCGATTCAGTATTTTGCCCTGCATTAATCTATCACATGACCAAAAATGATACATCGTTTTGGTGGTCGGTCGCTTGAAAGTGGTTTTACAGTACCTTGTCACCTCTTAACTCATTCCCTCCTAGACTATTTTTAGACCCAACCTCTTTGAATTAATCTACCTAAAAAGGAGCATTAACTAGAAAAAAGGGAAGACAAAAGAATTATGTAGTTTTGAAACCATTGTGTTAAATTGAGCATTTGCTCCATAGGAGCAAATGCTCTATTTATCACAATGGTTTCTAAATGTGACTTTTACAGAGGCGCCAAAATGCGTCATTAGTAGGGAATGTTTTATTTTAAGCTGCCTTCAAATGTACGAAAGCTCCCGGATTGCGGCAAAGGGGGTTAAATCGAGACTAAAAACGGTTCAATAAAACAACAATGCGAGACAGTATTGCTAATCTCATATTAGACTTAGATGTTTGAGGTAGATTTTCGATATAATATATTGTATTAAGTTCTCATACACTACTCATTGCCCTTTTGTTTCATTCATGTCAAAAGACGCCCTTACCCAAGGAGTTATTATATGTGTTATTCGTCTTCCTTTTAACAAAGATGAGTAAATTTCACTTATTTACCACACAAACAGCAGCATTCATAGAAATATATATGTAGACGGTTGCTATTTTTGCTAAAAGTATATACCATTGTATATGGTAAGCCTTTGCAATCAGGAAATTGTATGTGTATTATACAGTCCACAAAAGTGAGATTAGTTCTACAGAGCTGAAACTAATGATTAAATTATATTATGCTTTGTCCAATCACCATTGTACCATTGTATATATTACACACGAGTACTGTAGCCATATTTACCGCAGCCCGGGCAGTCGTCATTATATGTATTACGTCCTTTTGTAATGAATAGCATACTGGTTTATACACACCTGTATTATTTCCTAATATTATTGACTCGGGAATAAAAAAAATCCATTGGTAGTCGTGAGAAGCATAACTTCGTGACTAACACTGACATCATTTTACGTGATATGGAACATTTGACGCTTCATTTAATCGTCAAGCCGGCGATGCTTCGCTAGAGAAATCGTTCTCCATGACAGCTAAGAAGCTAAGAAGCTAAGACATGAGTAGTTTGTATCCTGTTTACACGTCACTAAATTAATTTGCCTACCGCATTGGAACTTTATGTGATCATCATATATATAGCGAAACACACTTGATTAATGTGTATAAATTCTGAAGGGAGGTGATCCCCCGAGAGCAAAAATTGCAATACTAAAAGAGAAAACTGCAGACTCGGTTTTATTGAGTCTGTTCATGAACAGTAATTGAAAGTGCAACACTGCTTACGCCCCCTAGCACCGGCTTAAGCGGTATTCAATTTTCAGAACAAGAAGTACTGAAATTCATGATCTCGAAGGATCAGAAGGTATAACAACACTGAGAATGAAGTACGGGGCGACGTTTTACGGCCGCCACACAAACACTTAACATCTGCTGTTGTGAAGATTATAATTTCTGAAGGGAGGTGATCCCCCGAAAGCAAAATATGCAACACTAAAAGAGAAAACTGCAGACTCGGTTTTATTGCGTCTGTTCATGAACAGTAATTGAAAGTGCAACACTGCTCACACCCCCTAGCACCGGCTTAAGCGGTATTCAATTTTTAGAACAAGAAGTACTGAAATTCATGATCTCGAAGGATCAGAAGGTATAACAACACTGAGAATGAAGTACGGGGCGACGTTTTACGGCCGCCACACAAGCACTTAGCATCTGCTGTTGTGAAGATTATAAATTCTAATGAAAACACTAATATGTACTGCCGTTGAAATAATATAAATTTGATAAAACATCATACAATTTTAGCATGTTTGATTGATAAACCAAATAATAAATAATAATAATAATACAATTGCATAATACAATGAGAAACTTTTCACGATCTAGTGTTAAATTTGTAGGTGAACTAGTGGAAATCTGAAATATGCAATAGTGGTATTAGAACAGAACTTCCAAAAAAATCACTAATAACTTTGTAGCAATAGATCATATGCATACAATGTTCCCTCTCTACAACGACACCCTTTGGGATACGAAGATTGTATGTGTTGTTCAGAGGGAGTTGTTATAGGGAGGGAAAATCAAACATGCTTGTTTGCAGATCCCAAGCTAATGTGCATCTCGATAACTAAAACCGTTATGCCTCAATCAAACCCTTTGTTGTGACCACTCTTTAGAATCGTCACAAAGTGACGATTCTAAAGAGTGGTCACAACATAGGGTTTGATGGAGGCATAAAGAAACACGATGGAAAAGAGTTGTGTCTGGAGCCATGTTGTTTCGGAAACAGTGACACGCGTTGTTGTAAGGAAGGGATCGTTATTGAGAGAGAGGGCCGTTGTAGGGAGGGAGCACTGTAGTACTAGACATGCAAAGCATCCAAAGTAGATGTTCAACTGATTTCTTGTTTAAAGTGGTGCAAATGAGTTTGTCCAATTCGTACCATTCTAATTCGTACCCAACATCCGATATGAGTTTATCAAGAAACTCATATGAAAGTGCCGTTTCTCTTGTTGCAATACTTGCCTTTCATTCCCATGACTCAAACAGTGACATTCACTGCACCGTTTAAACCAAACAATACTTCATGTCATTTTTAACAACTTTATATCAATAATCAATCGATCGTGTCTTGATCGTGTCTTGAGACTGGTGAGATTTTGATTCTCTTGTTGTCTATAGGTGTAATTACACTATCTATGTCTGTTAATTTCAAGTAACTGTATGTGATAATGGAAACCTGGAATTTTATTCAGAATAAGACATGCGACATTTCAGCAAACCTGAACACTCGTTGTATGATTAAACTTGGCATTACCCTAGATTAATGGTTTACATATGCATCTAATAAAACTTATTTCATAGAATCTAAATGCATCAGTTTAATGTTTCATAGTCAGAGTCATCTAGAAAACAACTACACATTACAACGCCATATTGTATACTTTCTTTCGCGGACCGCTGTTAAGAAATTTGGCTTCCTATTTTCGTCGCATGGAGACACAAGCTAAAACCTTATCTCACAATAAATGAGATATACCTATTCGGAAATACAAATCGATCAGTTTATAGCAAATGTATGACAAATTCCACAGTATCAACAATATATATTTTAAATTGCTTAATATCAAAGGGTGGTGTAACAATAGATTATCAAATGTTTTTGAAAGGTTTATACTACTAGACCGTGTCCAGTAATATGTCCTGAGGTTGTAGGACAGCATTATGGTAAGGCAAAAACAAATGTGACAAAAACAAATCGAACACACTGATTGGTGTTTTATTACCCAATGCGCTGCCAGGAATAGTGAGATAGTGCTATAATCATCTTCATGTTGCACATCTTAGCCGTTATACGACACATTCCGTACATTATACCTCACTCAGGCATTAACAAATACTAAGCCCAAACGTAATACAATAAGGTTACCGTGCATTTTTTAACTCTTTTACTCCATGAATATTCATGAAAGGAATATCGACGTAAGGATATTAGGATCTTTTGTTTTTTGATATGGCATATTAACACATGAATTTTGGCGAAATTAGAAACTATAGAATCAGATTGTTATTTATTCCATAAACACAATGAGCACATCCTGATCAGATGGATCCTTGATGAGCCGTCTGATATCAGGTGCGGATCCAGGATTTCAGATTAGGGGGCGAAGAAGTTTTTTTGGAGGGGGGGGGGGGGGGGGGCGCGTAGAATTCTTTGTTTCATGACATAAATAAATAGTGTGTTTGTAATACATGTTGAAAAAGAGCTGTGTTAAAGGCAGGTGGCTGCTTAAAGCAAGGTGAAAGTAAAACAGAACGCTCCTATGGGAGCGTTCTGTTTTACTTTCGCCTTGCTTTAAGCAGCCACCTGCTCTAAATACAAACTAATTAACACAGTTTAGTGGTCGTTATAGAGAGGTGTTACTGTATATAGATCTAAAATATTACTAAAAAAATGTTTTGGCAACTTTAGGGGGCGTGCGCCGGCTCCGCCTCCTCTAAATCCGCGCCTGGATATGATTCTACTCTGTTTGCAAAGGCGTAGCAAGGCATATTTATGAAGGCAACACTACTAAAGTGTATATAATTGTCATTGTTGTAACATATCGAACTAATTGACCCAGTAATTGGTGAGCCAACGTCGGAATCGGGAGTGATCGATTCGAATGCTCACCGCAACATATCAACACTTGAGGTCCACCTTCCCCCTATTGTTTGTTTGTTATGTGTTTGTGCGTCCCTTGTGTGTCTGTTGATTGGCATGTACATTTGCTGTTTTTTTGTCATGTTGCTGTTCGGAAGACTGTGTTTTATGTGTAGTGTTTCCTGCATGACTTATACATGTAATTGTGCTAAGGCTTGTTGGCATAAGATGAATGCTACGATTTACGAGTTGTCGGCCTGGTTTGATAATGTTAATATCATACTATATGTTTTATCACACACAACTCTCATACTGATAATTAGAACATGATACATCCCGAGTAGAACAATTTGTCCTAGCAAATTGTTCAGAACGTTTACCGATAGTTCAATAATATGTTACTTCACCCCTTTGAATGAATATTATTCCATTTAGGCTGGTTTACTCGAACTTAATATAGAAATAGTTGATTAACCCTTTCAGTGCCAGCAAAGTCGCCTGCTGGACACATTGTCGTCTGCTCCAAGTGTGGGCGTTCAACTTCCTGAAAATGTAACAGTGTGTCAAACGGATGAGACGCCGAGTTACTCGACGCCGAGTTACTCGGCATATCATCTTAATCTAAACTGTTTGCATATGATATCACCGTTCCGTCCGCATGAAACCGAAGTGGTTAGCTGATATTGAACGTCTCGAGTGACAGTGAATCAACATTTATCTGTTTGGATTGCCAGTTTGTAATACAAAATAATTAATTTGTATTAGATAGCATTGCTGCTATTTTACCTGTTACTGGATAAAGCCATTTTAATAATTGATAGTTCTATAAATATTTAATTGAAAAACAAGTGTTTAATTAACAAGTGGCGCTATTGCTGTCTTTTCATGTTGTGAATTATAAGAACGTAACTATCTCTCATCAGGCAAGCGAAAGATGGATTAATATTTTATCAGTGGGTTCCCATGAATGATAATTGCGAGCCACTGCTTTGCAATACATCTATACAATATTATGTAATTTCATGCATGTGAGTGACCTTATGTTAGAGTTAAGTTTATCAGTCTGCAACATATACATGGTTGTGTTTAATGATGTTTTCGAAGCTTCTATTAAATTTTGCAATTTCCTTGAAATGTGGTATTCAGTAATTAATAGGAACATAGTAAAACAGGGTTAAATCTTTTGCAAATTGGTCCAACCTTGACGTAGTGTATACGTAAACAATAAGCGTAGAATACAATGTGTTACTGTCACAAGTTGCTGCTGTACATGAAAGAATAAATGGTTGACAACACATATTCACCTTGTCAAAGTAAGAAACAGTCATATAGGGAGCTCAATACACAAAAGGACACGGTACCGCACATCATCAAATACAAACAGCACAATTACTAGAGAAAACAAAACATGACAAACGCACAACACACAAAACAATAATCATATACCATATAAGATAAAAAAACAAACAAAGTGGACCATAAGATGTAAACAGGAGTACCGCCTTGTAATGGTCAATAGAGCCAATAGCCAAAACTGAGAGCCAATAGCCAAAACTGTCTGCGAACAGAAAGGGGTAAATCATAAAGCGTTTTGATAATACATACATCACACTCTTGTATTGATAGCTACAATGAATAGACGTATTTGTGAATAGCTTGTTAGACATTCTGATATCCATGTACTGCTATTTACCAACACTTTGATAAAGAATTAATCAAATATTAGTCGGCTATAGTTTAGAGCCCCTCTTATTGATGTGTCAATCAAAATGTTTCAAACTGGAAATAAAAATCCTTCACCAAAGACTGGTTAACCACAACTAAAACATGGGATTGTTCTATCTTGTTCTATCGAGTCTTAATAATGCATATCATTTCAAAGTTAGGTTATATATTGATAGTTTCAACCTGTTAAAGCGCATCAGTATTACGAGTGCTGTGCAGAGGAGTAACCATCTCAAATTTTAGAACTTTAACAATAAAAAAGAAACCAATCATGGACATCAAATATAGTCGTGTGTAAGTCATGTCATATCTTGTCTATTGAGTTTTATTAGTTTGATTGAAATTTGGTTAAACGGCACTGTTTCACATTTAGGCTATTATGTTGTACGGTTATAGTAAAACCCATCTAAACTGGAATTCTAGTAGAGAAGAAATTAGATACTTTGAGATATGCGACTGCTTAATGCAGGGTGAACGTAACGCAGAAAGTTCCTAGAGGAGCTTTCTGCATGGCTTTCATCCTGTACTAAGCTGTCACATGTCTCAAATACATATTTTTAAACTACATTTAACGTCCGGTTTAGAAAGGTTTTACTGTATATGTTAACGTTCACTTCATCTATACTTCTGGTGGGTTATGTGTTGGACTTCCGTGTGTCACTTTCTCATTTCTTTTCCATTTTATTTATCTATATTGCGCATTTTTTGTAAAGGTATTAATTCCGGTATTGAAGATAATTATGTGTTTGCCGTGTGATGGTTATTACATGATTTGGTTTGAAGTAGATATGCATTATTAATAGAACGTCTAATTAACTATTGTTGTTCGTTTGTATTTCGATCTCGTCACAACGGTTACTACAGTAGCTATTTCCACAGATAAAAATAATCAAACACACAAAAAACACACATTTGCACGATATGCAAAATGAAGGTTTCGCATCAACTACATGGGAGATAAATACATATTGACAGTACATGTATGAGTCATGCAGGAAACACCACATACAATACATAAAGCCCCCCCCCCCCCCCAAAGAGCAAGAAAGTAAGTGTACATGTCTATCAAAACACAAAAAGACACGCACAAACAAGAAACAAAGAATAGGGGGAAGATGGAAGTACCGCCTTGGAACGGTCAGTGACAATTGTCACTGGGGGTTTAAACCGGTTTAGGGGCGCCAAACCTGACACTTATTCCATCCTCACCCTAGAATACAAACAGTGTAAATAAACATGTCCCCTATTAGAGTAATCCGATGTTATTATTTCGTTTGCAAGAACTCAAGAAAAACTCGGAATACGCTGGTTCTACCGTGAATATGTAGTCGCATCCTCCTCCTTATTGACAATCGTAACCACTTGAGAAAATATTATTGTTTATTGTCTGATGTTCACTCGATGAAATAAATTTCGACCTTCCACCGAAACTAACAAAATTGTAATATTCGCTATCTCATTCAACATCTGTGTTATATGACACGTGTGTTCCAAAGCCGTACACCAGAACCCTAATGACTCATGCAGGTTTGTTTTAAATGCAAACCAACAGCGTTTGGTAATGACAGAACAAACATGTTAATGTATTCAATGAAGTCCTCCTTCTGCTATGGTGATAATGGCAGTGATAGCAATTTCGTAACGAGGCATTTATCTCGCAAGATATACTATGAGTGATTATATCTACATATTACAAGTTGCTTATTTATAAGTCTCGATCATCAGCAATAAGATTGCAAATAAGGATATAGAAAACAATGCACGTAGGGTGCTTTATGAAATTGCAATAGATATAAAAGCTAAATAAATATTTGCCTTCATCAATATACATTGTTACCTTTTCATATCTAACTATATTTAATGGATGTCGAAACCATTCACGAGAACACCAATAATATATGAATATAAGATGAGTTTGTTCAAGAAAATAACTGAATTAAACAGTCAAAAATATGAGTATTTAAACAGTTATCGTTTGATGAGATACATGTGCAAAACCAGGGCACATTTGTATACGATTCCGCCCTGTATTATTACCAACACATGATATTCAAAAAAGAACATTAACTAATTATCAGATGGTTCGGACTTTGTTTGATTTTAGCTGCCAAAATAGTGTCAATTGCCCGAAGCGTAAAGTTCAATGCAAATTGTAATTACAGTAGAACCCCGCTAATGCGACCACTTAATGCGACCACTTAAACAAACATGGCTGTTTTCATAAGCAGGTGGTTGCTTAATGCAGGACGAAAGTTATGAAGAAAGCTCCTATAGGAGCTTTCTGCATAACTGTCGTCCTGCATTAAGCAACCACCTGCCCTTGCCACTGTGAATTATGCCCCGTTTTGGTGGTCGCATTAGTGGGGTTTTACTGTACATCTATTTAAGGGTGTTGTGTGAGTATAATTGTACTTTAATCAATGGAAAGGCTCGGTCCTATAGAACAGATAGAACATATCGTACACCAGATCTTCCCAATTTTTATTAGGAAAGCCCTAACAATTTCTAAATTACCAAGAAAACATGTAACAACTATCAGACTTGCCTACCATAAATAATTCAAAGACACCTGCTAGCAACTGTAAATCATTTTTACATATATTTCATCATGTATTATTCATTTCATAACAAAAGTAACCAACACTACAGAAAATATATTATTTTTTCTACAGCCCAATGTTTCAATTACACTTATATTACAAATATACGAGACTAATTGTATCAAGCAAATTAATATTATATTGCCCAATAAAACAAGACTGTATCGGCGTAGAAATTTATACCCTCTAACGTTATATTGATCAGGCAAGGAACATTTCTGTGAAAGTTTTGTTGGTATGTATACGCGCATGCGTACCTCCAATGTGTTTCTGCAGCAGTACAAATAAGATGCGTGAATTAAAATATGTTCAAGAATAACTTCTTTATTTCTCAACTAAACCCTCTGCTTCGATCATAGTTTAGAATCGTCACTTCGTCACAACATAAGGTTTGGTGGAGAAATGGCGATTCTAATATTTGATTACGCACTTTTATCTGTTACTATGACTTCTGGGTTTGCTATGAACATTAGTGTGGCATCTCCTGTTAGACTTCTTTTCCAGGTTTAATGCGAGGTATATTCAGCCTGACACAAATTTGGAAGTGTTACATGAATAAAAACGTAACTATGTTATAATGTATCCCATATTATACACCTTTCATATGTTGGAAAATATCGCAGAACAAGAATTCATGTCTGTTAAATGTCCTGGTGTTTGAATAACGTACACAGTTATCGGTAGAGTTTCTCATATATTCCCGCTATCAACAAAGCCTACTGTATAATTTATCTTGCTCAAAGGAAAATATCACAATGTCTTTATCATTTAGCGCATTTGTGAATTATGGCGTTTTATTTCCCAGTGGAAATGGACCTGACAATGGTAATAAGACTAATTACTAACGGCTGGCATTTTGCCATGAACAACACGATAGCAAAGACCAAATGTATAGTGTCTCTCATTTCATAGATAGTCATCCATTACACTTAGTCATTGCAACATATTTAGTTCGACGCATTTGTTCAATTAATAGTTTATATCGCCATACGATCAACACATATAACGTTGTCTCAATTATGTGTAGCCTACCTTATTACAACTGCTAACATTCTTGTTTCTTCTACAGAAGCTATCGTACGCTCGAGTTAGTAAAACGGCAATACCGACGAACGTGTCCCAAACTTTCGAAAAAACATCTCGTGATAATCATTATGCAGAAATTGCACAAGATCAAAGTTAAGAGTGACGATTGAAACTAACATTTCAAATTTTACAAATCTTTCCTCGTCGCGGACAACATTGGTGTGTCCATTTTCGTTTTAAATAGAGTAAAGACCCACATTAAGTCTAGCGGTCATAATATATACTGATGATGCCATCAATACACCCCCGGGATGTTCAGTGCCATCTCTCCTTTCTCTGGGGCGTCCAAGTAGCCCATAATGAGCAGAAACGGGCGTTAATAAACACGAACAAACAATTTTTTATCATCAATACACGTACTAACATGCAGTTTACCAAATATGATCACTGAATAATTTTTATCATGTGACAGTTTAACAAAACACTCGTGCAAATATTGTTCTATCAAATTAGATAAACCAGGTCAGATACCATATACATATACATTTCAGACATTAAGTTCACACATAGTAAGTACACCTGACAGAATAACACTAAACATTGACAGGCGCTGATTTAGAGGGGGTGGAGCCGGCGTACGCCCCCCTAAAATTGCAAAAACATTTTTTTAGTAATATTTCAGATCTATATACAGTAAAACCTCTCTATAACGACCACTAAATTGTGTTAATTAGTTGGTATTTAGAGCAGGTGACTGCTGAAAGCAAGGTCAAAGTAAAACAGAACGCTCCCATAGGAGCGTTCTGTTTTACTTTCATCTTGCTTTAAGCAGTCACTTGCCTTTAACACAGCTCTTTTTCAACATATATTACAAACACACTATTTTTATGTCATCAAACATAAAAATCTACGCGCCCCCCTCCAAAAAAAATTCTACCCCCTCCCCCCCTAATCTGAAATCCTGGATCCGCACTTGATTGACATTGTTCAAACCAATACGTGTAATAGTCATATTCGTTTAGGTAAACAAAGGCTTGTGGTTTCACCAGACAGATCCGTGGGACTTGTCCATGTGCTTCTGTGTCAATATATTGCACTCCTTGGACGAATAGGAGAAAGACACAATCTTGCCAATTAAACATACATTACACCCCGATAGTTCGAACACTAAAACAAGTATCATTGTCGGTCTGGAATACAGGTAAAAGCTTAAAGAGGAAGTCCCTAAATTTGACGCTTTTCAAAAACACCTAAATATACAACACTCATTTGTTTATATGCTGAAAAGTAGTATGTCGCAAGAAACCCCATCCAATTACCGTTTAAGGTGACAAAACATCCGTGTGTTTGATATCGCCGATCCCAATTTTACTCCCAGATGTTTCAGTTTGTTTTATTCGGGTTGGGTTTTAGTTTCGTAACTGTTCGCCCTATTCGCGTTTCTCCGACCACTTCCGAGAAAAACCATTACGTAAACAATTGAGGGATCGGGCGATCATCGGCAAAACGCGGACATTTTTAACGGAAATGGACGATAATATTGTGTTGTAGAACAAAAATTATAAGTATTGATGAAATCGGTTTATTTGTATCACAGGGGCATTTTTCGAGATACGTTCAAATTTGCAACCTTCATAATAATGTTTGAGCATAACAAATACCATGTTTTATGATATTATTGAAAATATGCGTTAATTGTAGGGACTTCCTCTTTAACGCATGGTGAAAGTCATGCATAGATATCCTCTAGATTCACCATGCATTACGCAATCGCCTGTCTGAATAGTTCTCAATTCTTCATAATCGAAACTTCGAACGAACTACCGAGAACTGTACTGTATAATAGATTAGAATGTCATTTACCCCGATGTGGTACAGTAAAACCCCGCTAATGCGACCACCTGAAGAGGTATAATACTGGGTGCTAGATGCAGGTGGTAGCTTAATACAGGACAAAAGTAATGCAGAAAGCTCATGGAAGAGCTTTCTGCATTACTTTTGCCCTGCATTAAGCAACCACCTGCTTATAAAGACACATATGTTTATTCATTAAGTCGTCGCATTATAGGGGTTTTACTGTACGTTGACCGTGCTGTATACAGCAATATATACAGACGATATATCAGTCAATCCTAATCGCCAACATTTCCTGGATTAGTCCGTTATAGAATGTATTTATATGAAATATCTTGCATACATGTCCACAATGTTCGAATACATTACTACTTCATCGTTTTCACTTTAATTAAGATGTATGACTATGAATTTATATTGGTTTGTTTTTTAGTTATTTAAAATAATGTTGAATCCACATTAAAAATCAATTTAAACAAAACGTGTTTTAAAACGTTTGATAACAGTAAAGCACCTTTAAAGCAACTACTGGAAAGATGTCTTAAATTGTGTCGAACGAGTACGTGGGAGCTTAATCCAGGATAAATGTAATATGATCTTACTGCATTACTTTTGATCAGCATTAAGCAACCACATACTTTTTAAAGACACTCATGTTAATCATTAAAGTAGAAGCTTTAGTAGGTTCCTACTGTATTCATGTTTAAGTCACATCCAATGGGAGCATTACTTTGTCCTTCATCAAAAAGCCATGTGCGTCTAAGCTTTTACTCCATAAATTTACGCCTTTGCAAACAGAGAAAACCCAGATCAGACGGCTCCTGGGAGCCGTCTGATCTGGATCTACTCTGATTGCTTATGAATAAGTGTAATTGTGATTTTATAGTTCCTACCATATCCAGCATTAGATTATAAAAATGAATATATTTAATATTCATGACGTCATTATTTCGTACACGAATATTCATGGAATAAAATGGGTTAATGCAACCATGTTCCTTTATTAAGTGGTCGTTTTATTTGTTTTCGCATTGACATGCTACAGTCTAGTTTAATGCAAGTCCAGTCTAGATGTTCCATTGCCAGTGATGTACATTTACCACGTTTACACAAAGGTCGTGTCTATCATCCTAGTTTAGACAAAACACCTGCTGTGTGTTTAGTGACTCACCGGGGAATATCTATGTTATTGTATCACGAATGCTGCCTATTTATTACGTACATTTGTCCCCCGAGATGATTACAGGTCGATAATTACTACTTACGTTCGCAATTACTGTCACATCTTAACTGGGGGTTATAATAAATTCCTGTATAGGCCAATACGTAATACTTTGCTGTTCTGTACGAATTGTTCGTGTAACAAAATGCAATGTCTCAAAGAATTAGTATCAAAAACAAATGTACATACCTTTCCAGTTTAACCATTTCGTTTCTAAATAGTCGTCTGCATACGCACCTTTAATAATGATTATATATATATTAGGAGAAAATCGATCATTTTATTATACACAAAATGACATATAAAGACAGAAGTATTATTTAACAAAAAAAGTTGTATTTATTACGTTTAGTTCTGTGAACAACGAGGTCCATTCATTGACATATGTGACATGCATTGTAAAACTTTTGAATTGTATTGTTATATTATATGTATTATAAGTTTTTTGATAGGTTTGTTGTTGTTTGTAGTAGTGTGAGTGTATGTTAGTAATATTAGGCAGGTGACTGAATACGGCACGATGGGCTTTTATCGAGAACTTTCTGTATTATTTCCCTCCTGCATTAAACTGCAGCTTTTATTCAAGAGGAAGCCCCTACAATAAACGCATATTTTCAATCATATTTTAAACCTTGGTATTTGTTATGCTTAATCATTATTATGAAGATTGTCAATTTGAACTTACATCGAAAGATGACCCTGTGATGCAAAATAAACCGATTTCATCAATACTTATCATTTTTGTTCTACAACAAAGTATTATCGGCCTTTTCCGTTCAATTTGTCCAGATTTTGCCGATGATCACCCGATCCCTCAATTGTTTACGTAACATCTTTTCTCGGAAGTGCTCGGAGAGACGCGAATAGCGCGAACATATACGAAACTAAAACCCGATCCGAATAAAACTGAAACATCGGGGAATAAAATCAGATTCGTCGATATAAAACACAAGGATGTTTTATCATTTCCATCGTTTATTGGATAGGTTTTCTTGCGATATACTACTTATCAGCATATAAAACAGATGAGTTTTGTACATTTTAGGTATTTTTGAAACACATTGAAAGTAGGGACTCCCCCTTTAACGCTTTCAGAGCGGGGAAACGAGACACTAATATCCTTTGCAAAAATTGCCCTCTCACCAAGGTCTGCACTGTTTGTCATGTTACACTTTACTATAAAATATACCTGAAAATTCACGATAAGATTGACTTATTAGATTTTTGGAATTATCCATTTGAAAATTCAGCGTTGAAAGTTTAAAAGACCGGCATTGACACTGATGTTGAACGGTCTGTTAGAAGGGGTGTCACTTTATACTGAACGGGATATTCCGTATTTATAAGTTAACCCCTTACTCCATGAATATTCATGTGAGAGATAATGACGTCATGGATATTAATTCGATTAATTTTAAAATAGCACATGGACACAATATTGTTTTGGACATGGCAGAAATTGTGGAATAATACCCATACTACGTCAAAAGCAAACAGAGCAGAGCCTGGTCAAACGGCTCCTATAGGAGCCGTCTGATCTGGGTCTACTCTGTTTGCAAAGGCAAAGACATGCGTATTTATGGAGTAAAGGGTTAATGCAAATGGAAAGTCCTTGTTACTAGGCATACAAGCTAAACAAGCAAGAGTATGTCAACATTATTGAAATCAGATTTCTTTCTTAGGTATAAAAGCCTTTTACTTTGAGGTATTTACTTAGCAATGTATATATTCAGTTATATTAAAAAGGCCTAAAGCAATCATCAGTAAGAGGAATACATATTGACAATAAAAGCATGGGATAGCCATATGCTGTGTGTTCTACAGAAAGCTCTTGCATTAAGCAACCACATGTTTGTAAAAAAGCTCAACACTTCAACATTTTAGTAATAAAGAAGTGATGCCTTTGTAGACTGATGGCTGCTTAATTCAGTAGAGGCGCTTTCTGTACGACTGTCACCATGCATTAAGCTGTCCCCTGTCTTGAATACCGATAATTATGCCTGTTTTAGTGTTCGAATTATCCGGAATAACTTTTAGTATTCGAACTATCGTGGATTTCTTTTAATATTCGAACTATCGGGAATTACTTTTATTATTCGAACTATCGGGAAATACTTTTAATATTCGAACTATCGGTTTTTTACTGTACGTTTATTAATTACATGGTCCATTTAGAAAGGTATTGCTGTACACCATATCAATAAGACAAGGTTGTCATATACATTTCGTCGAATTACAAACTATTGCGGTGCTGTGTTAAATGAATATTCCTTCTTGCAAGTGTTTCTTGTCTCCCAATTCTCTAGGCAATCGTGTACAGCATAACTCGCGATATAGCTGATTAGTACTGGCGGTAT
Organism: Azorinus chamasolen; assembly: GCA_963576725.1. Lineage (NCBI taxonomy): Eukaryota > Metazoa > Mollusca > Bivalvia > Cardiida > Solecurtidae > Azorinus > Azorinus chamasolen. The sequence goes on from OY755249.1 coordinate 10,187,917, forward strand.
TTCGCTCACAAATTAAGATAATTGAACGAGATATGAAGCATTGACCTCTCCTGCCTTCCTCATATCGGTGAAACTTTGCTCTATAAAACGTTATCCATGTCTGCTTGGGACAGATGTTACACGTCATATGAAGGCCAACTATATCCTTAAATGTAAGTGAGCTGAATATGCAATAGCTCTGTTGCAATAGCGATTCATACACGTTCTGCTTATGTCTTCGGAATTATTACGTTGCAGCCAGTTTACACAATTAATAATGCTGCACCTAGAGGATCATTCGGTATGACTTTTACCCTGCATTAAGCTGTCACCTGTCTCAAAGACTGATATTTATACTAAAATTAACGTCCGGTTAAGATAGGTTTTACTATACAAGTTAGCCCCTGTTCTGTATCCGTTTTAAAAATCCGCTCAGATTTGGACCTGTTGCAATTATGATTTTCCGATTCATACAAGCGATTCATTGACTAATAGAATATTGTGTTAAGTATAATTTTATCCAGTCACCAGGCTTCTCTAGTGATATAATAAAGGGGGTGCAAATAAACTTAGGTTTATTAGGTTACTTCCGGTAGTAGAAGGTTTATTAGGTTAGTAGATAGGCGGAATGATTCTATAACCATGGAACTATTTTAATTTTCTGTAAATATGCATGAACATGTTGACGGAATAGATCTAACAGAATATTCACCAATATAATTATTCAAAGAAGAAAAAATAATAACAAAAATAAATGGCTATAACTGGATTCGAATCCGCGCCTGATTCTACAAAAGCCAAATCTAATCTCTCTAGAGACGTCGTGCTTACCGATTACGCCACTGAGGCCACATACAAAGTGACGTTGATTAATCAGTTTTATTAATTTAATTCACCGCTGGCGAAACGCGTTTTGATAAAAATCAAGTCATGGAGCAAAGATTTACAGATAAATAGTAAATATTTTATTTTCACTCTCATAATAATTTGATTGATAAGCTCTTACAGGGGCGGTGATTGTCATATACCTAAATATAGGCTGTTCAGTTCCATCGATTTATGAGTGACGTTAGCCCTATCTAAAAATAGAAACCGAGATGACTGAACTCGAATTTGACCAGAGAGCCTCCGGGAGAATATAATCATGTCTGTTTGAATTAATATATATACTCTCGATTCAAATGCTCTTATTTTTCAAATTCAACCACGTTTTCCCCTCTTGTAATGTAAGTATCCAAACTATTTTCCTCTGCGGTAGCTCATTATTTACGTATCTAGAATGGAAATGGAAAGGGAGGTCCGTTGATCGAAAAACCGCATTTTCAATGCAAATTATTTCAATATTCGTATGTTTTATGAGTCTATGAAAAAAGATATAAATAAATTGACTGGATAAATAGAATAATAGGTTAGTGCCGTAGATGGGACGCCTTTATCCGACTCGGAGAGAAAACAGTTGAGGCTCGGCAAGCCTCGCCTCAACGTTTTCTCCCCTCGTCGGATAAAGTGTCCCATCCACGGCACTAACCTATTATTCTCTATATATGTGTTATATAAAGCTGTATTTCTCTCAAATTGCTTAAATATCTTTACTTGTATTGATTTTAGAAGATTAACCCTTCTCTTGCTGAATTTTAAAATACATTGCTCCTTCTTTACCCATGCCCTGTTGTATAATTACATATATCTTCACTGTGTACAAATATTTTGCTATGCAATCACTGCTGTGGAGTGCACTGGTAGCACAATCAACTTGTAAATAGTGCATACCCTGATGAGACAGCTCCTGCAGGAGCTATCTCATCTGCGTCTGCACTATTTACAGGTAGTTATATTGACGTGAATAGCAAGCGAAGGGTTAAGAAATTTTCAAAAAACAAGGATTGTCTTTGATTTTCTCCTAAGGAGCTTTGTGAATACAGGGCCGTGTCAAGATCAGTGGGATAAGAGTTGATCACGTGACTCATCGATAAGTTGTAAGTTATACTATAGAGTGTTATGACGCACGTCCTACAGTCTAGTGTTAATAATATTATGAAATGACGCGTTAAAACTTAAATGCGTTTTATGAATTTTGTGCAAAGTATTCAAATCAGTAAATATTTGTTAATAAATAACATATTAATATAATATAATATTTATATTTTCTATAATAACTTCTGCATGTGTCACACTTTACCTAGCGTTTTGACACTGTTTTACATTGCTTTAAATAAATAAAGGAATATACATGTACATGTATTGTTTGACATATTAGGAAATGCACGTGTTGCCACTCATATAAAAATTTGATTGCTGAAGCAGTGATTTTTTCGATGGCAAAATGTCAATATAGCAAAACCCCTCTAATGTAACCAAGAATTGAATACACACGTGTGTATTTTTGTTTTAAAAAAGCAAGTGACTGTGTAATGCAGGTTGAAAGTAATAAAGAAAGCCCATGAAGGGACATTCTGTATAACGTACGTCTTGAATTAAGCTACCACCTGTCTTTAAGACCAATAGTTGGACCTCTCTGTAGTGGCCGCTTCAGACTTTAACCCATTTGCTCCCGGTGGATTCTTCCGTGCTTATATATTTGATTAGTCTACCTTTTATCTAAGGGATGTCTGGTCTAAATTTTCATTTTTGTTTTGTTTTATATTGAATATCAGCAAACAGTGTAGACTCTGATCAGACGCCGCATTATGCAAATGTGGGATCGTGGGAGCAAATAGGTTAACCAATAAATACCTTTTATCATTATAACAGTATACATAATCATTAAGCGGGTTATGTAAACAAGACTGATTCATTGGTGGGCATCAAAGAGAATTGTCAATGTGGTTCAGTCTGATAATATCTTAAGCACATTGATTGTCGTAGAATTAATTGTTTGGAATCAAATTAATTTTAAAATACTTCGTCTAAGCTTCAATAGCAATTTATAATATTGAAATCAAGCCCGGGTCAATTCAATTGCCAAAGGGTTTTGTCGGCTTTAACATTTGTCATGTTTAGCGCGATCTCACGTGCATTTGCGAACGGATTCAGTCTACACGAGACACTTGGTAACTCGGCGTCTCGTTATGGTCTAGTCTCTTTGACCTTGAACGGGTCGTATATAAATAGAATCGTAACATGTCAGGGAAGTACAACATTGCAGTCAAATTCTGAGACAGCTCATTAGGCATGAGAGGCACACGGCCGTTTCTGTAGTAAACTATCACCCTACCAAAAGTACAAAAATGAGGCATGCAGGAAACGCCACATACAGAACAAACAGTCGCCCGAACAGCAACACAAGGAAACAGCAAATGTACATAACTATAAAAACATCAAGAGACGCACAAAGAAAAAACAAACATACAATAGGGGGCAGATGGAAGTACCGCCTTGGAACGGTCAGTGACAAAAGTCACTGGGGGGTTAAACCGGTTTATGGGCGCACAACCTCACACTTACTCCATCCCCACCCTAAAAGACAAACCGTGTAAATAAACGTATCCCCTCTCCGACTAATCTACAAAAACCGCGACGGCAAATACAGTGGTAAAGTGCGTGTATAACGAAAATATTAATTTTAAGTGAACAAACTGTATCCACATATCGCTAGTGTACTCAATGATTGAGCTGTAAACAGAGTAACTGTAGAAAAGTAATAAAGGGTACTACAAAAACGAAATAGTACAGACTCAACAGTACCGGTTATAAATCGAATAAAAACAAATAATCACCAGTCTGTGTAAAACTAAACCACGGTCAATATAAGTGGCGGCCCTGTCCGTACTTGGGTTGCGGTATGCGTTGCGTACCGAACATCTAAACCCTTAAATCCTGTGGTCCAATAGATCAACTGAACGGGATCAGCACTGTTTAATAGTGGTTAAACAGTTTATAGTTCCTGTAGAAGGCGACTGATCAGTGTCTGTTTTGTTTGCTTATGAAATTATAACAAATCTTATTCTACAGTTTCTACCAATACCAAACAATCATGTGTAAATATGCCATTTTAGAAATATAAATAATTCAACTAATAAATATTTATTATGTGATTCATGATGTAATTATTCAACAGGGAAAGGTTTAAAGATTTTTACTGTGAGTAATTACGGAGGTTTGCGAGTTGGTCTTAATAGAGAATGGCGAATCTGAATCAACAAAAGCAGCTATCTGTATTGATACTGTAGAGACAAATTAATCATTAATTAGTTTATGTAAACACTTTCCCTGTTTCATTAGTTTTTTTGCCGTGGGAAATTACCAGCCTGTCCCTTTATTGAAGTCGTTGAAACTACGCTAATATGTGTGACAAAACGAGCAGTTGGTACGGTCGGTTACATTGCCTTAACCCTTTCACAGCCGCAGTCGCATAAATGCACCACGACAAATAGTGCAGTCCCAGATCAGACACCGCCTTTTTAAGGCGATGTCTCTATTTGTCTCAATCACTATTTCTATATATGTGTTTTATTCCTTTGAAATTTGCATTTATTTATCTTATTTCCTTATTTTACTGAATGATCTAACAAACTTGGATTGCAGACAACAATTAGAAATTTGGTTAACCCGCTACTCCATAAATACGCCATTATACGCTTTTGTAAAACAGAGTATACCCAGATCAGACGGCTCCTGTAGGAACTGTTTGATCAGGGTCTGTTGTGATATTGCTTTTGAAATAATAGAGATAATTATGATTCTACAGTTTCTGCCATATCGAACTTTTCCTGTGTTCACGTGCCATAACCAATAGTTTATAAAACATAATCAAGTTGATATCCATGATGCAATTAGTTCTTATATCCATGGAGTAAAGGGTTAAGTCGAATAGTTCTAATTTCAATTCCAGACTCTGACTTGTAGACGAATAGTAACGTTACCCCTTTTTTATACTGAACGTTCACAGTTAATTCTAAACTTCTCCTTTTTGTATAGTTAATGCTCCATTTTGGTAGTGTATTCAAAGGACTGGGTCTAAAATAGTCTAGGAGAGAATGAGTTAAGACCGGTTATGCTCTTCCTTCTTGTATAAGCACGGCGTTATTATTACTACTCCTCATATACCGCGGTGTTATATTATCACCAGCCCTCATATAGCATTCTTAAGCCGAGACCCTTGACAATTATCCAGTTTCCAGGGACGCTCTTGGTGTGTTTATCACGCCGCGTGGGAAATATCCATGTTATTGTATCATTTAACCATCTTCGTGCTGAAAAAACATAAATTCCGCTCCACCTCTGGTCTATTGAACCTTTTTCTCACTTCCGATTCGTTCAAACGTATTCGAACGTACTGACAGGTTGACTTCTATATTGTGTCCTGAGGCGACACCTAGTTACTCGGGGTCTAATCTGGATCTAAGCTGTTTGCAAATGCTAGTTAGGTCGCGCTTAGCATGATGGGGAATTATGTGTCTGTTTAGTATGCCACATGATTTCTCCAGAGATACTTAAGGTGTCGGTTATTATTACCTTAGTTCAATATTACTGTCAATTCTAACCTGTTGATAACCATTTTCTACGTCTCGCATACCGGGTAATATACGTTAGTGCAAAACTGCCCTTATTACGCTAAGAATTCGGACGGATAAATTAAGACAAATAGTGCAGACTCAAATCAAAGTTGGCAGTTTGATCAGGTCGTACATCATTTGCAGCAATGTCTTATCGAAATAGCGCCATGTTGACATATTCAGATATCCCTTTCCCAGGTGAATATTCATGTAGGAAATAATGACGTCATGAATATTAATAAGATTATTTTCTATAATGGCATATGAACACATGACATTTCGGCTCAGACAGAAGCTGTAGAATCAGATCTGCATTACACCATAAGCAAACAGAGCAGACCCTCATCAGACGGCTCCTATAGGAGCTGTCTGATCAGGGTCTGCTCTGTTTGCAAATGCGTCAAAATATGCTTACAGAAGGGAAAGAGCTATGCAATCCAAGGGCGGGTTTAGATTGGATGTACACATACTTACAGTAACTAATGTAGTTGAAAATACGAACTAAAATTAGTTAGCGTGTATTGGCCCTTTACTCTTTAAATAATGGCATCGTGAATATCAGTTAGACTAATTGTTATAATAGCACATTGACACAAAAATGTTTTACATTACTATTGATGGACAAGAATCTTTCTTATATTACTATTCATGGAGTAAAAGGTTAAGTTGTGCTTCATTCTCAAACAGAACCATTCTCCGGTTGCTCATGTCCATTGTATACAGAAGAACCTTTCTCGCTTCTCAGACGTGCTAGATAAGCTGAGTTACTAAAAATAGCCGTACTAGAAATCCTTATCTGGAACACCCCTTGTCTGGTGTATTCATACGCGCGATTAGGTAAAATCTAGAAGGGAAGTAACTCTTACAGAATTAAATCAACATATCTATAGGAAACAACTTTATAAATGAAACTTAATATAAATAATTAGCACGAATATGAAATTCTATTTTATCATATAAACATTTTTAAAAGCCTATTTAATTAACCGAAGACGTTGTTTTGTAGTCGCTCAGTCATTTATATTTTACGCCAAAACTTAACGTTTGTGGTTTTCATAACAACTGACGTGATATGGTGTCACGCTTTTATGCTGCGGTTTGTTGCTATTAGATACGGAAGTCGTGATACGCAATGTAAAGTAGTACTTCATAAAACCCGTTAATGTTCTTGGATTTAGGGCGTATTTCAGCGAGAAAAATAATCAAGCATGGGTTTTGTTAAAGACGGGGATTTCTATACCCGAGGTTGGTCTGTTCCAGTCGGAAACGAGCTTTAGCGAGCATATTGTCTTAGAAAGCATGTGGTTGCTTAATGTAAAGCAAAAGTAATTTAGAATTGAGCTTTCTGCATTACTTTTAACCTGTATTAAGCTACCACATGTCTTAAATATGTCGTACAGACCCATACTTATATATCTTGTTGACTGATTCTGTTAGACATGGAAGACACTGCAATGTTCAGATGGGGATTCTCACGTATCGTCCAGCCCGGATCACGTTGCTTTATAAAGATTTTGTTTTCGCCATACAATGTCACGTAATATTGCAGTGTTTACACTCATGTATTAGTCGGGGGAATGGGTAGATTCTAAAAGTTTCAATTGATTAAGACATTCTTCAACATTTGCCGATTATCCACTCAAGTATGTATCATTATCATTCAGACGGGTGACAACTTAATGCAGGATGAATGTCATACAGAAAGCTCCTTTGGGAGAATCCTGCATACTTTTCACCTTGCATTAAGCAGCCACATGCATAACAAAGGTCAGCATTTTTCTATACTAAAATTGGCCGTTAGGATTATATTTCAGTGCTGAGACTAATAAGTAGGAATCCGTGTACATGCTTCGCTTCCTGCTCACTGCTAATGCAGAAAAGCCCCTAAAGCGATCACTTAACGAATACCTACATCAATACTTAACGAACTATAGTAAAACCGCGATTATTCACTCAAATACGTATCATTATCGATCGATCCTTACGACAGGTGGCATCTTAATGCAGTGTGAAAGTTAGACAGAAAGCTCCTTTCTGCATGCTTTTCACAATGCATTACCAGCCTCATGCCTAACAAATTTCAACATTTCTTCTATTCTAAAATTATATTTCATTGCTGACTGTTCACTGCTACTAGTGAGTAGGATTCGTGTGAATGTTTCGTGCGCACTGCTAATGCAGAAAAAAGCGGCCACTTAACTATTGAACATGGGTGTCCCTAAAAGCGAACGGCTATTGGTTATTGCAGGGAGAAAATACTATCGAAAGCTTCTATAGGAGCCTTCTGCATACATTTCATCCTGCATTCAGCTTTCATCTGTTCTTTTGATCCAGTTTAGACCTATTTTTAATAGTATGATAGATTGGGGGTTTACTGTACTTCAGTAAAACGTTTCCGAATATTGCGATAATATACAGCCGCAGCCATAGTATTTCAGCAATTTATCTCCATTAGCCCTTTCGCTGCCAATGCCGGATCTGTGATTACATATGCAAACAGTTTGGATCCAGATGAGACGCCGAGTAACTCGGCGTCTCGTCAGGATCCAAACTGTTTGTTACTGTTACTATGTTTTTGAAACAAAAATGAAGAAAATCAAAAAATGAAAATTTGTAGCAGACGAGAAAGTTAGCAGACGACAGAGTTTGGCAGCGAAAGGGTCAGAATATGAGACTTATTCCTTGATTCAATAATCCTCTCTGTGTCTAGATTTATTCTGCCATGCATGCTTATTCTTATATCCTTATTGAGTCCTTCTTTAAAGGTGCATGTATGAGTCATGCAGGAAACATCGCATACAAAACACACAACCGCCCGAACAGCACCACGACGAAAAAACAGTAAATGTACATGTATATAAAAGACACAAAGAGACGCACAACGACATAACAAACAAACAATAGGGGGAGATTGAAGTACCGCCTTGGAACGTCAGTGGCAAATATCACTGTGGGTTTAAACCGGTTTAGGGGCGCCCAACCTCACACTTATTCCATCTCAACTCTAAAAGACAAACAGTGTAAATAAATGTATCCCCCTATCCGACTAATCTACAACCACCGCGATTGAACTGTAGAAAAGTAATAAAGGGTACGACAAAAAAACGACGTCATCAGTCCGTTTCTGGATTAAGAGATCGCCTTCGTAGAGTTCTATACCTTTATTGACGGCGTACATGCAAAGAGTGCAGCGTGATTCCCTAAAATAAAAATAACAAGAAACCGCCAATGTCGGTATGGCCGGATTGCCGATTAAAGTGATACAGATGAACGGTCAATCATTATACATTTCTGCATCAGCAGATGCTGAGTGAGTGAGTTAGTGAGTTGGGTTTTACGTCCGACCAACAATATTTCAGTTATTTGCAGACGGCACTCGCATGAGACAAGTTATAGTGCTGCCTCACTGGAATACCCCTGCCGCAGGTACATGGCAAGGGCACCCCACCCAGTCACATTGTCCTGACACCGGGCCGACCAGTCCTAGAACTACACCTTTAATGTCGAGCGTAGACAAGGGAGCTACTAGTACCAACTTTTAACGACTTTTGGTCTGTCGCGGCCGGGGATTGAAGCCACGACCTTCCGTACCGCAGGCGGACGCTCTACCACTGAGCCACGCGGCCGGTCGCAGATGCTGAAGACATAATAAATAGTTAAACATATTCCAATTGCATGTGATGAGGTCCTCATTATGACTCCACATGTTAAAAAGGTCAATCTAGAAATTCATTGAAGCATAAAAAACAAGAGATGTTTGTAAAACATGTATACCCCCAGACCCCCTGACCTTTGATCTAGTGACCTCAACTATAGAGGTCATCTAGTGGTCATGACTTATCACCACAGCAACTTTGACGATCCTAAGCCAAACTTCTAATCATTTATTGATCTGAAAACATTTCACAAGTTAAGGTAATCGTGACCTTGACCTTTGACCTAGTGACCTCAACAACTATAGGGGTCATCTAGTGGTCACGACCAACCACCACAGCAAGTTTGAAGATCCCCAACCAAACCATTGAGCAGTTATTAATCGGAAACCATTTCATCAGTTAAGGTCATGGTGACCTTAATCTTTGACCTAATGACCTCAAAAACAATAGGGGTCATCTAGTGGTCATGACCAACCACCACAGTAAGTTTGAAGATCCTAAGCCAAACCCTTGAGCAGTTATTGATTCGGAAACCATTTCACCTGTTAATGTCATGATGACCTTGAACTTTGACATAGTGACCTAAAAAACAATAGGGGTCATCTAGTTGTCATGGCCAACCACCACAGCAAGTTTGAAGATTCTAGGCCAAGTTGTTTATTAGTTATCGATCGGAAACAAAAAGGTCAACCTGGAAATTCTCTAAGTCAATGAAGCGTAAAAACTAGGTCAAAAAGGGGTCATAGTAAACTGCTAACCTATGACATGTAATGTGACCCTCATTCTGAACCCACATGCCAAGTTTGGTTACTGTAGGTATTATACTTTGGCTATAACTAACTTAAACAAAAAGGTCAACCGGACGGACGGCCGGACGGACGGACGGACGGACGGACGGACGGACGGACGGACGGCATTCGCCAATCTATTAGCCTGGATTGCCAGCAATCCGGCCAAAAATTGAAACAGTGTAAATGGAATAAAAGGTTTTTAGTTCTAAAACAGGTCAGCCAATATCTCAGATAAATTTAGAAATTTAGAATAGTACAGTAAAACATATCTAAAACCGGCCGTTCATTTTAGTTTAAGCATCGGTCTTTGAGACAGGAGGCAGCTTAATGCAGGGTGACAGTCATGCAGAAAGCTCCTATAGGAGCTTTCTGTATGACTTTCACCCTGCAAAGGTATCTTAATTCTTCTCAACTAGAATTCCAATTTAGAAGGGGTTTTACTGTATCCCCATAAAGACTGAAACAGAGGTTTCGTCATAAAATTAACCCTTCGCTTGCTAATGTTTAAAATACATTTCTTCTTCTTTACTTATGCCCTGTTGTATAATTACATTATATCTTCACTGTGTACAAGTATATCGCTGTGCTATCACTGCTGTGGAGTGCACTGGTTGCACAGTCAATTTGTAAATAGTACAGACCCTGATGAGACAGCTCCTGCAGGAGCTGTCTCATCTGTGTCTTCACTATTTACAGGTAGGCATATTGACGTGAATAGCAAGCGAAGGGTTAAAAATGCTGTTTTATGTAACGTGTAATGTTGGTTAGCTGTAATTAAGGATACTAAACGCGGATCAAAGATACAATTTTAATCCTGAACAAAATGGTTGCAATATTTAATGTATAATTACAGGCACTGTATAGCCTACCCTACACGAGCATGAAAATTAGTCAAGGTTAGGGTCATTAAGACAGCTAGTATAGCTTGATACAGGTCGCAGGTAATACAGGAGCTTACTGCATTACTTTTACCCTGCAATAAGCAAAGAACTATGTTCGTCAATAAAGAGTCGATTAACTCTTTCCATGTTCTATTTATTTTATCTATCCATATATTTTATCTATGTAGTCCAAAGTTCAATACCTTCTCAATATTGATGGACAAACACGTTATAATTAAATATGGAAGATGGAACATTGTAGCCATTTTAGAAACTAAGGAAACAAATTATGAAATTTCCATCAGCAAACAGAGCAGACACTGATCAGACAGTTCGTCTAGGAGCCGTCTGATTTAGGTCTTCTATGTTTGCAGATGTGTGAAAAGGAGTGTTTATATGAAGGAAAGCGTTAACCCAAGTTCAAAATTACAGGCGACGTTTTAGCATTATTCGCTACTCCGGTTTATTACAGGGCACAAATACAGAACGAATCTCTTCAAAGCGGTGCTTATTCTAAAGTCTTTAATTAACGTCATCCTTTTTTCGTCGTTTCATGGTTAATCTGAATTTAGTTAAACCTCGAGTATCCACTCAAATACGTACCGTTATCGATCTTAATTCAGGGTGAAATTCTGAAAGTAGGAGATCCTTCAAACGCAAAAGCAGCAAAAATGAGCTGTTATTAAAAATGCTACACAACCCATGTCCCCATAACACCGGCTTAAGCGGTATTCATGTTTCATAATTAATAATATCGAAACTAATGACCCCGCTGTCCAATAAATGTAACATCGGCTTTAGCGATATTCATATAATAACTCTCCTCTTGGAGCTTTGTGCATGTTTTACCCAGCATTAAGCAGCCACCTGGATTAAAAAGATCAAAACCATTCTATACTAAAAGTTCGACTCATTGAGGGTTCACTGTATAAAATTAAAATTTTATTTAATTGTGGTATTCTACTTGCATGTTTATGACAACCTTTGTAATCAGTTTGAACCGGGATGAAGTGCCGAGTAACTGCCGAGTAACTGGTCGTCTCCACATGATGTACACTGCTGTACACTCTAACAGTTTGTATTAACCCATCCCCCATAGGCTATTTTAGACCAAATCTCTTTGAATGAATATATCCAAAAGGAGCATTAACTACAAAAAAGGTAAATGTTAAAACTATGTAGTATTGAAACCACTGTGATAAATAGGGCCTAATGTTAAGATTGGTTATAACCATATGAGTACTCTCGTTAAATAAAGTCTTTATTATTATTATTATTATTATTAGTAGTAGTAGTAGTAGTAGTAGTAGTAGTAGTAGTATTACAATAGAGCATTTGCTCACATAGAGCAAATGCTCTATTTATCACAATGGTTTCAAGAAATGACTACTACTGAGGCATAGAAAGGCATATTTAGGACGTCCGTAAACCGGTTTAAACCCCCAGTGGTGTTTTTGCTACTGACCGTGCCAATGCGGTACTCTCTTGTCACCCTTCCTTTTGCTTGCCTTGTGTCTTTGTGCTTGTGATTTTGTTCATGTGTGGAGTGTTTGTCTCTGGTTCTTGTGTGTCTGTTGGTGTTTTCTGTGTTCATCTCGTGTGTGAGTGTGCGTTTGGGTGTGTGGTTGTGTGTTTGTATGTGTGTGTCATGCTGTCTATCGGTGTTTTGGTGGTGGTTGCGTCTTATATGTGGCTTTGCCTGCTTGATTTTACTACTTTTCCATTTATGGACGAAATGGTTAAACAATAATGTAAGAAAACTGTATTTTGTATTAAATCAGACAACACATTATCGGTGTAGAAGGTTAAGGATGTACTATATATACAGGTGGGTCTTTTATACAGGATATAAATGAAAATAAGATAAACGACCATGCTGTTATTATGTCACGTGACGGACATTTCTGTTCTTACCTTGGTACTTTCTAAATGTCATTTCCAATAGCAAAGTGTTTTATTTCACATAAACATTACACGATGCGGCATCCGAGGTAAGCCTAGTGCTTGGCACACAATAATATAAAGAGAACAAATGAAATCTGATGACAGACCATTTCCGTTACATTTCCTTTGAACTGCACCGATTAGATCTAAACGTGTCCACAGAAATGCTTAACACTTATCCCGCTTTCAACAAAATAATGTCTGCTCAAATTTAGATTTTATACAAATCTGACTTTTTCCCAATCCATCAAGCTTTCAAGATACCACATACCGAGTTTCAAACAGCTTGGCTCCTCAGTTATTCAACTTCCCATCTGGGTCCAAGTTGTTTGCAAATTTTGAATCTATTCGTAGATAGTAGAGTAAAGTTAAATTGCATGTTACATATCTGATTGTCTTTAATGACTATTTGTACACCAAGCAGGTGTAAGTTCTTTTGTTTTTAAAGACATATAAAGAAGGAATATTATGTTACAACTCCGCGCCGTTGTTCAATATGCTTATTAACCTTTAGCTTGCTACAATGTATGAGCGGATGATTGAATACCTATGCAAACTCGGCGTCTCATCTGGATCCAAACGGTTTGACATAATATATAATTTATTCCACAATGTCTGCCATGGCGAAAACACCATAAAAGCATATGAACACAGGGCATGTTTCACTCGGGCATAAACTGGAGTACGAAATCTATAGATAGATAGATAGATAGATAGATAGATAGATAGATAGATTAGATAGATAGATAGATAGATAGATAGATAGATAGATAATGATAGATAGATAGATAAATAGATAGATAGATAGATAGATAGATAGAGAGAAAAATACCAACATTGTGATAATTAAAGCAATGCATATATAAACATCGTGAAATAATTAATGAACCATGTCAGTCTCATCAATATCAAGGACGACACAAACAAAAAAAGAATATGATCTCTTATTTCCATTGCGGTCCTTGTTAGTTATGGTCTGAAGTTATGGTCTGACATAGAGAGGCCTGAAAGTGATATAAAATGAAATGAATTTAAATGCTTTGGTTAAGAAATCTATAGTCAGTACAGATTTTATCACGTTTACTGCATATGTGACGTAGCAACGGAATATGATACAATAATTGAACAGAGCAGACCCTGATACATGTAAGACGGCTCCTGTAGCAGTTGTCGGATTTTGATCTGCTCTGTTTGCAAAGGCGCGAAAAAGCGTTCATATGAATGAAAAGTGTCCATGGTGTTTAACCCTTCGCTTGCTGAATTTTGAAATACATTTCTCCTTCTATACCCATGCCCTGTTGTATAATTACATATATCTTCACCTGTGTACAGGTATATCGCTGTGCAATCACTGCTGTTGAGTGCACCGGTTGCACAATCAACTTGTAAATAGTGCAGACCCTGATGAGACAGCTCCTGCAGGAGCTGTCTCATCTGGGTCTTCACTATTTACAGGTACGTATATTGACGTGAATAGCAAGCGAAGGGTTAATACACATACTTGTATAGAATACCAATGAGATGAACTGGTTGGACAACGATACAATTATGACGATGTACAGTTAAACTTCGATATCTCGAACTCGGATAACTCGAACATCGAGATAACTCGAACAAAAAGTTCAGTCCTGACAAAACTTACAATACAGAATTGCTCTAATAATGTATCCCTACATATATCTAGAAACACATGTGACAGCTTAATACAGGTCTAAAGTAATGCTGAAAGCTTCTACAGGAGCTTTCAGCATTACTTTAGATCTGTATGAAGCTGTGGCCTTGAGAAATTGTTCAGATTCGAAATCGGATGACTCGAGCTTCTGTTATCTCGAACTAATTTGTATGGTCCCTTGAAGTTCGAGTTATCGAAGTTCAAGTGTATTCTACTCCGCCTGCAAAATGTGTTGTGCATGGGTTTACTCTAGATTTTGTTCATAGACAGTCTCCAGGCGCGGATTTAGAGGGGGGCGGAGCCGGCGTAGCCCCCGCACCCTAAAATTGCCAAAACATTTTTTAGTAATATTTTAGATCTTAATACAGTAAAACCTCTCTATAACGATCACTAAATTGTGTTAATTAGTTGGCATTTAGAGCAGGTGGCTGCTTAAAGCAAGGTGAAATTAAAACAGAACGCTCCCATAGGAGCGTTCTGGTTTACTTTCACCTTGCTTTAAGCAGCTACCTGCCTTTAACACAGCTCTTTTTCAACATGTATTACAAACACACTATTTATTTATGTCACCAAACATAAAGATCTACGCCCCCCCCCCCTCCAAAAAAACTTCTAACACCCCCCCATCTGAAATCCTGGATCCGCACCTGGTCTCACGCTTACCACGCAAACAGCCTGGAATCAGCTGAGACTTGACAATCGGTCAATAGTTTCTTATATTCGTGAATGATTCGAATGGATGTAAACATTGTAAACGTATCAGGATTTAAACCTTACCGTGCTGGACACGAGTCACTAATGTCATTTGAAAACAGTGCAGACACAAATGAGAGGAGATCCCTCGCATCAGTGTCTGCACTGTTTGTCATGTTATAACATATTTCTTTAAATAAAAAAAAACAACTAAATATTCACTATTAGCTTGCGCTTTCTGAATTTTGAAAGTCCATTTGAAATTTCAGCATTGTTAGGGTTAAGAAGACTTTTTATACCATGAGAAGGATTAATCACACATGTGATATGGGTGAGGATATATGCGAAAGAAAAATCTTATTCTCTAATCCTAACATGTATTGTTTGAAAACATTACTGAAAGAGATTTGTAATTGAGTATGCTTAAATTGATTGAAGGCACGACAAGCAACGCGGTTGTGTCCTTACATATTTTCAATTTTATGATACGTATAAAACTGCAACAACGCATCAGCAGCACTGAGATTATTGCGGATGTCGTTACATCTTTAATTGTTCCTTTAATGACCATTTCTGTATCATGTGACGCAATTTATTTCAGTATCGTGTCAATTAAGATGGTATTTGTTTATTTTAATGACGCCGTTAACATTCAGAAACAGTATTATTACAATATACACGTGGTCATTAAAGACATATTTAAACAGTATTGCCATCTGTTAGCAGCAAACCCTGTATATGTTTGTAAAATATTACCTCATGATTATTCATATAAAAAGTATTAACATCGTAAATACTTATAAACTCATTTTTATAATGTTATACGTATTCAGCATTGTCCATCTCTGTCAGAAAATGCTTGTATATATAAGTAAATAGTCCGTGGCCAGACGGCTCTTTCAGGTGCCTTTTAAAATAGTCTACTCTGTTTGGAAATATGTCAATACTCGTCACTAGCAGGTAACTGGTAAAGCAATATTTATTAATCACTATATACCTTGCTCCTTGATCAAAGGAGTTTTTCTAGAAGAGTTTTTTTTCTGCATGACGTTCGCCCGGCATTAAGCATCAACCTGTCTTAAAGACCGTACCAATACCAGTTTTCGAATTATTAGTGTTTTACTGTAACACCACATATAGCATGTGATACACCCGTTCCGTGTCTGTTACCATCAAATTGCACAGAAATAAAGACTGATATTTCAAAGGTAATACTGCAATATTAATGCCCGAGGGAGCATTTAGGATGTACAAATGTTTCTGATCATCATCACTTTCGTCTATGATGACAACCGCAGTTTTATTCGGCCCTACTTATAGCTGTATCGTGACAATTCCATTGGTTATTTGTTTATTTTAATGACATCGTTTACAATGGAAATCCGTATTGCAGCAACGAAATAGGAACATAAAACCGAAATAGGAACATAAAACCGAAATAGGAACATAAAACCGAAATAGGAACATAAAACCGAAATAGGAACATAAAACCGCAATAGGAACATAAAACCGAAATAGGAACATAAAACCGAACATTATTAAACGCATTGTCACCTGGCAGTAGTACAAATCCTTGTAAAATCTGTTAATGTAATCTCTTAGTAATCTCGTATATACGCCTGGTTTCTGGTTTTTCAAGATGGAATTGCTTTAAGTAAGGCATGTGCGTAAGCCATGGCAAGGTGAGTAGCTAATAGGTTGGTCATTGTAACTATATGTATATACATTAAAACCCCTCTATTGCGACCAGGAAAAGGGGGCATAATTCACAGTGGCAAAGGCAGGTGGTAACTTAATGCAGGACGAAATTTATGCAGAAAACTCCTATATATCTGCATAACTTTCGTCCTGCACTATACAACCACCTGCTTATTAAGACAGCCATGTTTATTCATTAAGTGGTTGCATTAGAGGCGTATTACTGTATGGGTAAGATATTGGGTTCTGTCGCACTGAAACCCAAAACCCAGCAAGGAAATATTGCAGTTAATTAACTGCCAAATACGTTAACACAGCTTGCTCAGAAATAGTGCACTTCCTATTGAGATATATTGTGTGACAACGACAGTTTTCTTTAATCAGATATGACACGCATTTCTTATACACAGTAGATCATGTCTTAAGCGGCCACCAAAACGATCTAAATATGAGTGGTATAAGCGTGTTTTCACGGATTTCTATACACAGTAGGCCCAGATCAGACGGCTCCTATTGGAGCCGTCTGATTAGGGTCTGTTCTGTTTGCTATTGGAATTTGATATACCTGTTTCTCTAAAGGTAGCCTATATGCGTTTGGATGGATGTGAAGTAGTTGAGCCATGTATATTTATAATAGTGGGGATCACTTCAGACAAAGGTAGGTGGTTGATTTGTATCCCAAATACGTCTTACTAAACCGTTTCCCCCTCTGGTACCTCGATACCTTAAAATACCTAACTGTTTCAGTCTTGCCATAACAGTTTGGTTAGGTGTTATTGTGTTTGATTGTCCGATACTGTATAGTGCATATAGTCAAACAACTCGGTCTGAGGTGTCAAAGGTCAGTCGAGTCCATTTTTTAGGGAGATCAGCGTTCCGCATGTTCTCGGACCATTTTTGAAACAGACGAGTTTAGTATATAAGATAAAATTGAAGGCGGAATTGTTGTCAGCAGTTTAGCGCAGTGGGTAAAGTCTAGGTATGCAGAAGACATTGCGAAAGTAGTTTTTTATTGAGCGTGGGTTCGAATCCCGTGTGGACCTTAAACTTTTTTTTTAATTTTGAATGAATAGTAGAGTATTATTTTATGTCATATTGTATAATTGTAATGACCATTTATGCACATGTTCGTCTATGTTAGGGAAGGGTGCCTTTGTTTGAGTTCGAGTCCTATATTAGCTATATTTTCAATAATAAATCGATACTAAACTATGAATATCAATATAAGTTTTAGCAAATGTCTTGTACAAGTGGCTTCTTAATGTACAACAAAACTAATGCTCTTAATGGGACTTTCCTTAATATTTTTAGCAAAAAAAATATTTTAGGTTGATACGAGACTCGAACCTGCGCCTAATAAAATGTTCGCCGATCATATACTTCTTTATGGTCCTACGACTTATCCACTACGCTATATTTCCGATAACTAATGCGCTTATTCTTTATACCTATAATAAAACATTTTCTTTTATAAATGGCACGTGGATATCCGAAATGCTGATCTCCCTTAAAAATGGACTCGGCGAACCCGTGACCCGTCAGACCTAGTTGTTTGACTATACCTATTGTATTTTACAGTCCTTGATATGCGCTCACTCATCATTCATGAGGACAAAATACACTCTGATTTAAAACCAATTGAATCTTTAGCAATGTCTTTTAGGTTAAAAAGAACACAATTCAGCATAAAACCCCGCATAAAATCATCATATATACACTTTTGTCACATACATACAACTTCGTGACAATTTATAGGTGTGTGTCAGCAGTATATTTGCTGATAACGTTCATAACAATGAGAGCCAAGAAAGTGCAGCCTACACCTGGTGCATTCTGCATCAAAATCAACATATATTTTAATCCTGATATATAGTGTAGAATCAGATTTATACTATTTCATAATAAAACAAACCAGCCTCTATCCAAAGAGTCCAATTAGGAGCCGACTGATATGGATCTACTCTGTTTGCAAAGACGTGAAACGGCGTTTGTATAACGGAAATGGTTAATCAGCTTAGGTCCCAATCCAATTGCAGCCTTACATATCCTTTGATATGCAAATTACATGTGGATAGACACACTTTACTTTTAAACTAGGCGGGTATCTCGCTTTTCACGAAAATTAGCATGCAGGTAATTATAATCTGTGAAATAAACTTTGTATAAATCTCTTTCACAATTGATAGGACATATGGATATGGAATATAGACACAATTGTAGTAAACATGTGTTTTTATTTTTATTTTTATGACGATGTCGGATACCCGTTAAATTCAATTCGGACTGCAGTCCACCTGAAATAGTAGTACATCGTGTAAACAAAGGTACTGTAACACTTCTCTTAACCCATTACCTCATAGGGTCTTTTTAGATTCAACCACTTTGAATAAATCTACCGAAAAGGAGCATTAACTAGAGAAAAGGACAATTCTAGAATTCTGTAGTTTGAAACCATTGTGATAAATAGAGCATTTGCTCCCATAGGAGCAAATGCTCTATTTATCACAATGTTTTCAGCAGGTGACTTTTGCAGAGGTGTCAAAATGCGTCAATATGAAAGAATGGGTTAACCCGACTTTCAAACTATGATCATAATATGTCTTTATAACAGGTGGCGACATTGCCCTTTACTCCAAATAAACGCATTCGTCTTTGCAAAAAGAGAACACCCAGATCAGAGGTTCATGTATGAACCCTTTTGTCTGATCTGGGTCTGGTTTGTTCGCGTATGTAATTCTATAGATCAGATTCTACAGTTTCTACCATGACTTGAGAATACTGATACATGCTTTAGCATTTACAATAATTAGTTGATACAAAATAAAAGCACGTTTTTCCATCTAACAACCAGCTTTTGTACCCATTATTACAATCTTCTACTACACTTTGTAAACTGTATCAGCCCGTTCCTTCATATAAATGCTTTTTCGCACATTTGCAAACAGAATACTCAGTATACTCGGATCAGGCGGCTTCTGTAGGAGCCGTCTGATCTGGATCTGCTTTCTTTGCTAATGGACTTTGATAGATATGTCTCCTTACTTTCTAAAACGGCAATGTTCCAACTTCTACATTTCATTATAACTAATTTGTCAATGAATATTCAGTAGGTATTGGAACTTGGATTAAAGGTAAAACGGGGAAAGAGATATTACCTCGTGTTCAACAATTTATTCCAGTAGTTCACTATACTTACATAATGTTATATGTAAAGGGGATATAGCATGAAAGACCATCGCGGAGGTGATTGTTCTAACATTTAGGACTGACTCACATAATATTAAGTTTATTCTTTAAATTTCTGTTGCCTTATTATTAACCCCATATCTCTGAAGACAAGTACTACTGTAACTCCAACATAACTTGACCTAGACTCAGAAAACTTTATTGAATTGCTGGCTATAATATGTACGTTTTGGCATTATAAAGGGCATCTTTATAGGGCACATGCCGTATTGCGGACTTGCGGACTTCGAACAGAGCTCAGCTCAGCTCAGTACAACTCATATCATCTTGATTTTGTTCTTGCAAAGCAATGCTGCAATGGGAAACAGTTGATTTGCAAGTTTTGTTTAACCCTTTCCCTCTTATTGTCGACTCTGTAAAAGTCACTTTGTGAAACCATTGTGATAAATAAAGCATTTGCTCCTATATATTCTATTTATCTCAATGGTTTCAAACTACTAAATTCTAACAATTTCCTTTTCTCTAGTTAGTGCTTTTTTCTAGATTTATTCTAAGACATTGTATCTAAAAATAGCCTTCGAGGTAATGGGTTAAATCCATAGTCACTCCGTCCTGTCAGGATCCAGGCTGTTGGCAAAGGACGGTAAGGGCATGAGCAGAAGAAGGGTTAATATGAACAAATATAGATCTGTAGTATAAATTTGTCTTCTTCTTTTTAGACTGTCTCAACCAATCTGTTGGCAACTATCAATACAAAAGGCGCCGGCATTGACGAAAGAAGATGGTCAGAAGTCACAGAGAGTTTTCATTGTAGCAGGTATTGTTATATTGTAAGCGTGACACCGGTAAACGGAACCCGCAATAAGATCGTCTGGGTTTCTTTGAACAATAGTATCCATTCATAATATTTACCCCTGACCAAAGTTTAATACTTTTATCAGAGCTACAGACATAGGTGCGTGAACAAATACTAAAAACGTCATTTCCCATCAAACCCTATACTCTTATCACTTTTTAGAATCGTCTCGAAGACTGGAGCGCCAAAGTTATGGCCCTTTGTTTGAAAAAGTATCATGGTGTCTGGCTGGGGCCATATCTATTTGAAGTCATACCATGAAACTTTATGTAAATGTTGAGACCATGAGGAAATGCTGCTCTGCAAGTATTTTGGAACACCAGGGCCATGGACCTTTTTATGCCGATAACTTAACCCTTTACCTGATAGAAGCGGCTTTTAGCGTGTTTGATTTATTCCTCCGCTGAAGAAAATAGTTCAAATTCATACAGTCATGAACATATTGCATAATAAATATTTTCTATATCCTAGTAGGTGGTAGCTTAAAGCAGGCTGAAAGTAAAGCAGAATGCGCCTTAAGGCGCATTCTGCTTTACTTTCAACCTGCTTTAAGTGGTCATATGTCTTCAAAACTAGAAACAGGCTATTGGGTAAAGGGTTAAAGAAGTATGCTGAGCAAATGTCCGCAATTTTGCGTTTGAAACTAACTTCCGAATCGGAAACTATGTACCTTAACACTTTATTAACACTGAACAGCACGGTAAGTAAAGTAAAGGGATGTTTGTATCGAATAAATTAGAACAATGGATTGCTAAGGAAACTAATGGAACAGCGACAAGAATCTGTGGTAAGATTCGTATTTACATACCGGAAGTACTCATTCGATGTATATGTAGGTCAAAAACCAGTGTCAGTCATTGTAAAATGTGATAACAACCTAATTAATATTCAAAGCGTTGTTCCAAAATAGAATAGGGTCATTCGATTTGGCCGAATATGTCCGCTGATGTTCCGTTTCTATAAAGGAGGTCCCTTTTAACGGATTAAGCAGTATTCGGATAACGATAATATTTAACTGAACAAGAATATCCTGTCGGATAATGAGTTGTAAGCATTATTTTATTATATGTATACGTGTACAGCTTCTGGTGTTTATTGATTAATACGACAAATGCACATAAAAGGGATTTAATAGTTTCTGTCTGTCTGATGTCATATCTCAGAAACGGTTTGGACATTTTGCTTGAACCAAGTGTAAATATTTAGAACCGTACGGAAATGGCACCCTGTAAGTATCACTTATATTTAAGGATGTATGCTGCTCAACTTTCCGCAAATTTTGCGTTTCAAACTGACTTTACAATCGGAATCTATGTACCTTAACACTTATTTAACACTAAACACTACGGTTAGTAAATGGTTGTTTGTGTCGAAAAAAATAGAAAACTGGATTGCTACGGAAACGAGTGGAACAGCGTTCGCAATTGGCTGTATTTTATCGTAAGTTTACATATCGGAAATAACCATTCGATGTATATGTAGGCCAAAAACCAGTGGCAATCATTGTACATGTGATAACAACCTTAGTTATTAATATTCAAAGCGTTGTTCAGAACTTGGCCGAAGATGTCCGCTGATTTCCGTAAAAAAGCTCCGTTTCTGACATGAGGCTCCTTTTAAAGAAATTAGCAGTATTCGGATAGCGATTATATTTAGCTGAACAAAAATATCCTGTCGGAAAATAGGCTGTAAGCATTATTTTCATTGTATGTATACGTGTACAGCTTCTGGTGTTCATTGATTAATGCGAAAAATGCGCATAATGCATCTTTAACTTGGACCACAAAAGGTATTGTCCTTTGTGAAATATATAACTTATTTTGTCCGTCTAAGTCATGTCTCAGAAAATGCGTTGATATTTTTTATGAAACTGTGTAAATGTTTAGTAAAATATATCGGCAAGTACCCCTTCAGATTTACCATGGAACATCAAAGTTAACGAAATTTAACTCAGTTAAATATTGAGGCCAAATATGATATAGATCTGATTCGAAGCAAATAATTTACTTGGAAGATTTACATTATACAAATGCATCTTATAAATATTATTGATGTCATTATTTCTTGCATGAATATTGAATAGGGATAGGGTTAAGCTACCACTGGCCACTTCGATCCAGTATTACACGTCTTTTGGGTGGTTGCATCAGAGAGGGATTTAACCCATTTGCTCCCACGATCCCATATATGGGACGTAGGCAAACAGTGTAGACTCTGATCAGACGCCGCATAATGCCGCGTCTGATCAGAGTCTAAACTGTTTGGTGATAGGAAATTCATTATAAAACAAAACAAAAACGAAAATTTAGACCAGACATCCCTTAGATAAAAGATAGACTAATCCAATATATAAGCATGGAAGAATCCACTGGAAGCAAATGGGATTTAATTTTAAATGACATGTTACAAGACACATATGTGCAAGTATATATCCCAGAGAAAAGCAAACATTAATGTGTTATTTCGAAATGTTTGGAAGTGGTTTTGCTTGTGGTATAATTGCTAATAAATTATGCTGGGTTATAAGTGCCTGTAAATATATTTCTTGTGTTTAATAGAATTAGATTGCATCTTCATTAACTTTTCACCCACAAGCGACACATCATAATAACCCAAGTAAACGGTTTGGATTCCTAATGAGAGACAGAACAACCCAGTGTCAGATCAGGATATTAATCTCTTGACACTCTGATTGCATGTTAGAATATAAGTGATGCGTAACTGGATTTGCATGATTGTATCAGACAAGTCTGTGCGGGCGACAATTGCGTAGCATGCAAAGAGTTGCGGTATCCGTAATCAATTTGTGTATGTGGGTTCGAATGTGCCTTCAAGAACACAATTAAGTCCAGTAAAACCCCTCTAAACCGGGTTTCTAACTGAGAAGAAGTTAGATACTTTTAGGCAGGTGACTGCTTAATGCAGGGTGAAAATCACGCAGAAAGCTCCTAGAGGAGCTTTCTGCATGACTTTCATCCTGCATTAAGCTTCCATCTGTCTTCAAGACCGATATATGTACTAAAGTAAACATCCAGTTTAGAGGGGGTATACTGTACGTATAGTAATCTGAGTAGGTAAAGATACAACGATCAATTGTTGATAGTTGATTGTAGATCATAGTGAGCAGAAACGGACGTTAATCAACACAAACAAACGAACAATTGTTTATCAATGCATACTAGACCAGTCATTGAATGTATTGACTTTAAGACCAGTATTTTCTGAGTTTTATACATAGTCCGTAATATGTATAATCTCGATGTAAATATTATGTGGCTCCAGTTTTGTTCCCATACAAATTCCAAGTAATCAATACTATGTAACACCTGCGACAATGTCGAGTTTCCTTATGCCAACCTTATAATATTTCTATGATGACAACCGCAGTTTTATTCGGCCCTACTTATGGCTGTATCGTGACAATTCCACTGGTTATTTGTTTATTTTAATGACATCGTTTACAATGGAAATCCGTATTGCAGCAACGAAATAGGAACATAGGCGTATGTTTTACCTGTTTACATGCATTTTATTAGAAGTAACACTCACATATTTGCAATATTCCTCAAAGAATGTTATCCAGTCACGACGTTGTCATGTTAGGACAAAGAAAACAGTAATATTTATGCTAATATGTATGTGTGTGTTATATGTCTGTGTAAGAATTGATTGTTTTCTATTTGTGTAAAGGTTGGTGAGGTTTATGTTATATTTCCTCTTGATGCCATATTCTAACAGTTATCCCCTTTACTCCATAAACATGCCTTTCTACGCCTTTGCAAATAGAGTATTCCATAATCAGAGGCCTCCTGAAGAGGTCGCCTGGTCAGGGTCTGCTCCATTTGTTTATGATATGAATATAGGTGTGGTTCTACAGTTTTGGCCATGACCAACGATTTCCATGTGCTATCATAACAATTAATCTAATTAATATTAACGATATCATTATTTCTAGCATGGATATTCAGGGAGCAAAGGGTTATAATGATATTGTGTTCGCATTGATCCAAAAGTACACTCTCTGAAAATAGTGGTTAATAGTAGGAATGATAGTCATCATGTTACATAATTATATAGTCTATATATAAAGATGGGGTTCAATGATTTGTAAGTTTACCCTATATTTTAAATGTAATGACAAGGATAATATTGGAAGGAAGTACACGCTTTTAGATCATATCTTTTAACCCTTTTCTTCATATAAAAGTGTTTTCATGCGTTTGCAAACAGAGTAGACCCAGATCAGACGGCTCCTGTAGGAGCCGTCTGATCAGGGTCTGCTCTGTTTGTTTATGGAATATGATAGATCTTGTTTCTTTAGTTTCTAAAATGGCTAGAATTCCCCACCTTCCATATTTCATTATAACTATTGTGTCCATGAATATTGGTATTGAAATTTTGAATACTTATAGAACAGGGAAAAGATTAAGAAGATAATACATTTAATTCATATTGATATTGATGTATTTGCCACAAGAAAAATATTATTTTGGAGAAACTATCGACCAACTGTTAAACAGCTTAGATCCTGGTGAGTCGTTGGGTTACAATGCCTCTCGTCTGAATCAAAAATACAGTAAACACTCGCTATAACGACATTCGATATAACGGAATAATGGTTATACTGACACACATTTCGGAAACATAATTATACAGTAAAAAATATCCTAATTTTAGTAAAAAGCATTTAGATGGTTTTAGGCAGGTTGCTGTTTAATGCAGGATGAAAGTCATGTAGAAAGCTCACCCTGCATTAAGCTGTCACCTGTCTTACAGACTGTCGTTAATGCTGGATTAATGGGGTGTTACTGTACATGTACTATTTACATGCAAAGACATTTTCAATGCAACGACACCTTTTGCAAATACGTGTCAGAATGCACTTAGCATGTCAAGGCATAGATACAGTTAACCCATTCCCTCATAGGCTATTTTTAGATACAACCTCTTTGAATAAATCTACCGAAAAGGAGCACTAACTAGAGGAAAGGAACATTTTAGAATTTGTAGTTTGAAACCATTGTGATAAATAGAGCATTTGCTCCTATAGGAGCAAATGGTCTATTTATCACAATGGTTTAACAAAGTGACTTTTACAGAGTCGTCAAAAGTCGTCAATATGAGGGAATGGGTTAAAGGTGCGTACACAAATACTAAAATCGTCATTTCTCCACGCAACCCTTTGTTGTGACCAGGAGCCGGGCATAGCATAGGATGGGCTTAGCATAGGGTTTGTTGGAGAAATAAAAAAGTTATTCTTGAAAATGTTTGAATTTACGCATCTTACCTGGACCTTCTGTCACTGGTTAGCATTCCTCCTGCAAGTAAAAAGTGCAATGTAATATTGAAAATTCGATACTGTTGAGATCGTTAGAGGAATAATATCTTTTAATGACCATTGTAATTCTATATTGCAATATTTGTTTCTACATCGTATAGAATAAGATAGTAATGTATTGTTAACAGCAATGAAACAAATATTGAAATGAACACTATAAACCGTTGTTTTTTTCTCATCTTGTATAAATAATTATTTCCAATCATCATGAATTCTCGGAATGTGATTGGCTGAGACCGCCCACGTGAACTGGGTGTAAGAAACCGTACGCCCCGTTTAATACGAGGTGTGCGGACATCAATATTGTCACGTGACTGACCTGTTTTGCTTCATCATCGATTCGCGTTTACAACAAACAAATTTATTCTGTGTTTATAAAGCGGAAGTAACATTTATGGTCCCTTTAAGTTCGAGTTATCGAAGTTCAACTGTATTTATAATACAATCGAGAATTTCAGAACTATAGGAACGACATCTTCATTATAGATGTCAACTAATATCTCGCGTTTTACAATACACTGTGACACAGAGCTACAGATAACGGTGCGTACTCAAATACTAAAATCGTCATTTCTCCACCAAACCCTATGTTTTGACCACTCTTTAGAATCGTCTCTTCGAGACGATTCTAAAGAGTGGTCACAACATAGGGTTTGGTGGAGAAATAAAGAGGTTATACTTGGAAATGTGTCAATTTACGCATCTTATCTGGAGCTCTGCACTGTCTGCCCAATCCTGGATCTAAGTATGAACACTTCCGATTCCATCAGTCTTTTGAGAAAGTATATACCGAGTGCCAAACAGCTTGGCACCTGATTAGACGCCAAGTTACTCGGCGTCTCATTTGGATCCAAGCTGTTTGCAAGTGAAAGTTATGTCATGAATATCGGGGTAATAGTGAGCGAGGTTTTATTCCTTTGGCTAGTTAACTCTTCCTTTCATGCAAACGCCTTTTCACATCTTTGCAAACAAAGTAGACCAAGATCAGACGGTTCATATAGGAGCCGTCTGATCAGGGTCTACTCTGTTTGCTTTTGGACTTACATAGGTGTAATTCTGCAGTATCTGCCAAAGTAAAAAAAAATCTGTGTTCATGTACCGTTATAAAATTTCAGCTAATAAATATTCATGTTGTCATTATTTTTACATGAATATTGAACATGAAAAGAGTTGATAAGGCAGAATCTGCAGACATTACCAACGCTGTTCAAATATCAGAGTATTCAGCATGAAATAGCGCTGACAATTGTCACAGCTTCTTTTATTTCCTGCCCGTTCGATTCATATTAATTGCGGCAATTTTCTCCGCAAGACACGGGACAATTTTCTGCTTCTTTCATTTGAAATAATATTTTACATGTCGCGATTGCCAGCGTTATAAATGTAAATATTGATTTCTATATTAATAAAAGCATACTTGTTTTATGATGTACTCCATTTACTTCATTGATACGCCTTTGCAAACAGAGTAGATCCAGAATCAGACAGCCCCTATATGAGGCCTCAGGGTCTGCTTTGTTTGCTCATGATATAGTATAGATATGATTCTACAATTTCTGGCATGGCCAACACTTCCCTTCCTGTGCCCACGGGCAATTATAACAATTAATCTAAGTTATTTTCATGATGTCATTACATTTGTATTTCTTTCATGAATATTCTTAGTTTTTAAGGGTTAAACACCTATGATGGTGTTGCAGTATTTAACCATTTTCGTCATATAAACGTGTTTTCACGCGTTAACAAACAGAGTAGACCCAGATTAAATGACTCCTATAGGAGCCGTCTGATCAGGGTCTGCTCTGTTTGCTTATGGTGTAATATAGATCTGATTCTACAGCTTCTGTCTGAGCCAAACTGTCCTGTGTTCATACGCCATTATAAAAATAATCTTATTAATATTCATGACGTCATTATTTAGTAAATGAATATTCATAAGGGAAAGGGTTAAGATCTCTTTCCACTATACACGTACATTTTATGAAACATTTATCTCTCACCCTGGTGTGGAAAAATAACGTCAGCTCAATTTGGGATCGTATGCGATCTTGACTGTTTACCATTTAATTAAGCGTCCGAGAATCAGCTGCCCAAGTGGCGTAGTACTCGCTTGTGAAAAACGATTGACTAAGTGTCACACTGTTTGGATCCTGATGAATCGCCGAGTTACTGGAATGCTCATCTGGATCCAAGCTGTTTGCAAAAAAAAGCCGAATCGGGTTGTTAATAACTGGGTAAGAGTTTATTAACCCTTTTGGCGCCCGATTTCTAATTGTCGTCTGCAATCGAATTTTGTTAAATCATATGGTAAGATTAAGAAATGGAATAAATAAATGTAACTTACAAAGAAATAAAGAACATGTATGGAAATAAAGACTGGGACAAATAGTGAAGTCCCTGATCAGACGCCGCCTTGAAAGGGCGGCGTCTGATCTGGGACTGCACTATTTGTCGTGGTGCATTTTTGCGACTTCGGCGGTAAAAGGGTTAAATGAACGAAAGGGCGGTTCTACGCGTTACACTAACGTTACAATTATGTAAATATTTATCTTGGATTTCAGTTATATTTCAAGACTATATAATCATTAGATTCGGTTCAGCTCTTTGTTTGTGGCGCATTTAACTAAATTGCCATTTAATGTGAGCTTTTGACTTTAAATTAACTGCTATTAAGTCTAATACATATTAATCAAAGACTCGATCTTTTACGTAAACCGATAATTCCAAGCTCCAATTCACTGGCACACATACTAACTTTCCATTTGAATCGAGCCTGGAAGTCTGTCTTCAGTTTAACAAATACGAAGTCTCCCTGGAACTAGTTTACATATAGATTTGATTTGTCTAGTATCCGAGTGGGCTAGTGTCTATACAGAAATGATGATGATTGTTTAATATTTAAATATCCATGTCTTTGTCCACACTTGTATAGCACTAGATCATGTAGAAGTCGATATCGTGCTACTTTCGGTTTTAACAATATCCCTGTCAGCCTGCAACAGTCACATAACAAGCAAATTTGTTATCATAAGAATTCTAAATGTGCTTCTTCGTTGCATACATAAAATAGACTTATTTGAAAGCTAAATTTATTAAATGTAGAATTTTATTAATTTATTTGTGTACCGGAAATTGTTGACTTGCAGATTTTACACCGGAACTGACCGATATTTCTGCGCATGCGTATTATCGCGGACTTGAATATTTTACGGGACTTGCAGATTTTACGGTACAACGTCCTTCCACCAAACTCTTCAAATCACACAGATGTGTTGAGATCGCAAACTGTTTCACCCCAGCTCCTGACCTGTATGAAGGGTACATACAGTGAAATCACACTAAAGCGACCGCTCAATAGAATAAACAGGACTCTTAAATACAAGGGGGCAGTTTAATACAGAACAACCTGTCTAAACCTGTCGTTTAATTTAGTATGAATATTGGTATTGGAGACAGGTGGTAGCTTAACTCATTCCTTGATATTGACGACTTTTGACGACTCTGAAACAGTCACCTGTTGAAACCATTGTGATAAATAGAGCATTTGCTCGTATAGGAGCAAATTCTCTGTTTATCACAATGGTTTCAAACTACAAAATCTAAATTTTCCTTTTGTCTAGTTAATGCTCCTTTTCGGTATATTTATTCAAAGGGGTTTGATCTAAAAATAGCCTATGAGGTAATGGGTTAATGCTCCTCTAGGAACCTTCTGCATGACTTTAACCCTGCAGTAAGCAGCCATCATTCCTCAAGTATCTTAATTCGTTTCAACTAGATTTCCGATCTAGAGAGGTTTTACTGCAGTTGAATAATACAGAATGAAAGTAAGGAAACGTAGCTACTGGAGCGCTCTGTATAGCTTTTGTCCTGTATTAGGCTACAAAATGCCTTTAAATTCCAGCCTTAACAACCCATTTCCGAGGTCCGTTTAGAGATGTTGTTGTATTTAAACCTTATCAGTTGATGTTATGTATACTTTTCAGTTTGTCCTGGTCTGAAAGAAAATTAAGTATTTGGCATTTCCTTTTACTAGTAACATGCTGTTCATTCTAAATTGATCTTTCTCGATCATTCAAATTGACAGTACATTCATCACAATATATTAATATATGTTAACCGCCAATTAAGATAAATAACCCCTGCTTAAATAATCGTCTTCCCCGGGTTTCAAAGCTGGGGTTTCTTCAGTTTCAATTATAAGCATAGTCACAGTAACAACCAGTTTGGATCCTGATGAGACACCTGATGAGACACGGCTTTTCATTTGGATCCAGAAAGTCTGCCAAAACGGTTATCAAAGATTCATCTATGACTGTGAAACAGAATTTACATTCATTTGTGTAAAAAAAACAAAATTGTTATGTAGATACAGTACAACCCCTCTAATGCGACCACCTTAGGAATAACAAACATGCCTTTAAAAGCAGGTGGTTGCTTAATGCAGGGTAAAAGTTATACAGAAAGCTCCTGCTGGAGCTTTCTGCATAACTTTCGCCCTGCATTAAGCTACCACCTGCATTTAAGACCCAGAATAAGACATGTTTTTGATGGTCGCATTAGAGGGGTTTTAATGTACAAAACGGTTATCAAAAATTCGTATATCACTGTGAAACTGAGAATTTACATTCACTTGAGTTGCCTTTATTCAAAACAGCTGTAAAGACCTGGCTGGAAGACCAACTATAAGCTTTTAAACGCTTACCTTAATAATCATTTTACAAGTTCGTTTTCCCCTTGGAAGCATAGGTATTAGTTAAAACAGTTTAGTATATACATTATCTATAGAAGATTCTATTTATGAGAGTTATAAGTTGTTAAATTTTATGTCTCATCTGCATGGTACTACAATTACATAACGTTATTTTTTGTTCTGTGATAGGTTTTATATTCTTTTTCCATCTGTGATACTAATATATGATAATATTTTAAATATGTATTTAAAGAAGATATTATCTTAGTATTAGTAAATAGTTATATCTTATATATTATCAATGGATCTTAATTTTATGTTAATATACAATTACGTTTTAGTGACAGAATTTACGTTTATTAGATACAGTGCAATATAAAAAAAATATTAAAAAGAACATTGATTAAATGAATACATTTGCCTCTCTATGCTATGCCGCCAGCACAAAGGACCACAATGGAAATAAGAGTTAGCTCTTTTTTGTGGTTTCCTGGGTGTGGATGTGCATGTCATGGTTTATTTATTCACATGTATGCATAATGTTTGTTATATATTGTACATGCTTTTTGAATGACTATGTATGCATTCCTTACCGAAATAAATATATCTATCTAAAAAGAGAATTATTATGTAGATATAGTATAACTTTGATTTTCCGAACGCTCGACTTACATATCATTGTTAGTCTATAAAGAGTTTGACGTTTCAGAATTAATGTATTCACGAAGCGCTTAATGAATCTAAGACATAACCATTACGACTTTAAAATTTGATTGTAAAATGTAAGACTTTATAATTATATACAGTAAACCCCCTCTAATGCGACCACTTTATGAATAAACAAAAATGCCTTTAAAAGCAGGTGGTTGCTTAATGCAGGGCAAAAGTTATGCAGAAAGCTCCTGCGGGAACTTTCTGCATAACTTTCGTCCTGCATTAAGCTACCACCTGCCTTTAAGACCAAGAAAAATACATGTTTTGATGGTCACATTAGAGGGGTTTTACTGTATCTATGTCAATGTTTGACTTTTTCAGTTTTGTTCAGACATACAAAATATGCGAGGACGGAAAACATTCTGGCACAAGACTAGCCCGATCCTGATATATTTCACTGCGGGATTACCTCGCGGGAATTTAGGGCCGAGACAAAGATTAAAGGGCCAACATTAATATGTACATTATTATGAAAAACTTACATTTTATATTATAATTTCTTGTGATAAGGCAATGTTTTAGCAAGTTGTAATTTTAGTATGTCATCCTTATGTACCTAATAATTCAAGTGCAAATGAAACTATGGGGTTTTATTGTCGACGAATAAAACATACACTAAAACCCCTCAAAACCGGACGTTAAATTTAGTATAAATATCGATTTTGGAAACAGATGGCAGTTTAACCCTTTCCCTCATATTGACGACTTTTGACGACTCTGTAAAAGTCACTTTGTGAAGCCATTGTGATAAATAGAGCATTTCCTCCTATAGGAGCAAATGCTCTATTTATCACAATGGTTTCAAACTGCAAAATTCTAAAATATTCTTTTTCTCTAGTTAATACTCCTTCTCGGTAGATTTATTTAAAGAGGCTGTATCTAAAAATAGTCTATACGGTAATGGTTTGAAAGCCATGCAGAAAGCTCACCTAGGACAGTTCTTCCTGTTGCTAAACATCGTTTCGAATTTGAAAAAGTGTATAGGCGTTCTTTATTCAACGTGTTTCGTGCATGCATGTCGTTAAATAACTATCACGACTGATCTATTTTGGGCATAACCCACTATACGTTCATCGATTATTACTATGGCAACATAATCAATAGACATCTTCAGGTAATTATTACTTAGCTATATTTGGGTGTGTGTCACTGTATAATTAACAGATACTAATTTGTCTTATAACCACGCATGCTTTCGTAACACGAAGATTTAGATTTAAATACAAAACAAGAATTTGTTATAAAAATGGGTTGAAACCAAAATTGAAAAGCAGTCAGAAAGACTTGCACAATATTCAAATGTTTGTAATGTCGTAATGCAGAAAAATGGGGGAAACACATTTTGTATTTCCTTAACTCTTTCGCTGCTAAATAAAATTCGTTTCCTCAGATGTTCGTCTAAAGGTTTTCAAAGTAGATTTCTACTTAGGTTTCTTTTCTAAAACATATCAGAGTGTCAAATAGTTTGATCCTGGTGAGATGCCAAGTAACTCGGTCAAACTGTGTCAAACAGTTTGTTTGGATCCTGATGAGACACCGAGTTACTCGGCGTCTTATCTGGATCCAATACATGTGTAAAGGTTATTATATATTCGTCTATTACAGCAAAAGGGTTACAATATATGACCTATATTGGCTTCAGTATCTTGCTCTTTACAATATATGTATGAACCATGATATTTATAATAATACACGGCTCGTACTATGTCTATATCATTTGACAGTATACTGTTATAAATGCGTATAGTCTCTTTTGATAATTTGCTTTCGCTCGTCAGACAGACTGACATGTATTTACATAAGTATTCAATTTGTGCTGTGATTTAGCGATTGTTGTAAGAATTCAGACATAAACGAATCTAAAGCTGTTCTATTTTATACATGTCTATACGTTCAATAAAAACAAATTTACAGACAAGTTATGCAAGGAAATGTTAAAAAGTAAAGAATCACATATACATGTATACGATATTGAATGTTTTATCTGTTGCTTTGAAATTTGTATCTTTAACCCTTTACTCCTTAAATGCTCCTTTCTACGGCTTTGCATCTGATCTGGGTCTGTTCTGTTTGCTTATGATATACAGCAAAACCTCTCTATAAAGGCCACTAAATTGTGTTAATTATTTGTTATTTAGGACAGGTGACCGCTTAAAGCAAGGTGAAAGTAAAACAGAACGCTCCTACAGGAGCGTTCTGTTTTACTTTCACCTTGCTTTAAGCAGTAACCTGCCTTTAACACAAATACTTCATATAATTTAGTGGCCGTTATAGAGAGGTTTTACTGTAATATAGATTTGATTCTAAAGTTTCTGCAATGGCAAAATAAAGTCATGTGACCATGCGCTATATGTGTTTCTATAATTTAATCAAATAAATATTCATGATGTCTTTATTTCTTACATGAATATTCATGGAGTAAATGTTTTATAGATTACAAAGCTCCGTTCACATTTATTTTATGCAGACAGAGAGTTTGGCTTTGCTGTATATTTTGTCACCAAACTGTGATCGAAGAATTCTATGTGGTTCACATAAACACTCATCTATGCCTCAGAGCAAAGACAATATGGCGGCAATGTCGTGCTCTAATGTAATAACTTAACTTGAATTATGACACTGTTTGGGTGAAACTGTTGTAAAATATGATACTGTCTATCTCAATGATTTTTGTAAGTAACTTTGTATATCCTATAGCCCCAAACACTGTTAAATTCAGAGACCCAAATAATATACGTAATTTAAAACGTTTTAAAAAATAACCCCTTTCTTGTTTCCACCAAACCCTATATGTTGGGACGCTTTAGAACCGTCTCGTCGGAGCCAAAGGATAGCTTAACCCATTCCCTTATGTAAGCGCATTTTGACGGATCTGCAAACAGAGTAGACCCAGATCAGACGGCTCCTATGGGAAACGTCTGATCAGGGTCTGCCCTGTTTGCTTATGGTGTAATATAGATCTGATTCTACAGCTTCTGCCTGAGCCAAAATGTCCTGTGTTCATATGCCATTATAACAAAATGAATTTATTAATATTCGTGACGTCATTATTTCCTACATGAATATTCATCAGGGAAAGAGTTGAAAAAAATTCTCAAATGACAACTTGTAACAGGTCCTATACAGTAAAATCCATCTTAACCGAGAATTATAGTAGAGAAGGATTCAGAAACTTTAGGCAGGCGGCTGCTTAATGCATCCTGGAGGAGCTTTCTTAGTGACTTCAACACTGTATGAAGCTGCAACCTGTCTTCAAGACCGCTATTTAAACCAAATTTAGCGTCCGGATTAGAGGGTCTTTAATCTGTCCAAATGATTGCTCGGGATGGGGTTTCCTGTATGCCATTCTTGTTATCTCCACGGTGTGTTTTAGATGTGTTGCATTTACAGTGACAGAGTACAATGTACTGCCCTATCTATTTCGAGTTAGGGCTTTCTGATACTAGCACAATTAATTAAGCTACTACATGATGGCCTCATGGTTTAGAGAATCCTTGTCCATACCAGAAAATGTATGATCAAACTGACATTACCTTTTTTATCACTTAACCCTTTAACCCATTCCCTCATATTGACGAATTTTGACGACTGTAAAAGTCACCTATAGGAGTAAATGCTCTATTTATCACAATGGTTTCAAATTACAAAATTCTAAAATTTTCATTTTCTCTAGTTAATGCTCCTTCTCGGTAGATCTGTTCAAAGAGATTGGATCTAAAAATAGCCTATGGGGGAAATGGGTTAATCCATGAATATTCATGTAAGAAATAATGATATCATGAACAGTAACTAGATTAAATGTTATAATATCACATGGACACGGGGATATTTGGTCTTGGCAAAAACTGTAGATTCATATCCATATTACATGATAAGCAAACAGAGCAGACGCTGATCAGATTGCCCCCCATATGAGTCATCTGATCTGGGTCTACCCTGTTTGCAAAGGCGTAGAAAAGCGTATTTGTGGAGTAAAGGGTTAATAAGCAAACAGAGAAGACACTGATCGAACGGCTCATTCAAGATCAGTTTGATCTGGGTGTACTCTCTTTCAAAAGGCATTAAAGGCGCTTCTATAAATAAAACAAGTTAAGCAAACATTTACTGACTAAAAAGCAAGAATACTGTGAGATAACAGTAATGCACTTCTGCCTGTACTACCTGCATTGACAGACGACCATGATAAGCCCTCTTGTTAATTGTCGCTTAAGAAAGCGTGTTTTATGTGTCTTGCATCTAGAGATGTAGATGTGTTGCCCATCACCAGTCCAGTGTTAAGACTGAAATGTTAGAGTTACTACCAGACAATAAATATGTATCATCTATTTTATGCACACGATTTAGGAATATATTAAATCACCATAATCAGTGTGTGAAATCAATTAACCCTTTACAGCACAAATACCCCTTTCTACACATTTTAAAACAAAGTAGACCTAGATCAGACGGCTCCTACAGCAGCCGTTCGATCAGGGTCTGCTTTCTTTGCTTGTGATTTAATATAGATATGATTATACATTCTCTTCCATGGCTAAACATTTATTTGCTTATGTGTTATTATAACGTTTAGTATAATCAATGTTCACGATGTCCTTATTTCTTACATGAATATTCATTGATTAAAGGGTTAATAACTCCTGGTCGAATTTGATAAAATTACCCTTGATTAGAATAAGCAAATTCATAACAATAACCGCAAAACCGTTCTAGATAGAGGTGTTATCAGCAGCTGGAAGGTTCACACTTTCAACGCTGAAATATTCAAAAGGATTATTCCAAAATTCAAGCATGTCAACTTACTATGAATATTCAAGGATTAATTTAAAAGAAAAGAGTAACAACACAAACAGTGTAGACCCAGATGAGAGGGCTCCTCTAGGAGCCCTTTCATCTGGGTACACACTGTATGCAAAGGATATTAGTGACTCGATTCCAGCAATGAAAGGGTTAATTAGGAGAATCATAGTTGATAGGAAACATTTGGCTCCCTGGAGAGACGCTTCCACAATACCATCACCTGTGGCTCGGGAAACCATTAACTTCAAAACTAGTTTCGTGTGTGGACGTTTGTTATCTGAAATGGTTTACAAAATAAGATTTACTTTAAGTCCCTGTATCATACGCCGTACTTACATGAAAGAGTACATTAGACTAATATTTTCCGACAACAACGTACGTTCTTTGATAAACATAAATCCAGCATTTAACTCTTAACCCTTTCTCTCATATAAACGTGTTTTCACGCATTTGCAAACGGAGTAGACCCAGATCCTAGAGGAGCCGTCTGACCAGGGTCTGCTCTTTTTGCTAATAAAAATTGATAGATCTGGGTCTTTACTTTCTAAAATATCTACAATTATTCCGCCTTCCGTATTTCATTATAAATATTTGCCCATGAATATTCAGTAGGTATTGTAATTTGGAATAAACACAGAACAGGGAAAGGGTTAAGCCGCAGTGAGATACCAATGCCTGCTCAAATTTGGACCTGGTGCAATTTGTCGCTGCTAATTCGATGAAACTTTTGAGAACAACTATAGACCAATTGTCACACATCTTGGATCTTGATAAGACGTTGTATAGACCAAGACTGATTGGCAAGCATTTCGAGTCTTGGGCCCATGCTTATAAAGCTTTTAGTTGAGTCTGAGTTTCGTTCTCAAGCTTTTGATTGGTCAGATTTGTGTTCTCAAGCTTTTGATTGGCCAGATTTGAGCCAAAGGCTCAAATCTGACCAATCAATAGCTTGAGAACGTACTCAGACTCAACTAAAAGTTTTATAAGCATGGACCCAGGTCTTGGTGAGACGTCGATATACTGGGGGTCTGGTGTGGGACGAAGCTGTTTGCAAAGCGACTCAGGATAAAGGTTAAGAGGTTGGTAAGTACAATGTTTATAAGTGTCTTAACCCCTTCACTGTTCTATTTTTATTCCAACTTTCAATACCTACTGAATATTCATGGACAAAATAGTGATACAGTAGAACCCCTTCAACCGGACGTTATACTTAGTATAAATATCGGTCCTAGAGGAACGTTCTGCACGATTTTCACCCTGCATTAAGCAGCCACCTGTCTAAAAGTATATAAATTATTTTCTACTAGAATTCCGGTTTAGATGGGTTTTTTACTATAATTAAATATGGAATGTGGAACAGTGTAGCCATGTTTGGAAATTAAAGAAACAGATTTATCAAATTCCATAGGCAAACAGAGCCTACCTTGATCAGAAGGTTCCTGTGGGAGCTGTCTGATCTTGGTCTAATATGTTTGCAAGTGTAAGAAAAGGCGTTTATATGAGGAAAGGGTTCAATTCTAACATGTTCATTTCTACTCTTTAGGTCAAACCAAAATTTGTAGAAAAACATTGTTTATATTTGTTAAATTATAATATAAGCTTCTTTGATCAAGTATAATCCTTTACACGGTACAAACATTTAGTCAAGCTTTTTGCAAACAGAGTAGACCCTGATCAGACGGCTCCTATAGGAGCCGTCTGATCTGGGTCTACTCTGTTTGCATAAGACATTTAATAGATCTGATTCTAGGGTTTCTGCCAATACGAATGCGTCCTGTGTCCATATGTCATTATGAAATAATCAGGTAACAAGTATTGAAAATGTCGTTATTTCTCACATGAATATTTGTCACGTAAATGGTTAATCAAATCTAACTACAGTAAAACCTCTCTTAACCGGAAGTTAAATTTAGTATAAATATCGGTCTTGGGGACAGGTGACAGCTTAATGCAGGGTGGAAGTCATGCAGAAAGCTCCTAGAGGAGCTTTCTGCATGACTTTCACCCTGCATTAAGCAGTCACCTGCCTAAACTGTATACATTCTTCTCTACTAGAATTCCGGTTAAGAGAGGTTTTACTGTAGCACATAAAACAGTTCACGACGTTCCTTGTTTGTCGTACTAGTTTTTAAGAGATATATTTAACTGATTTTTTGTAGCGTTAAATGCAGTTACACCTACCATTTTATCTCACTTATTAGATAAATTGAAATTGGGAGCCTAAACAATTGAACGGGAATGCCCTGCAAAATACATATACGAGCATATGATAATGAAATTCGAGTATTGTGGCATTGCTTAGAATAGATCATAGTGCAGTCTCCTTCAGCATTTCTCGTGTTTGATTGTGTTCAATGTGCTGGATAACGGGCATTTATTGGTTAAGGGGGTACATGTAAGAGGGAGAACTGTAAATGAGCGATGTTTACTGGCGTACATTGTGTATTTGTCATTAATAATGTATACTATATTGAACACATATTGGAAATAACACATTGCCCCCCCCCCCCCCATCCCCCCCCCCCCCCCTAGTGACGCATTGTTACGCCTCTATAAAATTCAGCAATGGTTTCAATACTACACAATTCTAAAACTCTCCTTTTCTAAGTTAATGCTCCTTTTCGGTAGATTAATTCAAAAAGGTTAGGTCTAAAAATAGCCTAGGAGAGATCATTATTCCACCGTATTGCTGGAAAAGTAAAACCACTCAATCCGGGCGTTTAATCGAGAATAATTTAGATTCTATTAGACAGGTGGCTGCTTAATGCAGGATGAATTTCATGCAAAAGGTTCCCAAAGGCTAGGTATAGTAAAGCCGCCCTAAAATAGTCTACTAAATATATTTTAATCATCGGTTCTGAAACGCAGACATTTTGCAAAATTAATGACTAAATTACATTTACGAAACACCAAATCATGCTAAAACATATTATTACTTAGACAATATATCAATACGTTCAGCGTTTTACAATAGTATACATGTACATATCAATGGTTAGCTGTTTAAGTTTTGTCTCGGCCATAAATTCAAACGCGCGTCATTCTGGCGGGGAAACTGACTACATTACCCATGAAGTAGTTTCATGTCAGATTGCCCTGCCCTGAATATATGACAGAGACAAAAGCTAAAGAGTCCAATATTGATATATGGGTATTTATAAAGACTTACATTTTATGATTAAAATAGAGCTGCAGTCAGGCAGAAAATTAGAAAATGACACACAAAAGTCCACAGCAACACCAGGAGCACAGATGAAGTGTGCGCTAAACCAACATACATACACGATCTTCACAGAACTGTTCTTTGCCTGTTTCACACAGACAACATTTTAGAAGCGCTGTTAACCCTTTCCCAGATGAATATTCATGTAGAAAGTAATGACATCATGAATATTAATAAGATTATTCTTTATAATTGCATATGAACACAGGAAATTTTGGTTCAGACAGAAGATTTACAATCCAATCTATATTACACCATCAGCAAACAGAGCAGACCCTGATCAGACGGCTCCTACAGGAGCCGTCTGATCTGGGTCTACTCTGTTTGCAGATGCGCCAAATGCGCTTACATAAGAGAAAGGGTCAAACGAAACCTAAACCAAACTCATTGAAATCAAAAGACAAGATGTGAGGCCATAACTTATGCAAGGGTATGATAAGACATACATTACACAACGTTAAAATAGTGATAACGGTTTAAGCATTGAGAAGTAGTTGTTTGTTTAGGATAGATGGGCGGTTAATGCAGATGCAAATTATTACATCAAATTAACTATGTAATGTTTTCTGCATTTACTAGATATAATGCCTGTAACAGCTGGTCTCTTTATTCGCAAATGAATTGCAACTCTGTATATAATATATTATTGTAAACTAGAAGTGATTTCTGTGCGAGTCATTTCTATTGATCGCGTCCTTGGTGCCAGTATAATACTAAGCAATTGAATATCTGGTTATTCTCACAGACACAGCACATGCCGATCATATGCCAGAAAACGGCACTAAAATTTGCATTAATGACATAAAGCAAAATATAAGTGTCGGAGGGGTGCCTAGGTCGCTTTACAGTTTACATGACAATGGGTCAAAACCGATCAAAGAGATACGTTTATCAGTAGTTTTAATTGTTGTGTCCCCATTTGTAAAACGGATGATTTATATTAAATTTTGAATATGTCCGTCAGTCAGTCAGTTCCTATGGCACACTCCGTCGGTACGTCACTGTCACACAAGTTGGTATCGTACACAAACGTATATAGCCCGAAACACGAGCTTTTGTAGTACGAAATATCGGTATGTGACGTTCTTGCGCACTTGGTACATGGTTAACATAATTATGCACATATTTGTCGTTTTTTATAGATAATATCATAGACATACCGCCATGCCAAAGTATATATCCAAACCAGTATACTGCCTCACGCTTCTATCATAAAATTCAGAGGTCCAGACAAGATGCGTATATTAAAAAATCAGTAATAACTTCTTTATTTCTCAACTAAACCCTATGTTGTGACCATTCTTTAGAATCGTCTCGGGGTACTAAAATTCTGAAGTCATTTTGTTACGCAAATGTATTCAACAGAACGAGATTATTATGGCGATAGACACAGATGCATACGAAATGGCTTTATCGATTCAAATGAGATTAGATTGTTTTTAATGTTTTATAGATATCATTTATGATAAACCTACGCTAAAGACACCACGTTGTGAATAAACATGTGCCCTTAACCCATTCCCTCATATTTACGCCTTTTGTTCCATTCCCTCATATTGACGCCTTTTGACACATTTCTTCATAGTGATGCCTTTTGACCCATTCCCTCATATTTAGGCTATTTCACACATTTTGACCCATTCCCTCATATGGGCGCATTTTGCACCTCTGTAAATGTCACTTTTTTGAAACCATTGTGACATATAGAGCATTTGCTCCATAGTAGCAAATGCTCTATTTATCATTATGGTTTTCAAAACTATACAATTCTATTTTTTCGTTTTCTCTAGTAAATGCCCCTTTTCAGTAGATTTATTCAAAGTGGTGGACTCTAAAAAAACAGCTTGCGAGGCAATGGGTTAAAAGCAGATGCTTGATGTAGCATGATAGTAAACATGTGGGCTCCTATGGAGGCCAAACATTATTGTGTTCATTTGCCACTACAATAAAAGCGGATAATCAAACTCATGATGTCAATTTCTCGCTTCTCAGACGTGCTAGATAAGCTGAGTTACTAAAAATAGCCGTACTAGAAATCCTTATCTGAAACACCCCTTGTGTGGTGTATTCATACGCGCGATTGGGTAAAATTAATACAAGGGAAGGAACTCTTACATAATTATACCAACATTTCTATAGGCAACAACCTTATGAATTGAAAAATATAAGTAATTAGCACGAATATGAAATTCTATTTATCACATAAACACTTTAAAAGCCTATTTAATTAACCAAAGACGTTGTTTTGTAGTCACTCGGTCATTTATATTTTACGCCAAAACGTAACGTTTGTGGTTGTCATAACAAATGACGTCATTTTGGTGTCACGCCTAAAGTTATGCTGCTGTTTGTTGCTATTAGAAATGGAAGTCGTATTACACAATGTAAAGTAGTACTTCACAAATTCGTTAATTTACTTGGTTTTAGGGCGTATTTCAGCGAGAAAAAATAATCAACATGGCTATTTATTAGATAGAGGATTACTAATCTATATTCTTGTTAAATGTAGAAAACAGGAATAAGCAAGTACGTCTTCATAAATGTTTTTAAAAATGTAAATAACAAGTAATGTAAATA
This sequence comes from Azorinus chamasolen, assembly GCA_963576725.1. Taxonomy (NCBI): domain Eukaryota; kingdom Metazoa; phylum Mollusca; class Bivalvia; order Cardiida; family Solecurtidae; genus Azorinus; species Azorinus chamasolen. The sequence goes on from OY755249.1 coordinate 10,230,107, forward strand.
ACAAAATGTAAATAACAAAATAAGTATGTCCCTCCTGCATGAAAGAAAATGCTACTCGTTTAAAAGATGTACAAGTACGCCTGTCTTAAGCGATCATATATTGATTGAACACAAACATCATTAAAAGCAGGTGGTTGCTTAATGCAATGCCCAAGTTTTAACCTTAGCATTACGCAACCACCTTCCTTACAGACAAATAATTAGACATTTTCAGATGGTCGCTTAAGATGGATTTTACTGCACACTCCTATTTCACTACAATCAATATGTATATTTGTTTGCACCCAAATGTTTCTGCAAAGGAAATATAACTATCTGTGTTTAGTGGAATAAAATACTGGAATGTCTGCTGACACTAGAAAACAAGGAGAAAAGGGGTTGTATTACATTGCAAACAGTGCGGTATCTGATTATCATACAGAGCTACAGATAAATGTGCGTACTTAACCCTTTCGGCGCCAAATTTCTAATTGTCGTCTGCAATCCAAGTTTGTTAAAACATTCAGTAAAATAAGGAAATGAGATAAATAAATGCAAATTTCATAGGAATAACGCACATATGTAGAAATAGAGATTGAGACAAATAGTGAAGTCCCTGATCAGACGCCGCCTTGAAAAGGCGGTGTCTGATATGGGACTGCACTATTTGTCGTGGTGCATTTATGCGACTGCGGCGGTAAAAGGGTTAAACACTACAATCGTCATTTCTCCACGAAACCCTATGTTGTGATCACTCTTCGAGACGAGTCTAAAGAGTTGTCACAATATAGGTTTTGGTGGAGAAATAAAGCAGTTATGCTTGAAAATGTTTTAACCCATTTGCTCACACGATCCCATATATGGGACGTAGGCAAACAGTGTAGACTCTGATCAGACGCAGCATAATGCGGCGTCTGATCAGAGTCTACGCTGTTTGCTGATAGGAATTTCAACATAAAACAAAACGAAATTGAAAATTCAGGCCAGGCACCCCTTAGATAAAAAATGGACTAATCCAATATATAAACATGGAATAATCCACTGGGCGCAAATGAGTTAATTTTCGTATCTTTTCTAGATCTCTGTGATACATTCTGCTGAATGTTAAATAACACAATCCAGCTAACAAATGTCCGACAGTGCAGAATCTTGCCAGACGGTTCGTCTTGATATTTAGACACGTTTGAACCTGCAGTCAAATCTCTTTGGTGTTGTCCAGAGAACGGCTTAAATATCTGCATGGCGTATCTAGCCTATCTGTTTCTTCTTTCATGCAATAGAATCCATACGTATGAGCAAGACTCATATAATGGGTCTTGAGTCTGATACAGTTCACTACATGTACCAATTGTCTGATTGGTCAGAAATTTAGCAAGCTCAAGATCTTACCAACCAGATGCTTGCGAATGATCTCAGACTCAGGCAAAAGTGTTTTACACCCGCCGTGTCTGAACTTACTCAGAGTAAATTACCGCTGTTCGAAATAATATATAGCAAATCGTTCTAACCCTTTCGGCGCCAAATTTCTAATTGTCGTCTGCAATTCAAGTTTGTTAAATCATTCAGTAAAAAAGGGAAATGAGATAAATAAATGCAAATGTCAAAGGAATAAAGCACATGTATAGAAATAGAGATTGAGACAAATAGCGAAGTCCCTGATCAGAAGGCGCCTTGAAAGGCGGCGTCTGATCTGGGACTGCACTATTTGTCGCGGTGCATTTATGCGACTGCTGCGGTGAAAGGGCTAAGCCGGATGTTCAAATTAGTATTGGTCTTGGCGACAGGTGGCAACTTAATACAGGGTGAAAGTCCTGCAGAAAGCTCCTCTAGCTTTCTGCATGACTTTTAACCTGCATTAAGTAGCTGCCTGCCTAAAAGTATGTTAAATATTATCTACTAGAATTCCGGTTTAGAGGGGATTTCCTGCAATACAAAGAATATTCGTTTTTTGTTCAGTTCATTATTTATTCAATTTAGTATTCTTGTGATTCTATTTGAACATATCTGTTTTTACTTCTTTGTTGCCAATCGTTGTTTGTAAACTGCGATAATGAGAAATTCTAAAAAGTCCGGAAATTGTTTGTTTAGCTAAGAGTCTGCTGGATGAGATCATGTGGTGATCAAGAGTCTGCTAGTTTGGAGCATGTGGTGATCGCAGTTAAAATAGATTGATGAATTGTTGTTTGTACTGGCAAGGGGAAGAATGCGTCTAAGCCTTTCGACATAATCATAGAGAATCTTAATTTATCACAAACGAGTTGACTAAAATAAATAAGATGACAGTCTTAGTGATCAGTAAGTCTTTTAACCATCTCCCTCATATTAATGTGTCATTACACATCTGCAACATAGTATACCCAGATCAGAGGGCTCCTATAGGAGCCGTCTGATCAGGGTCTGCTCTGTTTGTTAATGGAATTTGAAATATATGTTTGTTTACTTTCTGAAAATTTTACGATGTTCCACCTTCCATATGCCATTATAACTAATTTGGCAATGATTATTCAGTAGGTATTGTTTGGAATAAACACAGAACAGGGAAATGGTTAACCCTTTACTTCGTATAAACGCATATTCACGCATTTGCAAACTAAGTAGAACCAGATCAGGCGGCTACTATATAGGAACCGTCTCATCAGGGTCTGCTCTGTTTGCTTTTGACATGATATGTACATTGTATTTGATTCTACAGTTTTTGTCAAAGCAAAACGTTTCCTCGAAAAGTCCGCATTATACGAATGCAACCTATAACTGTCCATGATAGCATTGCAGTAAAAATTCGATACTACGAAATTTTAGTAATGAATAAATTATGTCTTTGTAGGCAGGTGGCTTCTTAATGCAGGGTGAAAATAATACAGAGATCTCAAAGAGGAGCTTTCTGTATGACATTCAATCTGCATTAACTTATTTTCTCCTCGGCTATTTTAGACACAACCTCTTTGAATAAAACTACCGAAATGAGCATTAACTGTAGAAAAGGAGAGTTTTAGAATTGTGTAGGCTTGAACCATTGTGGCAAATAAGGCTCCTGTGGAGCAAATGCTCTATTTATCACAATGGTTTCAAAATGTGAATTTTATAGAGGCGCAAAAATTAGTCACTAGGGGATGATGTGCGTTACATGTAAATATAAATGATGGTACGGATTTAAGTGTTCGAATAATCAAGTTTTATTTGTATTTCTTATATGCATATTGAACAGGAAAAGGGTTAGTCCTTATGCTGTCAAATGTATTTTGTCTGCTCATACTATCGTCTACTTCAGGTATTAAGTTGGTATGTCTTCACTTTGCTTAATGCAGGACAAACGTATTGCAGAAAGTTCCTGAAGCTCAGCGTCTCTTCAGTGATCCAATATGTTTGACAGCCGCTATGTTGAAAGGAAATTCAAGATAAATCCACTGTGACGACTGGCCGTGATATTTTCTACCAATTAAAGTTTGCTCAGCAGGGTAAACCCTTTGCTCCATAGGATATTTTTAGACCCAACCTCTTTGAATGAATCTACCCAAAATAAGAATTAACTAGAAAAAAGTAAAATTTTAGAATTTTGTACTTTGAAACCATTGTGATAAATAGAGCATTTGCTCCTATAGGAGCAAATGCTCTATTTATCACAATGGTTTCAAGAAGTGGTTATTACAAAGGCAGAGAGGGTTAACGTGAAAAAGTCTAAGACAGTCCAATCCAATTTTAAATTATTCATTCCCTTATTGTACATTTGGTATGACGCCAGACAGATGTGCGATCAGAGCAGTTTTGGTGCTTTCAAAATGAAAACAAATGACGTTCAAAGACTCCGAATGCCAGATTTTCTGCATAAAACAATAATTTTATGATAAAATATGGCTACAGTAAAATCCTTCTGAACCGGAATTCTAGCAGAAAATAATTTAAATACTGTCAAGCAGGTGGCTGCTTAATGCAGGATGAAAGTCATGCGAAAAGCTCCTAGAGGAACTTTCTGCATGACTTTCATCCTGCATTAAGCTTTAACCAATCTCCAAGATCGATATTATATTATTATATATTATTATTATTATTATTATATTCGTCCGGTTTAGCGGGTGTGGCATTGTCAGTCTATTTTATTGAAAACAACATTGAATTTTAACTTCTCCTAGAAGCAGTTTGGCAGCTTAGAACTCTCTTTGTATGTACAATTGTTAACCCATTTGCTCCCACGATCCCATATATGGGACGTAGGCAAACAGTGTAGACTCTGATCAGACGCCACATAATGCGGCGTCTGATCAGAGTCTACACTGTTTGCTGATAGGAAATTCAATATAAACAAAACGAAATTGAAAATGTAGGCCAGGCACCCCTTAGATAAAAATGGACTAATCCAATATATAAACATGGAAGAATCCAATGGGTGCAAATAGGTTAAATCAAGAAAGTCTTGAATGTGTTAATGACATCGTAGAACATCGGATAACTATCACTGTCAGGAGTTAATTACCAGTCTGGAAGTGTTCCGTAGTCCTGTCAGAGTTGTCCGCCACCGTTACCACATCATTGTCATGTCAGTCAGCTATTTGTGTATTCCCGTAAATGTTTCAATATGTGTATTTATAGAAATAAATGTTAGAATTACTGTTATAAAGTATTCTAATTAACAGCTAACATTTGGCATGGCATGATGTACGCATTTTCTTGAGCTCCCGGTGAAAGGAAAACGAGTTTTATGATGGGTTGCGATTCGACAGCGTGAACGAATGAGTATGAGTGATGAGTGATTGAATGTGACTGAGTGCGTGAGTGAGTGATTAGCGATTAAATGAGTGAGTGAGTGATTAAGTGATTGAGTTAGTAAGTGGGTGGGTCGATGAGTGGATGGGTGGATGTGTGGATGGGAGGATTTTGAGTGAGTGAGTGGGTCGTTTGGTCGGTGGGTTGGTGGATTTTGAGTTGATGAGAGAGTGAGTGAGTGAGTGAGTGAGTGAGTGATCGAATAATACCAGTGAATGATGTGTGTTTGAAAATGAAGATTATGAAAAAAATATCATATTGTATTGGCTGAACACAATTCGTGTGATCAAAACCACCTCCTAACTTCATTTTGATATGATACTTGCAAAATAAAAACTGACATGACGTACATACCAAAAATAACATTCTGAAAATGTTTAATTTTTTGCATCTTATCTGAAGCCCGGCCATTACTCTTCTTATGCACAGCTCTGATTATATAGACGAACTATGGAGACGTAGCAAAACTCAATACCTATAATTATATTCATGTGATAATATGGAAAATGTTTTGTAAACTTCAATGTGTATGTGGTAAAGAGCGTGTGTATATTGTAATCAAAACATTGAAGACGCTGCAGTATTCTTTGCATGTATCAATCTGATATCGAATAAGTTCGCTTTGGCATGGACTTGTGTATCTATAAGGGAAGGGAGTAACACTCTATCCAGTTGATGATACAGTTGTAGCTGACACTTCAGCCGTTTCCCACTATGCTTATTATCACACTGACCACTCGCAGTTATGGGCGTGATTACCTAATCGCTTGCATAATGTCATCCGACTCGCGCTTCTTTATTCATTGAGTATATTCATTTATTTAATCATCACGTGATTTCTTCATGTGACTGATACTTGTATATCCTTCCCCCTTCTTGCACATTGGTATATTCAGTGTATTTTGGTGCACATACTAAACCGAAGATTATGTTACGAAGCATTTTCATGTAAGATACAGTGCTCCCTGCCTACAACGGCCCTCTCAATAACGATTCCCTCCTTACAACAACGCATGTCACTGTTTCCGAAACAACAAGGCTCAGAAACAACTTTTTCCATCGTATTTTCTTTATGTCTCCATCAAACCCTATGTTGTGACCACTCTTTAGAATCGTCACTTTGTGACGATTCTAAAGAGTGGTCACAACATAGGGTTTGATTGAGGCATAACGGTTTTAGTTCTCGAAATACACCTGATCTGGGGATCTGCAAACAAGCTAATTATGTTTGATTTTTCCCTCCCTATAACAACTCCCTCTGAACAACACATACAATCTTCGTATCCCAAAGGGTGTCGTTGTAGAGAGGGAGCACTGTATAGTATACCACAATTGGTTACGGGTGCCATGTTATTAAACACCTTTTGTAGCCATCGAATGCGGATCAATAAATTGCACGATATTGTCAGGTAGGCGAGGGTATCATGGGTTAGGCTTAGGAACGCCACCTTTGTATTCTATTGTAAAAATGATGTGTTTTCTGACTGCATCTTGGAATGTGTTAACAGATTTGCAATGATGGGTTTGATTGGACGGTAAAATCTAGGGTGAATTGAAAACACTTGGTCTGAATTGAAAAAATAAACTAAACTAACAATGTTTTACAAATTATAAACAAGAAAGGTTCGTGATGCGACTTGACAACATGCTATCTGTGGGGCCGCCCTTCGTTACATATGTTACAAACATATCCCAAGATGCAATTATGTAACTCGCATAAACGTCAAGGTGGAACATAAATGCACTAGCTATACCATATACAGAGTGTCCCAAAAAGAATGGAACCCTGGATCAAATGTGTATTTTAACCAATGTAATAGGACCTATTAAAATGTAAATATTTACTTTTGTAGATATTCCATTTGTGCATATTTCTGCCAAATGTCTCTTATAAATATGCATTGGTTCTAAAGATATGAGTATTTTAATGAATGCACTTAAAATCTATTTTTACATGGTATTCGTACATTTCATAGTCCATGCCTATATCAAGTTAAAAACGGTGTTTTGGATGTTTTCGTTTAAATGCTGATATCTTAAAAACCAATGAATATGTTTAGACAAAATTTAGACAATGTGTGGCAGGCAAATGCTAAGCTACATGTATATACATTTAATTTAAGTTATTGACAGAAATAGGATAACTTGCATATCTTAATCCCGGGTTCCGGTTTTTTGGACACCCTGTATATACATGTACTCGTTTGCAACATAAAGACTGACTTTTACAATAACAAAAAATGGTATTAAATAGAAGTACGTCAATGTGTACCATTAATGCATTTATACCATATACGTATGCAAGTTTGTAATATATATACGACATTGTATAAAATACATATAAACATACAATTTATATCACTTTATAGAACATATAGATTCTATATTCAATTTTACCACACATTTAATATCATACAGTTATTGAATTTTGCAAAATCTGACACGCCATAATTATACGAGAGCGTGTTCTATAATATAAGTGCGAACAGTGTTGACACAAATTAACTATCGCATTAGAAAAAACAGCGTCTGATATAGGTCAATAGTGATTGTCAAGTCACACAAACGACAGTACTGATAATTATCAAACAGTTCTTGTCTGTCTCTACTCTGTGTGCAAGTGTAATAGAGTACGTTATATCACATTGAAATAATTTACAACAGTGTCATAAAATGTGAAACATTTTTATCTGTAACTAAAACATGTGCAATCGTTGCATGTGTGTACGGGTAATTGCCCATTACTTGTTTGGAAAACCTTCTGACATGTTTTTTTCCTCTATTCACGACAAAACTATTATTTGCAAACAGCTTGAATCCAGATGAAACGCCGAGCTACTTGATAACCCATTCCCACATAGGCTATTTTTAGACCGAACCTCTTTGATTAAATCTACCAAAAAGGAGCATTAACTAGAGAAAAGGAAATTTTCAGAATTGTGTAGTTTTGAAACCATTGTAATAAATAGAGCATTTGCTCCGGTGGAGCAAATGCTCTATTTATCAAAATGGTTTCGCAAAGTCACTTTTACAGAAGCGTCAAAAGGCGTCAATATGCGGGAATGGGTTAAAGACATCTACACAGTAATGGAACCATTTGAAGACTGATTTATTAATGTGAAATAGTGACATGGCCAGTCAGTTTTTATCGGCAGAGTCCAATCAATACGAAATTGTTATATTTTCTGGAGGATTTTGAAAGACAAACAGTGCAGACCCATACCAGAGGGCTCCTAGAGGAGCCCTCTGATATGGGTCTACACAGTTTGCAAATGATAGTACACTCGTGTCCCACATCCAAGGGGATCAAATGTATTTAAGACTAACTTCCCTATCGTCATAAGCAATGCCATTTTCGGTCTATGTCTCTATAGTTGCTTGCTGTCTTTGGGTAGCCAATGGTACATGCACAACTCTGCTAACCCATTAAGTGATAAAAACACATTTTCAGGCTGTCACAGACAGACGGAGAAGATCCGGGCCAGAAGCCGTCTGATCTTAGTCTATAATTATGTTTGTGTATTGAATAAAAAGATATGCTTCTTCAGTTTCCGTCATTGTCAAAAGTCATGAACCATTATAAAAATATCGGTTAATAAAGGCTTATGACGTAAGTATTCCTTACATGAATATTCGTAAAGTGACTGGTCAATTGTCATTTAACGTCAAGTTAATTCTAGTGCGATACTAGCAGAAGAAAATAGTCAGTATAAAAAACTATACACCACAATCGAAGGTTCATCTATACCGCTGCAGGACTAGTATCGTAACCCTTTTCCTTGTTCAATATTCATGCAAAGAAGAAAATGGCATTATGAATATTTATCAGCTGCACATTTATGTTGTAAATGTGTGTCAATGTTTGTTTTTGCTTTGACAAGAACCGTAGAACCAGGTGCATGTCATGTCATAAGCCAACAGAGCAGACCTTGATAGGAGCCGTCTGATCTGGGTTCTTCTCTGTTCGAAAATATGTGAAAATGGATGTATATGAGGGGCAGGGTTAATGATCTCGATAAGTGAACTGTATGCTATGGAACACCATAGCTGTCAGCGTTATCTGTTCTATTGCAATTTGATGCCTCGTTTGTCCACTGAAACGATAGGGGAAAGCGATACATATGCCTCTTTAATTCTTACAATGCGAAATACGAGTCAATAATGTCACGTGCAAACAGTGTAGACCCAGATGAAAGGGCTTCTAGTGGAGCGCTCTTATCAGGGTCTGCCCTGTTTGTCATGTCACCTTTTTCTGTAGACAAATTCCCAAGTATTCACCGTAAGCTTGGTCTGTAATAGTCCATTTGTCAATTCAACCTAGAAATGGTTAAACTATATACCTTTTTATCAGTAGGACTAGATAATAAAATACCGGGAGACTATTAGGAATTTCGACCCTTTTATGTCATACTTAAGCATACTAGGGAAACAGTGTAAACCCAGTCCAGAGGGCTCCTGGGGTGTCTTTGTGATCTAGATCTGGGTCCATGCTTATAAAGCTTTTAGTTGAGTCTGAGATCGTTCTCAAGCTTTTGATTGGTCAGATTTGAGCCTTTGGCTCAAATCTGACCAATCAAAAGTTTGAGAACTCAAATCTGACCAATCAAAAGCCTGAGAACGAAACTCAGACTCAACTAAAAGCTTTATAAGCATGGATCCTGGGCTGTTTACGTCACACATGGTATTCCCAAGGTCACATCGGCACAAAAAGGTTTGCAGAAATACACCTCAACATAAAAGATACATTTCAATTAAACATTTTGGACGAAAACAGAACATATCTTTATTTTCAATTTGTATAATGTGTACTTTATTGATACATCATTTTTATGCTTGTATGAAGGTGAGTATACTTAACCCTTCGCTTGCTATTCACGTCAATATACCTACCTGTAAATAGTGAAGACCCAGATGAGACAGCTCCTGCAGGAGCTGTCTCATCAGGGTCTGCACTATTTACAAGTTGATTGTGCAACCAGTGCACTCCACAGCAGTGATTACACAGCGAAATACTTGTACACATTGAAGATATATGTAATTATACAACAGGACATGGGTAAAGAAGGAGAAATGTATTTTAAAATTCAGCAAGCGAAGGGTTAAATGTGGCATAACTTGACATAATCAGTGTTACAAACTGTACATTTCCAATGAATCAGATGTTCAGATAGGATGCTTAACTTAAAACATTGTCAGGAATAAATCCTTTATTTCTCCACCAAACCCTATACTGTGACCACACTCCGAAGCGACGATTCTAACGAGTGGTCACAGTATAGGGTTTGGTGAAGAAATGACGAGTTAAGTATTTGGGTACGCACCCTTATCTGTAGCTCTGCAATGTATCAGACTGCAGACAAACTAGTGACAAAAATGTATTCAAATATAAGATTAAGCTGGGCACAGAAGATCATGGGTTGTATTTTGACTTAACTCGTAAATGAATACTTACTACATGTATGTGTTATTTGTTTCGAGACTGATTTATACAGTCTTTCTAACTAATAAGTTCCTCCTATGCAGACCTCTGCTATACATCGAAGATCGTGAGATTTGCCGCGAGACTTCACTCATAAACAATCTGAATTAACCACCGAATATCTCTGTTATACAAAACATACAGTAGAACGGGTCTTAAGCGGTCGTCAAAATAAGGTCTAAGTATGTGTCTGTAAGGCAAGTGATATTCTCATGCAATTAAAAAGTAATGCAGAAAGCTCCTGTAGGAGCGTGTTGTATTACTTTTGCCCTGCATTAAGAAACCGCCTGTTTTAATACCCCTATGTTCAATAAATGAATGGCAGCTCAACCCTTTTCCTGTTCTATGTTTAATGCAAATTTCATTACCTACTGAATACTCACTAACGAAATAGTCATAAAGAAATATGGAAGATGGAACATTGAAGACATTTTAGAAAGCAAAGAAACAGATCTATCAAATTCTATTAGCAAATAGAGCAGACCCAGATCAGACGGCTCCTCTATGAGCCGTCTGATCTGGTTCTACTCTGTTTGCAAATGCGTGAAAACATCTTTATATGGAGGAAAGTGTACTTTATTGATACATCATTTATATGCTTGTGTGAATGTGAGTATACTTAAATGTGGCATAACTTGACATAAACAATGTTACAAACTGTACATTTCCAATGAATCAGAGGTTCAGATAGGATGCTTAACTTAAAACATTGTCAAGAATAAATCCTTTATTTCTCCACCAAACCCTATACTGTGACCACACTTCGAAGAGACGATTCTAACGAGTGAGATCACAGTATAGGTTTTGGTGAAAAAATGACGAGTTTAGTATTTGGGTACGCACCTTTATCGTGTAGACCTCTAGGAGCCGTCTGATCTGGGTCTACTCTGTTTGCAAATGCGTGAAAACACGTTTATATGGAGGAAAGGGTTAAGACAGGTTTTACTGTAGTTATTTCACTCCACTTTTCCCGTAACCTAGTCGGTCGTAGGGACATCTTGGCTGACTTAACTCGTAAACAATGAATATTAAAAAGATAACTTGTTTTCCTGTGAAGTTATTCAGTATTTCCAGCTGACAATTTCCTTTTTAGCAAATTTGATATAACAGGGCAAGATGTTTGAGTATCGACTTTTTCTGGAATTGCACTATCTTACATGTATATGAGTTTTACTTAAATCATTAAAACTCGACGGATTAATGCAATTTTATACTAATCCTCGGTATTAAGAGTATCACAGATCTCACCATTCCTTTTATATATTTTTTCATATCGCTATATTTAAGCCATAATAATGCACTCCTGGCTGGATAGGAGCCCGAAGAAAATCTACCACATGGAAGACATGACTAAGGTGACTTACTAAGGTGTTAACTCCACCATTATATGTCATGTTTACTGTATTAAATTTATATGCTCTTGTTTGTTTGTTTTTTTGTTTGTTTTTAAGTTTGTTTGTTTGTTGTTTTTGGGCTTTTGTTTTTGTTTGGGTGGGGTCGACGATTTTGATGCCTCTCTGCAAATGTCTCCTTTTGAAACCGTTTTGATCAATAAAAACATTTCTCGATAGCAACAAATGTGTTATTTATCACAGCGGTTTCAAAACTACATAATTCCATAAGGGTGTTTTTTTAGCTCACCAGAGCACAAAGTGCTCAGGGTGAGCTTTTGTGATCACCCGTTGTCCGTCGTCCGTCGGCGTGCGTCGTCCGTCGTTCGTCGTTCGTCGTTCGTCGTCCGTCGTCAACAATTTGAACCTTTAAAAATCTTCTCCTCTGAATCTACAGGGATCTCAACTTTTATCTTTGGCACATAGCATCATATTCAGGTCCTTTACAAAAGTTATATAAATTATGCCCCTGGGGTCAAAATTGACCCCGCCCCAGGGGTGCCTTGTTTTCAACAGAAACATATAGTAAAACTTTGAAAATCTTCTCCTCTGAAACCAGAAGGTTCATAGCTTTCATAATTGGCACATAGCATCATGTTCAGGTGCTCTACAAAAGTTATATAAATTATGGCCCTGGGGTCAAAATTGGCCCCGCCCCAGGGGTGGGCAGTTTTCAATAGAATCATATAGTGCAAACTTTGAAAATCTTCTCCTCTGAAACTGGAAGGTTATCAGCTTTCATATTTGGCACATAGCATCATGTTCAGGTCCTCTACAAAAGTTATATAAATTATGGCCCCGGGGTCAAAATTGGCCCCGCCCCAGGGGTGGGCAGTTTTCAATAGAAACAAATAGTGAAATCTTTGAAAATCTTCTACTCTGAAACTGGAAGGATCACAGCTTTCATATTTGGCACATAGCATCATGTTTAGGTCCTCTACATAAGTTATATGAATTATGGCCCCGGGGTCAAAATTGGCCCCGCCCCAGGGGTGGGCAGTTTTCAAAAGAAACAAATAGTGAAATCTTTGAAAATCTTCTTCTCTGAAATTGGAATGCTCTCAGCTTTCATATTTAGCACATAGCATCATGTTCAGGCCCTCTACAAAAGTTATATAAATTATGGCCCCGGGGTCAAAATTGGCCCCGCCCCAGGGGTGGACAGTTTTCAGTAGAACCAAATAGTGAAATCTTTGAAAATCTTTTCCTCTGAAACTAGAAGGTTCTCAGCTTTCATATTTGGCACATAGCATCATGTTCAGGTCCTCTACAAAAGTTATATAAAGTATGGCCCCGGGGTCAAAATTGGCCCCGCCCCAGGGGTGGGAAGTTTTCAATAGAAACAAATAATGAAATCTTTGAAAATCTTCTCGTCTGAAACTGGAAGGTTCTCAGCTTTCATATTTGGCACATAACATCATGTTCAGGTCCTCTACAAAAGTTATATGAATTATGGCCCCGTGGTCAAAATTGGCCACGCCCCAGGGGTGGACAGTTTTCAATAGAAACAAATAGTGAAATCTTTGAAAATCTTTTCCTCTGAAACTGGAAGGTTCTCAGCTTTCATATTTGGCACATAACATCATGTTCAGGTCCTCTTAAAAAGTTATATAAATTATGGCCCCTGGGTCAAAATTGGCCCCGCCCCAGGGGTGGGCAGTTTTCAATAGAAACAAATAGTGAAATCTTTGAAAATCTTCTCGTCTGAAACTGGAAGGTTCTCAGCTTTCATATTTGGCACATAACATCATGTTCAGGTCCTCTACAACAGTAATATAAATTGTGCCGCTTGGGTCAAAATTAGCCACGCCCCAGGGCAGGGTAGTTTGCTATAGAAACATATAGTGAAAACTTTGAAAATCTTCTCCTCTGATTGTCTGGTGAGCGCTTCAGGGCCATTCTGGCCCTCTTGTTTCTAATAAATGTTCCCTTGTTGACACTTTCCTAGATTTTGTCACCTCAATAATATTCATAGACAGACTCGATAAAATGGAACATAGAAAAGATATTTTCATTAGGACAGAAACTGTATGATGAAATCTATGAAATTATGTAAGTAAACAGAACAGACAGGAGCCGTCTTATCTGGGTCTGCTCTGTTTGAAATGCATGAAAATGTGTTCATATGAGGGACGGGGTTAAGCTAGTGGGTATAACAGTGCCTATTACTGTAGGTATTAGCGTGACTTATAAGAGTTTCCATCACTAATACCACGTGATCAGTATTTTGTTCAATAGACTTGATTACGTTTTGAAGGATAAACGACTTTGGGGGTTTAAATATAACTATATAAAGATACATACAAACATACAATAGAAATAAAAAAAAACCACATCGAAACCATATTTACTAGTGCAAATGAACAAGTAGTTAAGTAAAGCAAGAAAAGTCACACACAATACGTAACCATCACCAAAGCATCGATATTAAGCGTGTCACATGTACACATGCAAGAGATGAACAATTCAAACATCAACAAGCGCACAAGTACAAGAGATAAACATTTCAAATATCAACAAACGCACAAGTACAAATATATTAAGACAAACATAAATGTAAGGGTCACAAAGTCTAATTAAACCTTTCCCTGTTCACTATTCACATAAGAAATAATTGCAACATGGATACTTATTAGCCCAATTTTTATAATGTAAACTTTTCAAGGGAGTTTTTTTTGCATCGGCAAAAGCTGCAATATCAGCTCTACATCATGTCTTAAAGCAAATAGAGCAGACCCTGATCCTAAAGGAACCGTCTGACCTAGATCTACTCTATTTGCAAACACGTGAAAATGCTTCTGTATGAGGGAAATGGATAACCCTTTATTCCATAGGTACGCCTTTTCACGTTTTTTTGCAAAGACAATAGACCCAGATTCGGCGGTTTGACTGATTGAACCGCCTAATTAGGGTTGGCTTTGTTTGCATATGAAATTACAGTAAAACCCCGCTAATGCGACCACCAAAAAGGGGCATAATTCTGGGTGGCAGAGGCAGGTGGTAGCTTAATGCAGGACGAAAGTTATGCAGAAAGCTCCTATAGGAGCTTTCTGCATAACTTTAGTCCTGCATTAAGCAACCACCTGCTTTAGACGACATCAGTGGCTGTTTATTAAGTGGTCGCATTAGCGGGGTTTCACTGTACATGGATCTGACTCTACCGTCATATGAAAACATGTTTGTATTCATATGATATTATAACATTTCCACCCATTGTTTTACCTTAGCTCTACCCCTGCACCATGTATATTCCCCTTGCAATGGAAAACTCAATGAACAAGGCGATTGATTGGTTCAGAACCCCACAACCATTATGTTAATATTTAACTTCATGAATATGTACGTTAGATCCTTACAGATATAGATTAACCAATTCCCCCTGTAACAGTCATTTTTGAAACCATTATGATAAAAATAGCGCATGTTTTACCACGTTGGTTTCAAAACTATACACTTCAAAACATTTAATTTTTTTCCAAGTAAATGCTCCGTTTCAGTAGATTTGTTCAAAGCGATGGGGTCTACAATAGCTTAGCGATAACGGGTTAACGTTATTCTTATAACGGCATACGGACAAATGACGATTTAGCCATGACTGAAACTTCAGAAACTGATATGTATAATACCATAAGCAAATACAGCAAACCTTAGCCAGACGGATCCTGCTCCAGTATCCATGGTTATAAAACTTTTTAGTTGAGTCTGAGTTCGTTCTCAAGTTTTTGATTGGTCAGATTTGATCCTTTGGTCTTCTCTGTTTGCAAATGCATTGAAATGTGTATTTATTTAGTAAAACAATGCACAAAAGCTAGTTTATGATATACAGACAAAACAAAACATGCCAATAAAATCAGTTTCCATCTAGTTTAATGCTTAACCGATTCCCCCATAGGCTATTTATAGATCCAAGCTCTTTGAATAAATCTGCTGAAAAGGAGCATTTACAAACGATAAGGAAACTGTTAGGATTGTGCAGTTTTGAAACTATCCAAAAGTTGAATCGTCCATTATTGTTTCCTATAGAGTCCATTCGGTATGAAACTGCATATTTTGAATGACATAGTTTGCGGAATTTGCTCAAACGTCTCCGCAAGGAGACCTATTAATCCGTTTCCGCATACAATCGTGTTTCACGCATTTGCAAACAGGGTAGACCCAGATCAGACAACTTCTATAGGAGCCATCTGATCACAGTCTGCTGTTTTACTTTCTAAAATGATTACAATGTTTTGTAACTATTTTCCCCATGAATACTCAGTAGGTATTGAAATTTGGAATAGATATAGAACAGGAAAAGGGTTAAATGGGTTTACACTTTAAAGTTTTCGCATGCCAGTAGACTCCTCGTTTTCCGCATTCAAATAGCTAACTCTTTACTCAATAAAAACGCTTTAGAACACCTTTGAAAACTCTTCACTCCGTAAAACAGAGGATCTTACATGAGTGTTCATTACAAACTTTTTTTATGAAACGAGTTTACTTTAATAATATGACACGAGCTTTATCAAGCGTCATATTCATTATAGTAAACGATTTTCATGAAAACAATTTGTAATGAGCACGAATGTAAGATTTGTTTTTATCACACAAGCTTTAGAAACGCCATAGAAAATAAAACAGGCTATAGCTGATGGCTTACCGTGTAGTAATACAACGGACGCCGCACATGGAGTGCTACGATTGGCTAACACTTAAATGAGCGCTACGATTGGCTAACGATTGCTAATTTGCATAAAAATGCACTAGTGCATTTTCGCGATTTACGGCACTCTGTTACGACACTCCTACAAGGTAGATTATGTGATAAATATGCCTTAGAACACCTTGGCAAATTATTTTACTCCGTAAATACGCCTTAGAACACATTGGCAAACAGAGTAGACCCAGATAAAATGGCTGCTGTGGGAGCCGTCTGATTAGGGTCTGGGTTTTGCTTATGGAATTATACAGACCTTGTTCTACAGTTTCCTTTGTTCATGCGCAAAATACAAATTCATGATGCTATTAATTCTTACATAATTGTTCACGAAGTAAAGTGTTTAACATGCGTTTTTGCAATTCAGATCACCAATGTAGTTTTATCTTGCAGATTATATCCCTTTCACCTAGCAGCCCGCCTGGCTAATTTCTGCGTCCTGTTAGAATCAACTTGAATCGATATGTAAATATTAATCGGCCTCAGCTTCTCGCTCATAGCAACCTTCGACGCACGCGCTCAATGTAAACTCACGTGGTGTAGAGACTGGTTTACAATTTTTAAAGTTGCTTCAATTTGACTGGTTCTTGTTCGTTTAATTTACCTGTTTGGTTGTGAAATCATACCTTGTCCGTATTGTAAGTGAAAGTAGAAGTTCGTGATTGGCAAATTTATATTTGGTGTGCAGAAGTGCTTTTGAATATCTTGTTTTGGAAATATTATGTGTGGGTCTGATAGAAGACGAAAACCAAGACGGGTATGTGTGCATTTGTTATTGTTTTGTTAAATGAATAATCGACATTAGTATTAAATATCGGAAAGATAACATGTGACAGTTTATCAATATTTCAACATTTTCATATCACTAGGATAAATTTTACGGCTATTAACCCTTTCCCTGTTCTATGTTTATTCAAAATCCAATACCTACTGAATATTTATGGACAAAATAGTTATAGATAGTTATGACATATGAAAGGTGGAACAATGTAGTCAATTTAGAAAGTAAAGAAACAGAACTATCAAACCCAAAAAGAGCATATTCTGATCAGACGGCTCCTATAGGAGCCATTTGATCTGGGTCTACTTTGTTTGCAAATGCGTGAAAACACGTATATATGAGGGAAAGGGTTGATAACGTATGTCTTTGCTTTATTTCGGTATATATTTGGAACACTGACGGACTCTGACAAAACGAAATCGGCTTTGAAGTTTAACCCTTAGCTCACTATAACATGGTGTCGGCTCAAATGTGGATCTGGAATACAGTATTTAAACCGTAAGCGGTCTTAAGCAGTCATCAAAACATAAATAATTATGGGTATGTAAGGCAGGCGGTAGCTTAATGCAGGTCAAAGACGATGCAGAAAGGTCCTTTAGGAACTTTCTGCATTATTTGTTGCCCTGCATTAAGTAATAATTCGCATTTTAACCCTTCTCTTGCTGAATTTTAAAATACATTTCTTCTTCTTTACCCATGCCCTGTTGTATATTTACATATATCTTCACTGTGTACAAGTATTTCGTTGTGTAATCACTGCTGTGGAGTGCACTGGTTGCACAATCAACTTGTAAATAGTGCAGACCCTGATGAGACAGCTCCTACTGTATCTCCAATTGTCGATTCTTCCTATATTTTTGCTGCTATTCTAAACACTTAGCTACTTAATACCCATACATTCATTATTTCTTAATGAATATTCATAGAATAAATGGTTAAGTATCAAATATGTATCTATTAATTCAGAGCTACAGATAAAGGTACGTAATCAAACACTAAAATCGTGATTACTCCACAAAAAGAGTGGTTACAACATAGGGTTTGGTGCAGAATAAAGGAGTTATTCTTGAAAATGTTTTAACCCTTTCCCATATATTGACGACTTTTGACGACTCTGTAAAAGTCACTTTGTGAAACCATTGTGATAAATAGAGCATTTGCTCCTATAGGAGCAAATGCTCTATTTATCACAATGGTTTCAAACTACAAAATTCTAAAATTTTCCTTTTCTCTTATTAATGCTCATTTTCGGTAGATTAATTCAAAGAGGTTATATCTAAAAATAGCCTATGAGGGAATGTTTTAATGTACACATCTTATATGGACCTCTGTATTATATAACTGATGCAGATGACATTTACTGTCGTCGGTAATTTTCTGAGCAAGCTAAATATGAAGGTCACGGCGTGGAAGACAATTCAATAACCCGATGTTTCGCTCATATTGATAGCCCTGTATTTAAGCGTATCATTGTCACACGCTTTCGTTTGCAAAACATGTCGTCTTCTACTATTCACAGTATTAAATTGTCTTTTTTCCATTTCCTTTCAATAAAACATAATATCGGCATCAAACAGTTTGGATCCTAATGACGTCTCATCTGGAGCGAACTATTTGCAGAGGCAAACACAGAGTAGCTTACCATTGGAAGTACAGTAAAACCTCGATTATTCGAATTTTCGCTAGGAATTTAGACCCTTTTAGGCAGGTGGCTGCTTAATGCTCCTAGAGGAGCTTTCTGCATGACTTTCACCGTGCATTAAGCTGCCACCTGTCTTAAAGATCGATAATAATATGTATTTTAGTATCCGGATAATCGATGTTTTACTGTAAATAGGCTAATAGATGTGAGATAGTGTCTTGTCATTAACCTTTAGCCTGCTGAGCAAATAATTTTTAAAGGAATGTTTACCTACTACATTTTCAAAATGCAAGCTATAATCAATTTGTCTACAAAAAATACAATCATTCAGAGTGGCAAACGCCGAGTTACTCGGCTTCTCATCTGGATCCAAACTGTTTGCATAAGTATTCACTCATCCGCCCATGAAAGGCTAAAGGTTAATATGATGATGATTTATGAGGCAGGTCTTCTGTTCAAAGGTCACAGTGTAATCAACCAATGTATTTATTACTTAGAAAAAGTGTTCATGTCTCATTATAAAAAAAGTTATCTAATTAATACTCATGCTGTCATTATTTCTTTGAAGAATATTCATGAAGTAAAGAGTAAACTTATACTGACATACAGTAAAGCCTCTCTATAACGGCCACTCAATTGTGTTAAGTAGTTGGTATTTAGGGCAGGTGGCTGCTTAAAGCGAGGTGAAAGTAAAACAGAACGCTCTTATAGGAGCGTTCTGTTTTACTTTCACCTTGCTTTAAGCAGCCACCTGCCTGTACTACAAAATACTTGGTGTAATTTAATGTCCGCTATATAGAGGTTTTACTGTAGTAGCAAATAATCAAGGACCTGAACAAGCTCATTTGCAGGTTGATCTAGGTCTGCATTAGTTGCCTATGTTTGTACATCCGAATGTTAAGTATAAATTTGGGTATATATATATATGTACAGTAAAACCTCTCTATAACGGCCACTAAGTTACACCAAGTATTTTGTGTTAAAGGCAGGTTGTTGCTTAAAGCAAGGTGAAAGTAAAACAGAACGCTCCTATTGGAGCGTTCTGTTTTACTTCTACCTTGCTTTAAGCAACCACCCGCTGTAAATACCAACTAATTAACACAATGTTATGGCCGTTATAGAGAGGTTTTACTGTACTTAATAAAACGTATAGCAATTTGGATACTGATAAGCTAATATTACCCATTCCCTGCTGAATATTTATATATGAAATAATGTCATCATTAATATTAATTAGCTGATTTTTAATGGCTGTGTGGTATTGGTAGAAACTGTAGATTACGTTATAATATAATTTCATAAGAAAACAGCAAACGCCTCCTACAAAAGCTGTCCGATCTGGATCCACTGTTTGCAAAGACGTGAAAAGGCATTTATATGAAAAGGATGGAGGGGGTAAAGATGCACTTGGGGTTTGATTTAGAGTTATACAGTTTAGGGCATTGTATGGCGTATACAATGCTAAGGTCATGACGAATATATTGCTTTTAGCCGATCAGTCATCATTTGTTATTAGAAATAAATGATAGTTGCCGGCGTACTAAACACATCATTCAAATACACAAATTGATTTACCCTTCGTCCGCAACCGTTATAATAGATTGTGCTATTTAATCATTGACTCCATTAAAACACCTTTGCAAACAGAGTAGACACAGAGCAGACGGCTCCTGCAGGAGCCGTCTGATCAGGGTCTGCTCTGTTTGCTTATGGAATAATATAGATCTGATTCTAAATTTTCTGCTATAGCTAAACGCTTTTGTTTTTCAGTCATTATAAAAATACATGTAACCTTTTTTCATGGTGACAATTTTTCTTACATGAATATTCATGAAATAAAGGGTTACTCATATGTTGCGCTTCGTTCGAACATGACATGATCTTCATTTTAATTCGCCTATGTCAGACTAAATATTAACCTTACTTCATACGCCTTTAACGCCTTTGCAAACATAATAGATCCAGATCAGAGAGTTCCTATAGGAACCGTGTAATAAGGGTCTGCTCTGTTTTCTGATGGAATCATACAGATCCGATTCTACAGTTGTTCACTCGGCCAACATATCCTGAGTTCGTATATCATTAACACATTTGCTACCAGTGGATTCTTCCATGCCTATATATTGGATTAGTCTATCTTTTATCTAAGGGATGTCTGGTCAAAATTTTCATTTTTGTTTTGTTTTATATTGAAGTTCCTATCAGCAAACAATGTAGACCCTGATCAGACGCCGCATTATGCGGCGTCTGATCAGAGTCTACACTGTTTGCTTACGTCCCATATATGGAATCGTGGGAGCAAAAGGGTTAATTAGCTGTTAAGTATTAGTGATGTTATCAATTTTACACAAATATTCATGCTATTAAATTTTAATCCAGCCGTTTGATGTTGTATTTTCCAATATCTTGAGCAATGTATTGCTTATCAATTGACACATCGCAAAATATGCATCAGCAAAAGGTCAATTATATCTGCAATTAACAACTTAAAACATGATGGCTGTTTGTTCCCAATGCAATTTTGAAATCAAGGATTCGGTTTAATTGTATTTTTTATGCATACAAGTATCATCTTTGATATTGTCCTGTTGTTAAACTTGCATCAGTGCAAACTCTGTCTTTAAGCATTTTTTTCATTAAGTTTCGATTACTTCAAGCTTTACCGACACTATTGACCGAGTCTCAAAATTTCGGTGTCTCATTTGGATCCATTCGGTTGTCAAATTCAAGTCAGGTATCGCGTAGCAGGCTATGGGTTGAATTAACCCTTTCCTCCATAAGTACGCATTTCTTCGCCTCTGTAAAAGTCACTCAATGAAACCATTGTGATAAATATTTATCGCATTGCTTTCAAAACTACACAATTCTTAAAAACATCCTTTTCTCTAGTAAATGCTTCTTTTCGAGAGATTTATTCAAAAAGGTTGGGTCTAAAAATAGAATATGGAGAATTGGATCGCAATAATAATTGAACTGTTGATGGAAACAACACGCTACTACCTTTACAGGCGAAGTATAGAAAACACACTTTAAAATTGTGAAAGATGTGTACAAAAAGTATTAATCCATGATCATGATGAAAAATATTAACCGTGAGGCAAATAGATATGACGCTACAGTTGAACTTCGATAACTCGAACTTCAAGGGACCATACACATTAGTTCGAGATAACAGAAGTTCGAGTCATCCGATATCTAATCTGAACAATTCTTCAAGGCCACAGCCTAATACAGGTCTAAAGTAATGCTGAAAAATACTGTAGGAGCTTTCATCATTACAATAGACCTGTATTAAGGTGTCACATGTGTCTCTAGATATCTGTAGCGATACATTTTAGATCAAGTGTGTATTGTTAGTTTTGGAATGACTGAACTGTTTATTCGAGTTATCTCGAAGTTTGAGTTATCCGAGCCGAGATATCGAAGTTTAACTGTATATCATCCCTTTACCATTAAATGTTGAATGTTTCAACATTTTTTGTATTATTTTGATTGCACAAACGGCAATATTCAGAACTATATTCGTTTTTGTATCCGTGATGGTCTAGTATGTTTCCATGGTAACAAAAATAACGCACTTTCCGCATTGTAGCACTTTTTATGTTGAGATTATTACTCCTTTGGCCATTTGAAATATAATTAAGTAGATGGATTTCTACTGTGATACAATAAAATAAATATTGATCCACTGACTAATCCCTTGCCCTTCCCAGACTATGAAAACATAATGTCTGCTCAAATTTTGGACCTGATGCAATTTTAGACAACTACCGATTCGAAGTGTTTTAGAAAAAAACTATTAACCGAGTGTCAAGCAGCTTGTACCCTGATGAGACCTTGAATTACTCGGCGTCTCAGATGGATCGTAGCTGTTTGCCAATGTGGGTCACTAGGTCGCAGATAGCTGCGTAAACGTTACATGGGCAGTCTTTTATGGATCCCTTTGGAATTATTATTCTTAACCCATTCCTTCATAGGCTATTTTTAGATCCAACCATTTTGAATAGATCTACCGAAAAGGAGCATTAACTAGAGAAAAGGAAAATTTAGAATTTTGTAGTTTGAAACCATTGTGATAAATAGAGCATTTGCTCCTACAGGAGCAAATGCTCTATTTATCATAATGGTTCCAACAGGTGATTTTTTACAGAGGCGTAGAAAGTCGTATTTATGGAGGAGAGGGTTAATATTAAATATTGAAAATGAACGAATGGAGCACAGAGCACTGCAATACTACTGTAATGATGTAGAATAATACAGTTTTGTAGATAGTTTTGTAGATAGTTTTGTAGATAGTTTTGTAGATAGTTTTGTAGATAGTTTTCTATATATTCAGAGCAACGAGTAAAGGTGCGTTCTCAAATACTAAAATTGTCATTTCGCCACCAAACTGTAATTTATGACGTCTTCTCTTCGAGACGATTTTAAAAAGTCGTCACAACGTAGGGTTCGGTAGAGAAAAACAGAAGCTATTCTTGAAAATGTTTTTAATTACTCATCTTATCTCGATTTCTGAATTATGATAACATCTGATTATGTCTATATCATTTATATAGATTGTTATTTCATGTACATGTACGGGTAATTAGATTTTATTTCAGTTTGTATCCATTTTGTGTTTTTTGTATTAGATATCCGATTAATCACTATTCGACACGATTCTAAAGAGTGGTCATAATTTTTTTATATCATAGGATTTGGTGGAAAAACAAAGTTGTTATTCCTGAAAAATGTTTTAATTTACGCATCTTTTCTCGCTTCTCAGACGTGCTAGATAAGCTGAGTTGCTAAAATTAGCAGTACTAGAAATCCTTATCTGGGACACCCCTTGTCTAGTGTATTCATACACGCGATTAGGCGAAATTAATAAAAGGGAAGTAAGTCTTACAGAATTATACCAACATTTCTATAGCCAACAACCTTGTAGATCTTAATTAAAATCAATATAAGTAATTAGCACGAATATGAAATTCTATTTATCATAAAAACATTTTAAAAGCCTTTTTTAATTAACCGAAGACTTTGTTTTGTAGTCACTCAGTCATTTATATTTTACGCCAAAACGTAACGTTTGTGGTTGTCATAACAAATTACGTCATTTAGTGTCACGCTTTTATGGTGCAGTTTGTTGCTATTAGATATGGAAGTCGTATTACGCATTGTAAAGTAGTACTTCACAAAATCCTTTAATTTACATGGTTTTAGGGCGTATTTCAGCGTAAAAAATAATCAAGCATGGTTTTGTTAAAGCCGGGGGATTCTATACTCTCGGTTGGTCTGTTCCTGTCAGAAATTCGCTATTTAAAGCTCCTTTCCGACTGGAACAGACAAGATTCGTGTATAGAAATCCCCGTCTTTAACAAAACCCATGCTTGATTCTATTAATCTGGACGTCTGTCTAAGCTAGGCAGAAGCAAATTATACAGATTCTATTTAGAGGGCTAATTCTGGTATCTGTCTTCAAGTGCATCAAGTGCATAAAAAGTCATTCAGTTTTGCTACTACAACAAGCAGACCTCTTAAGATTACATTCCAACATTTTATTCACTTTCAATGATTGTCTTTTCTCCCCTACGACAAACTAAACGTTATTAAGATTTAAAGGGCTAATCTGAAATACTGAGCAATCATAAACCAGACGACGAAGACAATGAATACAGTTTAGAAGAAGATGCAACGCTATAAAGGAATGATAAAATGTGAAAAGTATAGGACGTGTTTTTTTGTATTCGGTACACAATATCATTGTGATACAGTGGACCCTCAATACAACGAATGTGTTTGTTTCCAGACATTTTGCTGGTATACCGAGGTTGTCGTAATAACTAGTTTTAACATGAAAGAAAGCATATGGTCCGTTTTAACTAGTACCAACAGGTGATCGCTTAATGCAGAACACAAGAAGTGATGTGGTTATTGAAAGTAACACAAAATGTGACCAAAGAGGGAACAATGCAAATACACAACATGTATGAATATATAATTTAACAGATAAAAGATACAAAATCTGTTAATAAATATTCATTATGTCATTCTGACATGAATATTCAACAGGGTAAGTGTTAAGAAGTATACAACAATATGGGTTATGTTAATTGCTTAGAACTGTCTTTTGTTCACGGATGGTGAGAACCTGTAATAAGCATTTATAAATCACAGGGAGTAAGTATAGTTCATTAAATCTAATCTCTTATGTCAGATAAAACAATTGATTGATCTACATAGTAATTATTTTGAATGATGCAAATTATTTCGTCTATATCTGTATTTAAGTACACTGATAGAGAGAGCTAAACATAGTTGTTTCCATCACGCTTTGCTTCATGGTAACCGGCATAAAGACAGTCTTCCGCTGGCCCATCCATCTCCGTTATCAGCTCAAAATAATCTCGAAAAGCCATGAATATACGTTTTACCTGTAAACATCCTTCAGTTCAACGGAACGAAATAGTTCCGTCTCTTGGGAACCGTTTGACCAGTGGTGCACAACAAATTTAAGTTAAACGATATTCGTAGAGAGTCTGACTCCTTTTTCCTGTTAAGCATTATTCGAGATTTTATAACCGCATCAATATTCAAGAACTTGGTCAATCAAAAGGAACAAGAAAAAGGAATTTGTTTCATCATGATGGGAACAAAATCTAATCTATGAATTGTCAAAAGCAAACAGAGCAGACCCTGAGTAACTCGCCACCTAGTCATGATTCAAACTGTTCATTTGCATAAAAATGCACTTGTGCATTTCAGCGAGTTACGGCACTCTGTTTTGGCACTCCCACACGGCAGATTATGTGATAAAATACTTTCTCAATTATTTGATCAAATCGGAAGTAGTCCAAATTGCACCAGGCCCACATTTGTGTAGATTCCATTCCATTCCATTTTGGAATGTTAACCCATTTGTGCCCACGAGCCCATATATGGGACATAGGCAAACAGTGTAGACTCTGATCAGACGCCGCGGAATGCGGCGTCTGATCAGAGTCTACACTGTTTGCTGATAGGAATTTTAATATACAACAAAACGAAATTGAAACTTTAGACCAGACATCCCTTAGATAAAAAATGGACTAATCCAATATAATTATAGATATGAAAGAATCCACTGGACGCAAATGGGTTAATTCTCCTCTCAAATAGCAAGGCTTCACCACCTTGTCAGTTTGAGTGACGTTGTTAAACTTTAAAACTAATGAGGCCCAAAGTGCGAATATGTTATTCTAGTAGAATATAATATCAAGGAAGCGACAGCCAAAGGGTTTGTGATAAATGATATTGGCATCTGTAAAAATGTATTATATGCGTTGTCTAGATTCGATTGCACATTACTACAGTTGAACATCGATATCTCGAACTGAAATACCTCGAACTTCGGGATAACTCGAGCTAAAAGTTCGGTCCTTCCAAAATTTACCGTACAAAATTGCTCTTATATTTATCATTAAGCATATCTAGAAATACATGTGGCAGCTTAATACAGGTGTAAAGTAATGCTGAAAGCTCCTTCAGGAGCTTTCAGCGTTACTTTACACCTGCATTAAGCTGTCAACTCGAGAAATTGTCCAGATTAGAAATCCGATAACTCGAACTGCAGATATCTCGAACTAATTTGTATAGTCCTTGGAGTTCGAGATATCGAAGTTCAACACTATATTACTTGTAATACTTACATCGCTGAAACAGTGTCTGCTTTTTTTTTAATCTAGAGCAAGTTTGACTATTTTCAACTTGATCAAGAATTTGTTTTGTAAATTCTAGATGTTTACATACCAATATTTGCAATGGGAAGGACCGTGTCTAATGTTGTAATAACGTGTGGTCCAACCCTTTTGCCATTGCTTTATATTTGTGTATGCACATGTTACATTGTACTTGTGTAAGATACAAACAATAAAATATGATTAACCATTTCACCGCCGAAGTCGCATAAATGCACCACGACAAATAGTGCAGTCCCAGACCATACGCCGTCTTTTCAAGACGGCGTCTGATCAGGGACTTCACTATTTGCCTCAATCTCTATTTCTATATAATTATGTGCTTTATTCCTTTGAAATTTGCATTTATTTATCTCATGTCCTTATTTGACTGAATGATTTAACAAACTTAGATTGCAGACGACAATTAGAAATTTGGCGCCGAAAGGGTTAAACTAAACAAGCTTTTAAGAAACTATTAACCGAGTGTCAAACAGATTGGATTCTGATGAGATGCCGAGTTACTCGGCGTCTCATCTAGATCCAAGCTGTTTGCAAACACCAGTCATATGGTAAATAGCAGGAGAAGGGTCAGTTCAGAGACGCGTGTACCAATTTGTTGTAAGTTGCTGTTTGTACAAATATAGGAAACCTTATGCTGATTGTTCATTTCATTGCAGTGTTAGTAGAGTTTTCGTCTGTTCTAACATTTCCCGGAGATTCAACATTAGATTTGTATCTATTTTATATCGGTTTTGATAAAGTTCATATGCAAACTACTTTCGTTAACGAGTATGGGTACGTTTGATATATTTTGCTTGATAGTAAATCCACGGATATCACGATGGAAAGCAAATGTGCCCGGACAGGCGACCATCTGTGTCAAATAACTATATTTCCAATAGACAGGACCGAACTTTTGACACATCCGTCCGGAGCTACAGAGAAAAGTGTATGCACAAATACTAAATTTGTCGTTTGTCCACAAAATCCTATACTGTGGCCACTCCTCGAGAAGATTCTAAGTAGTGGTCACAGAATAGGGTCTGGTGCAGAAATAGCGGAACTATTCTGAAAAATGTTTAAATTTAATCAGAGATGGATGCACGATGACCAATATTTTGTAATGTACACGTCATCCGTACACTTCGTTACACGAGCTGAAACACACGGAATCATAAAGTATTCTTCCTGATCGGAGCCATTGTTGATTGCAATACTGGACGCTTATCAGTCTTTCTCTGATAATATTATGTAGCCTGACAAATAACAGTTACAGTAAAATCTCTAAAACGATCACCTAACAGAGGCACATTTCATGGTACAGTAAACACCCGATAATGCGACCACCTAAACGAGGTATAATTCTGGGTGGTAGAGGCAGGTGGTAGCTTAATGCAGGACAAAAGTAACGCAGAGTTTTCTGCATTACTTTTGCCATGCATTAAGCAATCACCTGCTTATAAAGACCGCAATGTTAATTCATTAAATGGTCGCATTAGAGGGGTTCTACTGTATTAAAGGCACGTGGTAGCTTAATGCAGGACGACAAGAGCTTTCTGCATTACTTTCATCCTGCACTAGGCAACCGCCTATTTTATAGACTATATTACTATATATTTTGTGATCGCTTTGAAGGGTTTTTCTTACTGAAGATTCAATATAGAACACTGTCTTATCTTGTTTAGAACAATTGACTGTCATGTGATGAACAGCTATTAAAGGACTGCATTTGTGTTATAGTTAAATCAACAAGTATTAAAACCCTTCGCTTGCTATTCACGTCAATATACCTACCTGTAAATAGTGAAGACCCAGATGAGACAGCTCCTGCATGAGCTGTCTCATCAGGGTCTGCACTATTTTCAAGTTGATTGTGCAACCAGTGCACTCCGCAGCAGTGATTGCACAGCGAAATATGTGTACACAGTGAAGATATAATTATGTAATTATACAACAGAGCATGGGTAAAGAAGGAGAAATGTATTTTAAAATTCAACAAGCGAAGGGTTAAATCAAATAGCCGTTTGTAGCCAGATACGGTAACATAACTGATAAGCAGCCAAAGTTTGGAGTTTTTAGGCAGTTGATAGCTTCATGCAGGACGAAAATTATCCAGAAAGCTCTACTAGGAGCTTTTTTATTGTCGTTTTGCATTAAGCATCAATTTACGTTAAAGTACAAAATGACGCATAGTTATTTCGAAATTAAAAACTGTATTTCATAATCATTTTAAATCATAACTGTAGTGCCAATTATAGGAATATTTAAATGTTTAAACTGTTCCAGTTAAAAGGCGATCTAAAATGCTTTTAGTGTCTTGTAATTCAATTAGTCAGCATTTATGATGTTAAAACTAACAACAAGAAACATGAACGGTTCTTTCAACCTAATTAAATTATCGGTAAAAGCTCGTGCAGTTTATCAATCATGACTTTGTTGTATTTCGCTTCTGCTGTTTTCATCCTTTGAACACAACACTTGTTTTCTAATTGACTTTCGTCACGAAGAAAGGGACACGCGGGACCTGTTCAAACAATTTAGATCTAGGTAAGCTTCAATTTTCCGGCCACTGAACTCGTTGTTCGTGCAAATCGAACCTCTGACAAATTAACCCATTCTCTCCCACTGACGCCTTTTTGCGCCTCTGTAAAACTCATTCTTTAAAACCATTGTGATAAATAGAGCATTTGCTCCATATGGAGCAAATGCTCTATTTATCACAATGGTTTCAAATCTACGCAACTCTAAAATTCACCTGTTCTATAGTTAATACTCCTTTTCGGTAGATTAATAAAACAAAAAAGGCTGTGACTTAAAATAGTCTAGGAGAGAAAGGGTTAAAACAGCTTGGATCCAGACTAGACGTCGAGTTGCTCGACATAGTCCATAGTTAAAGCTTTTGATTGGTCAGATTTGAGTTCTCAAGCTTTTGATTGGTCAGATTTGAGCCAAAGGCTCAAATCTGACCAATCAAAAACTTGAGAACGAACTCAGACTCAACTAAAAGTTTTATAAGCATGGACCCAGTTTCTCATCCCGCTGATAGTTTCGCGTGGACAATTCATCCTAAGTAGATTAGATATCTAGAAGTGTCCAGCGTCCCTAAAAATGCCATATGCAAACTTTGTAGACCTAGATCAGAGAGCCCCTGAAGGAGCCCTCTGATCTGGGTCTGCATTGTTTGCTGAACCCATCATAAATGCTCAATTTTTCACACTTTTTTCGAAACTATATAATTCTAGAATCGTCCCTTTTTCTAGAAAATGTCCCTTTTTTCAGTAGTTTTATTCAAAAGAGCTTTGGCTATAGTCTATAGTTTGTGTAGTCTATGGGGTAATGGGTTAAACAATTCTGCTCAGAGTTTACACAGGCCCAGGTGCGCCCTTTTTCCATGCAAATTTCCAGACAAATTAAAAACCAAGTGTTGTATAATGGTATAGAGGATGTACCTACACCCTGGCAATATATCCAAGTGTTCCGAATGTTTTGAAAACAAAAGTAGGCATGTTATAAAACAAACTGGAGAGATGTTTTGATACTTAATGCAATGTTTACATGTTCAGTGGATTTTATCTGCTTCCATTATATCAGACGTTGGTGTGTGATTTAATTTCTGGTTTGACAAATGAATATGTAACATGCCAATAAAAACATCAACTCCTCGTAATATGTGAAGCAATTGTTTTAACTCATTCCTCCTACTGACGCATGTTGACGCCTCTGTAAAAGTCATTTTTAAACCACTGTATTAAAAAGAGCATTTGCTCCATAGGAGCAAATGCTCTTTTTATCACAATGGTTTCAAAACTACAAAATTCTAAACTTTTCCATTTATCTAGTAAATGCTTCTTTTTGGTAGATTTATTCAATGAGGTTGGGTCTAAAAGTAGTCTTGGAGGGAATTAGTAAATCACAACCGCAGACTGCGGGCGTCAACTTTTGATACGTTTTAGATACGGTGAAACCCCATTCTAAAGCAATTACTTTATGAATGAAAATATGTGTATCTTAAGGTATGTGGTTTCTCAGTGCAGGGTGCATGTAATGCAGAAAGCACAGGAGAAACATTAAGCATTCAAACTTATGACACGTTAACCCTTTCTCTCATATTGACGACTTTTGACGACTCTGTAAAAGTCACATTGTGGAATCATTGTGACAAATAGAGCATTTGCTCCTATAGGAGCACAGGGGTACGGACAACTTCCCCATAGGGTGATTACCCCATAGGACTATTCCCCCCTGGATCATTGCCCCCCTGGATGACTGCCCCGCAATAAAACTGCCAAACTGGGCAATTCCCCCATGGTTATTAAAAATCCCTAAAAAGTGTTTTTAGTTTTCCTTTTTTATATTATAAAATTATCTGATGTTTTTGAAGGCTAAATGCCATATAATTTTCTTTGTGCTGAATAAAATATTGTATTTGTATATCCAATTTTACCTAATGCTCCTAACTACCCCCATGGTAATACAAATCCCTAAAAAAGTGTTTTTGAATGCTAAAAGGTCAAACAATTTGCTTTATTGTTTTCCTTGATGCTTACTATAGGAGCCATCTGATTTGGGTCTAATCTGTTAGCAGATGCCTCAAAATACGCTTACATAAAGGGAAAAGGTTAATCCAATTAAAGGTTGATAAAGACATTTATCCTTACACCATTGTACAACTTCAAAAGCATTAAGTTGCACAAAAGCATTAACATCCCGACATGAAACAGAATCTTAATTTATTACTCTTTTAATTTGGACATACAAACCACAGTGTAGCTCCTATTAACCCTTATAGCAGTGACCTGTCTCCATTTTCTCTTACTTTCGTTTTGTGTACGCTTTTGAGAGACTAATGACTGATCATACAGCTTACATTGTGATGAGATGCTATCTTAATCAGCGCCTAATCAGGATCCAGACTGTTAGCAAATACCAGTTAGGTTGCACTTAGCAGGCAGAGGGGTTTAAGAATTATTAATTCTTCATTTAAGTTGTACAAACATTTTCTTAGTGTGTACTTTCTAATGGGGATTATGCCCTTTCTTTAGGTTTACAAAATTTAATATTTGGAGTCAATACAATACATACAAGAGTTCCAATTGGTCTACACAGCTTTCTACTAATTTATTTTCATCATATAATTTATCAAATTTTACTTATATATTATTTTTTTACAACATAATAATATATTTTTTATATTGAGGGGTAGTCACCCTATGGGGCAATAATCCTAAAGGGTTATTATCCTAAGGGGCAATTGCCCATAGGGCAATCATCCTATGGGGGAATCACCCTATGGGGGAATCACCCTACACTCAGGAGCACATGCTCTATTTATCACAATGGTTTCAAACTACAAAATTCTAAAACAAAATCCTTTTCTCTAGTTAAAGCTCCTTTTCGGTAGATTTTTTTCAGAGAGGTTGGGTCTGAAAATAGCCTATGAGGTAATGGGTTAAGCTTCATCCTTAAGCATTATTAGCTGAATATTTTGACGACAAAGGAACAAAATACCCGCACTATCCATACAGTAAAGCTCCATACTTCAAAATTGTAGTAATCACGAATTGATGTGTTTTAGACAGGTGACTGCTTAATGCAGGGTGACAGTCATGCAGAAAGCTTCTTGAGGAGCTTTCTTCATAACTGTCACCCTGCATTAAGCTGACACCTGTCTTAACCCTTTACCTCATAGGCTATTTTTAGATCCAACCTCTTTGAATGAATCTACCGAAAAGGAGCATTAATTGGAGAAAAGGAAAAATTTAGAATTTTGTAGTTTGAAACCATTGTGATAAATAGAGCATTTGCTCCTATAGGAGCAAATGCTCTATTTATCACAATGGTTTCACAAAGTGACTTTTACAGAGTCGTCAAAAGCCGTCAATATGAGAAAATGGGTTAAAGGTCGTTAGTGATACTTGTTTTAGTATTCGAACGTTTAGAGTTTTACTGTATATAATTATTTGAGACAGACCTTTCAAACTACTATCAGTTGTTATCTCCCTTCAACTGTAACAAGAATAAATAGACAGAGCGGCACATACATGTAACACACAGAGCAGCGAGGACAGAAAACGAACAACGACTAGTCATGCGTCTGACAGAACGCGACCTGTCATTTGAATTTTGTTCTATCCAGATGAAACGTTAAGTATCTTGGCGTTTCATCAGGATCCAATCCACTTGACATTCGGTCAGTAATTTCTGAAAAAAACTGGAAGCGGAGGTAAGTGAACAAATGTAACAGAGTTAGGGCATATATCTGTTGGGTTTTTTCAGCAAGCTTGACTTGTGTTTAAAAAGAAAACACGATGACGAAATTGTGTAGAGGGGTGGAAACTATGAGAAAGGGGTCATCTATTTCTTTTTTAATAACACAATAGTACATTTTGACAATTACAAAAGTTGTAGATTTGCACGAGCTAAGTGACAGTAGTTTATAGCTTTTGCTCGTTAGCCCTTTCCTCCATATAAGAAATAATGCCCTCATGAATATTAATTAGATTAATTTGTTATAATAGCAAATGGACACATGATTTTTGGACATGACAGAAACTGGAGAATCGTATACCCATCCCATAAGCAAACAAATTAGACCCTAATCAGCCGTCTGATCTGGGTCTACTCTGTTTGCAAAGGCGTATTATTGAGTAAAGGATTTAATGCGGCAAACAAATAAACTAGAATTCACCAAAAGTACAAGGAATGATGGGGCTACCGAATTAAGGACCCATTAATCAGACGCAAGTCATGCTTAGTGTGGTAGTTCACCTCTTCAACTTAAATTAACCCATTCCCTGATGGGCTATTGAATAAATCTACCGAAAAGGGGCATTTACTAGAGAAAAGGAAACTATCAGAATTGTGTAGTTTTTAAACCATTATGATAAATAGAGCATTTGCTCCTATTTATCACAATGGTTTCAGAAAATGACTTTTACAGAGGCGTCAAATGGCGTCAATATTAGGCAATGGATTAACCATGCATTACTATGTGTTACAAAACTAATATTCATGACCAAAACAAACTAATGGCATCATAAATATTAATTAGCATGTAAGCACATGATAATTATATTGGCTATGGCAGAAACAATTGAATCAGACGTATATAATATTATATCATAAGCACTCATAGCAGACCCTGATCAGACGTTTGTGTAAAAATACGAATCTAAATATTATTAACCCATTCCCTCATATTGACGCCTTTTGACGACTCTGCAAAAGTCACCTGTTGAAACCATTGTGATAAATAGAGCATTTGCTCCTATAGGAGCAAATGCTTTATTTATCACAATGGTTTTCAAAGTACAGACTTCTGAAAGTGCCCTTTTCTCTAGTTAATGCTCCTTTTCGGTAGATTTATTCAAAGTGGTTGGATCTAAAATTAGCCTATGAGGTAATGGGTTAAGATGCTAAGTTATGATGTAGGATCCCACATTTCAGCATCGGGATAAGTAATGGCTTCCAAGCGAGCTCATTATACAGTTTGATAGAGTGGATATCTAGTTTCCGATAAGACAGTTGGAACAATTACTCAAAAGTACAGAACTAAGTTTCCAGGTATGCCTGGCAGCGTGAGTGAATAATTTCCATGATTTATGCCCAACTAAAAGCTAGGGCTTTGAAGTTAAATTGGGTACCGTGGTGATATATCATGACATTTATGCATTTATCTACTGCAGGTGCAAAGTAATGTGTTTCCATAAGACTTTCTAGGTATGCTATCTTACTATGCAATGCTTGAAAAAGCGAGATTTATGGATGGGAAGATTTGTAAAATATTTACAACAGATAGTACAATATGCAATAGAATCTGTCTTAAGCGATCATGGATAAGAGGTATATAATTATGTGTCTGTAAGTGTAGCTTAATACAGGTCAAAAGTAATGCAGAAAGCTCCTATAGGAGCTTTCTGCATTACTTTCGTCCAGTATTAAGCAACCACCTGTTATTTAAGATATATGTGTCCTTATAATCTAAGGTCGCTTAAGATAGGTTCTATTGCACAGTGAAACATATCTAAAGTGACTACTTTATAAATAAAGATAGGTGTCATTAACTCTAGACAGTTTCTTATCACAAGAGAAAAGTAAACCTTTACTCCATGAATATTAATCACAGAAAAAGATGCCATCATGAATATTAATTGGAAGGACTTTTAAAATTTGACATATTATCGCGTTATTTTTTGCCAAAAGCAGAAACTGTAGAATCAGAACTGTATAACACCGTAACAAATAAGGCAGATTCTGATCAAACGGCTCCTATATGATCTTCTCTGTTTGTACAGACGTAGAAAGGCGTATTTGTGGTGTAAATAGCTAATATTAACAGCTCCTGTGGTATCCGTCTGCATAACTTACGTCCTACATTAATATATAGCGAACCCTCATGATACCAGCATTCGTTACAATGGCACCCTCGTTATACCGGCATTCGTTACAATGGCACCCTCGTTTTACCGGCAGTATACATTGAAACAAAATTAGCATTGCGTCTTTGAAACTACCATTAAATTAATCTATACAATATCAATAAGACAGATGATAGCTTAATGCAGAACACAATAAGTGCAAAAGGGAGCTATTTGCACTTCTTGCGTTCTGCATTAAACGTTCACCTGTCAATACTAGTTTAAAACTGGTCATATGGTTCTTTTCATATTTAAACTCGTTATAACGGCAACCTCGCTATACCAGCAAAATGTCTGGAAACAAACACCTCCGTTGTAACGAGGGTGTAGTTTATAATGATAAGGACTTGTTGACTATGTTTAACCTACTACTTCAAAACATGTTTATCTTTGCTAACCGCTAAGAGTTGCATATCGCTTTGCTCCATGAATATTCATAAAGAGATAATGATATCATGAATATTTATTAGATTAATTGCCATATTACCAGATTGGCATCTGAACATTTGGCCATGGCAGAAATTGTATTATATTTATAGTACACCATACGGAAAGAGGACATACCCTGAACAGACAACTCAAAAAAGCCGCTTGATCTGGGACTACACTGCTTGCAATAGTGACAAAAGTCATATACAGTAAAACCTCTCTACAGCGACCACTAAATTAAATAAACTATTTTGTGTTAAAGGCAGGTGGCTGCTTAAAGCAAGGTGAAAGTAAAACAGAGCGTTCTGTTTTACTTTCACCTTGCTTTAAGCAGCCACATGCCCTAAATACCAACTAATTAACACAATTTAGTGGCCGTTATAGAGAGGTCCAGGGGTACCCTGTTTGTAAACACCAGTTGTAGCATGGGTTTTTTTTTCAACCAGTCTGTATATGGTGAACAGCTTGGATCAAAACCAATGACAATTCATTTAACCCTTTCCCTTATATTAAGTCCAATTTTGTTCAATACCTAATGAATATTCATAGTTATAATGAAACATAGAAGGTGAACTATTGCAGCTATTATAGAAACTAAGGAAACGCGATTTATCAAATTCCATAAGCAAACATAGCAGACCCTGATCAGACGGTCCCTACAGGAGCTGTCTGATCTGGTTCTACCCTGTTTGCAAATGCGTGAAAACACATTTATATGAATAAAATGGTTCATTGAATGGGTCACCTTGAACAAAGATCGGACTAATTCTCCAAAGTTGTTCAGCCAAAAGCCTTTGAAATTCGGGATGTTACCTAACAATATGTTCTATACAAAATGTGAATAATCTTCCAGTGTATATCTGATAAGTTTGATATCACGTAAAAACCGAGCTATGATGGCCTTTTGGGACTCGTAAGGCGGGCGTGTTCGTAGCATTAACGCATCCCACACGGCCAAAAACCTGCAGAAACCATATGTGAATATATTGGGTTTGATAGTATAAAAACCTGTTTAACCTTTTCCTCCATAACTACGCCTTTATACGATTCTGTAAAAGTCACTTCTTGAAACCATTGTGAAAAATAGAGCATTTGCTCCTATAGGAGCAAATGCTCTATTTGTCACAATGGTTTCAAAACTACAAATTTCTAAACATTTTCCTTTTCTCTAGTTAATGCTCCTTTTCGGTAGATTTATTCAAAGAGGTTGTATCTAAAAATACCCTATGAGGGAATGGATTAATAACCATAGGATGTATTGTATCCGATAAGTATCATAATGGGAAGCTTCACGCTGACTCATGCAAGGTTGTTACAGATACGTTTTTTGATGTCATAATCCCCTCAGGGGCTGTAATATGTTTTCATACTGTTATCAAGCCAAGATATACTGAAGAATTTCTTTCTTTCGTTGCACTTTCATCCGCTTCATTTTCAAAATACATTAAGAATTCCCTTTCTCTATAGAAATGCAAGCTCAGAGTCTGAGAGTTGTTTTGATTGGAATGAAACGCCGAGTTCCTCGGTATCTTATCTGAATCAAACACTACTTGCAATTGAAATAACGTGTTCGCCATCAGCGTGCTAAAGGCTATGCAAGAATAAATATTAATCTTTTCCCTGTTCAGTATTCACGGAAGAAATTATAGCAACATGAATTTTTATTTGACCATTTTTATTATGCTAACTTTGCAAGGGAAGTTTTGCTTTGGTAGTAACTGGGGAATCAGACTTATATCATGTCAAAAGCAAACAGAGCAGACCCTGATCATTCTATGCAAACAGTTTGGATCCAGATGAGACGCCGAGTAACTCGGCGTCTCATCAGGATCCAAACTGTTTGACATTCTGCAGTTGTTAATAAACGTTTGAATAAATCAGGGAAATAGATAAAAATCGAAGCTCATCTTAATTTGAGTAGCAATTTATTTTCGACAGACAAGGATTAAGAGAAAGCTATATAAAGCAAAACCTCTCTATAACGGCCACTAAATTACATCAAGTATTTTGTGTTAACCCTATTAACTCCTACAGGAGCGTTCTTTTTTACTTTCATCTTGCTTTAAGCAGCCGCCTGCCCTAATATACCAACTAATTAACATAATTTAGTGGCCGTTATAGAGATGTTTTACTGTATGTACAGAAGAACTTTTCTTAAGCGACCACAAAAAAGGTCTAATCATTGGTCTAGTGCAGGTCAAAAGTTAATGCAGAAAGCTCCTGAATTAGTTATTTTTGCATGGCATTAAGCAACCGTCTGGGTTTTTTTAACTCTATCAATCCTAGACTATTTTCAGACCCAACTTCTTTGGATAAATCTGCCGAAAATGCGCATTATCTATAGAAAAGAAACACATTAAGAATTGTGTAGTTTTTAAACCATTGCGATAAACAGAGCATTTGCTCCTATGGAGCAAATGCTCTATTTATCGCAATGGTTTCAAAACATGTCTTTTACAGAGGCGTCAAAAGGCGTCAGTAGGACAAAATGGGTTAAGACTCCTAAGTTAAACAAATGAATGGCCGCTTAGAACATGTTCTACTGTAATCAATAGGTAGCATCGTACAAGGAATGTTGTAAGGATTGAATAAGAAGACGCATTAATCATTCACATGGAATAAATTGTACTATTATATGAATAGTCAATATGGAAACGGTTAAATTGTCGTCCAATACAGCATTTGTTGCAATGGGGACAGACCCATGCCGTTTTCTCATGTTGATGTAAATTCGGAGTACATAATTTTATATACAGGAGTTTTCTGCATTACTTTTGTCCTGCATTAAGCTACTACCTGCCTCTACCACCCAGAATTATACCTATTTTCGCATTAGAGGGGTTTTACTGTATACATTTTATGACAACAGTCATGAAACCGATAACAATATTATTTACGACAGCTGGCATTTACATGTCTATTGAAATGTTATCTATATTCGTCCTCCTAGGTCCATCTGTGATTACATGTACCGTTGGAAACAAGCTGAATTCAGATGAGACATCACCTAGATCTGCGTCTGATCAAACGTGATGATTTGTAAGCAGATTGAATCGAGATCACCAACCGAATAACGTATCATCTAATCGTGATCCAAGCTCTTTGACACATGGACGATAAATTTGCAGAATGAAGCAAACCAAGTTATTTAATTTATTTTAATGATTTCACAATTGTAGACCCATAACATGTTTATATAGGGGAAAGGGTTAACCGTTTATTCAATATACACAATTGAAATGCATTTGCAAATGCATCCAGACCAGATGGTTCCTTTATGCGTATGGAATAAATATAGGCCTGATTTTACAAATACTGCAATGACCAAAAATGATATACAGTACATAGGCCTATCTTTAAACCGGAAGTCTGATAGAGAAGAATTTTGATAGATGCTTAATGCAGATGGATGCTTAATGCAGAGTGATAGTCATGCAGAAAGCTCATAGAGGAGCTTTCTGCATGACTTCCACCCTGCATTAAGCTGCCACCGGTCTCCAAGACCGATATTTATACTCAGTTTAACGTCCGGTTTAGAGGGGTTTTATTATACATGTACAGACCATATACCCTTTTCAGATCTAGGTGGCGTTCGTCTGTTACTCTATTTCAATTCTGAAATAGCCTGGATCCAGATGAGACACAACTGTAACTTGGCGTCTCACTAAATGATATACAGTTGAACTTCGATATCTCGAACTTCAAGGGGACTATAATTATAAATTAGTTCGAGATAACAGAAATTGAGTTATCCGATTTGTAATCTGGACAATTTATCAAGTTCACAGCTTAATGCAGGTCTACAGTAATTCTGAAAGCTCCTGCTTTCAGCATTACTGTAGACCTGCATTAAGCTGTGACATGTGTTTTTATATACGCGTAGTGATACATTTTAGAGCAATTCTGTATTGTAAGATTTTGGATGGACCGAACTTTTAGTTCGAGTTATCCCGAAGTTCGAGTTATCCGAGTTCGAGATATCGAAATTCAACTATACATTGTTTTACACTCCATAAATATTTTCTTACCGCTTTAATCCACCATTACGCCTTTCTGCACATTTGCAAACAGGGTAGACCCAGATCTGACGGCTCCTATGGGAGCCGTCTGATCAGGGTCTACTCTGTTCGCTTATGGAATAATATAAATCTGATTCTATAAGTTCTCCTCTGGCAGAATTCCCATGAGTTAATGAGTCTTTTTTTTATATACAATGTATATAAAAAAAAAACTAATCAATATTCATGACGTCATTATTTCCACATGAATATGCATGGGATAATGGTTTAATGAGCCTGAAGAAAGCATTTCGAGGGTTTGGGGCAAAAGTATTGTAACTCCTTCATTTTGTGAAGGAGTTACAATAGTTTTGCACCAAGCCCTCGATTTGTAAGTGTAACTTTTAACAGGTCAGGGTTTCGGCAAACTGTTTTTTGTTCAGCATGACGAAGACTAATATCTCAAAATTTAATGCTTAGACTGGAACTGGGGAACTTCGCACTGTTTTAATAAATCAAGTACTGGCGAGCAAATGTTTCAGTCGTGAGCGCATTGACAATAATGATTAATTAAAAGATAGGAAGAGTCGAAAATACTTAATTAATATTTTAAAATGAGATAGACATCTGTAAGGATCCTCAAGACAAACTAATCAAGCGGTACTTTTTTGTTATCTGGTTATTCAACTAATAGATGGCGGCATGTATCATTCCTTACTGCAAAACTCGTTAAATCAACGCGAGATCTCGTTCTTGGCACCGAGATTTAACTTGTAACTGCCTATGGCGAATTTGCGGTTAACTATACAAATAATTTGGATCCAGATTAGACGCCGAGTAACTCGGCGTCTCATCTAGATCCAAACTGTTTGGTACTGCGATTACGTTCTTTTTTAATAAAATGGAGAAAAGCTATAACTTGAATATTAAAACAAACGATATATTTTGCAGACGATAAAATGTGGTAGAAAAAGAGTTGAACTAATCAAACATGACTTGTTGACATATACGCGTAGTATGTTCGTTTGAACTGATTTTGATGGAACTTTAATTAAGTTCGTTCATAATCAAATCTGTTAAACCCATACAGACGCACTTCATGTTCGAAGTTTTCTCGCAGCTGCAGACTGTATTCTTTGTATTTATCCCTTTCCTCCATAAATATGCCTTTCTACGCCTCTGTAGTAACCACTTCTTGAAACCATTGTGATAAATATAGCATTTGCTCCTATAGGAGGAAATGCTCTATTTATTACAATGGTTTCAAACTACAAAATTCTAAAACTTTCCTTTTTCTCCAGTAATTGCTCTATTTATGACAATGGTTTCAAGAAGTGGTTATTACAGAGTCGTAGAAAGGCGTATTTATGGAGGAAAGGGTTAAGGGACTATTTAATTCCACTTTGGCACAGGTAAACGAGTGAAGAGTAATGAACCAAAGACAAACTGAAATTTGCAAACAATGGAATATTATATACACCTAAACTTTATGCACAACGTAAACGTCAGTTTCCTTTCAAGTAAAGATTTTGCACATAACTAAACTGATTGAAATTGTAATATACTGTCAATCTGAAAAATCGTTTGACCTATGTGACATATGCTATGTAGATGTATTTATAACAACAATGTACATGCTTGTACACGTTGAATAAAGATATGATATATCGAACTCGGATAACTCGACCTTCGGATAACTCGAACTACGATTAAGGTCCTTCCAAAAATGCAATACAGAATTGCTCATATATGTTTCTCTACGCATGTGTGTGAGTTTTAGAACTGTTTATGAATGGAGTGGACACAACACCATGTAGATTTACTTAATGCGATGTAGATCAAGATCAAACTCCATATTGAGAATGGTATGGGAGATGTGCGTGTTTGTACACTGTATGTTAATACCAAAAAGCCCATAACGTATAACCTCTTTTAAGGGATCATTAATTTAAGTGAATAAGCAAGGTGTGTAGTTGGGGTCAAGAGCTGGTATCAGCTTAATGAATAGGGAAAGCAATGCATTAAGCCCTGCATTCAGCTCCAAATTAGCCCAAGTTTCGACTTTTAGCCATATTTCGCTAATTGATTGATCGGTCGATCGCTGCTCGTCGGTCGGTCGGTCGGTCGATCGTTCGGTTGGTCGCTGGATTGATTGATGACATACCATATATCTTTTTTTTTACAATTTCTGTCCTTTTAAAAAGCCCCATTATTAAATTTCAGCTAATTCCATATTCAAATATGTTATCATTTTTCACATGAATATTCATGGGGTAAAATGTTTAAGTCAACCCCACTGAGCGAAGTAGAGAAGCTGATCTAACAAGGAGGTTAATGTAGCCATTGTTTTCGTTTTGGCGTTTAATCGCGTGTTAAAATCCAACATCACGTGACTTTGTTTTGACCTTCTGTGGGCAATGTTGCTACATTTTGCTATGTTAACTAGAACGGTGTCTGCTTAAGTTTTGATCTGTTCCAATTTTTTCATACTTTCGATTCGTTTTAATATTTTTTTATTAAATTATTGATCCGTGTTGCAAACAGCTTGGATCCTGATGAGACGCCGAGTTACACGGCGTCTCATCAGGATCCAAGCTGTTTGCAAATTTCAACCAAGTCAGACCCGCTGAACGTGAGAGAAGGACTAATGTCATCTAAACAACTCGATGTATTGTTAGCAATATCCAGAAATTTTACTTTTATCACTTGACATCATTAATTCGTGGGGAAACCTTCGGTACTGTTACTGTATAAAAGTTACCCGGTGACTCTTATCTCGCGTTGTGTGGGTTAAATCTCGTTAAAACGTGATTTATTTATTAGGAAATAAATTTTATCTAAACCGTGTATTGTCCGGCTCGGATGCTATGCATCAACAAGCTCGGTATACTTGTTAGAACTGGATTCCTAGTTATTCGATTTGCTTTACATGAAAGTACCGAGCATTTTTGACAGCTATAATTCCTGGCCGTTTCGGATTCTAGAGTTGTGAGTGACAGAATTCATAATATATAAAGAAGAAATCTGAGAAGAGCAGATTAATAAAGAATCTTCATCCAGTCGAAAGTATCTGAAAACTGAGCTCATTGGATTAACAATGGATGGGCCAAATTCACGTGATATAAATATGACGGCCAAACCAAATGTAAGTAACATTGTGAACATTGCATACTATATAATACCATAAGCAAACAAAGCAGACCTTGATCAGACAGTCTGATCTTGGTCTACTCTGTTTGCAAAGCGTGGAAATGCTTATATTTGATATTATGGTTTAAATGACATCAATAATCCCATTCGATGCAGCGCAATATTTTGCGAGTGTGCGACATGAAGAGCATGCCTCTAAACCGGACTTTCAGTGAGGAAGAAATATAGTTCAGGCAAGGAGCTGCTAAATGTTGGGTCAAAGTTACTTAAAAATCTAAATTCATTACAAAATACAATCACAGTGAAATCATGTAAATATATTCATGACTTTCATCCTACAATAAGCAGATTTCACCCTGTCTTAAGCTATCATCTATCATAAACATTGGCATATAAATGCTGATTTAAAAATATGGGCTTTATGGACTTGACTGGTTATCAGTGATTATACAGTAAAACCTCTCTATAACGACCACTAAAGTGTGTTAATTAGTTGGTATTTTGAGCAGGTGGTTGCTTAAAGCAAGGTGATAGTAAAACAGAACTCTCCTATACTTTCACCTTGCTTTGAGCAGCCACCTGCTTTTAACACAAAATACTTGATTTAATTTAGTGGTCGTTATAGAGAGGTTTTACTGTACATGTTATGTGCCTCGGAGAATGACAATAGTCTACACTATGTCCAACATATCAAATTCACCTTTATCGTTACCGGATTTAACCATTTCCTTCATATAAACGCATTTACACGTATTTGCAAACAGAGTAGACCCAGATCAGACGGCTCCTATAGGAGCCGTCTGATCAGAGTCTGCCCTGTTTGCTTATGGTAGAATATATGTGTGCTTCTACTGTTTATGTCTGAGCCAAAATGTCATGTGTTAATATGCCATTAATAAAAGATCCATTAAATATAAATGATGTCATTATTTCTATCATGAATACTAGTATTCAACAGGGAGAGGGTCAATATCGTTTAAGTACCGTAATGCATACTATGTACTTTACTATCATTTGTCCTTTT
Organism: Azorinus chamasolen; assembly: GCA_963576725.1. Classification (NCBI taxonomy): domain Eukaryota; kingdom Metazoa; phylum Mollusca; class Bivalvia; order Cardiida; family Solecurtidae; genus Azorinus; species Azorinus chamasolen. The sequence continues at coordinate 10,273,551 of OY755249.1, forward strand.
TAATCGATTTTCGATTTAATTGATTAAATGTAAAATATTATTCGGCAATTAATGTTTTCTGAAATGAACAGTTGAAAGCCGTGTTCCAGGTACATTTTTGGCATTGCCGCTCTGTACTCAGAGGTAAATGTTTCAACTCTAAAAATTCTGCAAAACTACTTATCACCATTTTTCAGCACTGACAGAAGTAATAATGATAATTTTAGGCACGCGATCAATCAACATCAAAGATGATGCGTGGTAATTTACACCCACCCTTTCAACAAACATGAAAAATTTAGATTATTATAACTCGTCGTAATCTTTAACTTACTACCGGCGAAGTGGCGTTCATCTTTTAAACAGGCTAACTGTGAAGATTCTGGTGAGATTCCAAACTACTATCGATTTAGTTTTAAAGTAGACATACCTCGTGTTGCTTTAAACCTTTACTCTATAAATACGCCTTTCTACGCCTTTGAAAACATAGTAGACCCAGATCCTGTAGGAGCCGTTTGATCAGGGTCTGCCCTGTTTGCATATGATATAGTTGTGATTCTACAGTTTTTGTCAAAGCAAAACATTTTTTAATATTCATAATGTCATATTTTGTAATATGAATATTCATGGCGTAAACGGTTAACCCATTTGCTCCCATGATCCCATATATGGGACGTAGGCAAACAGTGTAGACTCTGATCAGACGCCGCATTATTGTAGACTCTGATCAGACGCCGCATAATGCGGCGTCTGATCAGAGTCTACACTGTTTGCTGATAGGAAATTCAATATAAAACAAAACAAAAATGAAAATTTAGACCAGACATCCCTTTGATAAAAGATAGACTAATCCAATATATAAGCATGGAAGAATCCACTGGGAGCAAATGGGTTAATAAAACACGATTACACTGTCACACAGTTTGGGTCCTGATAAAATTCAGTTTAATTCGGAAATGGATCGTTTTGAGATTCGTCCTGCATTAAGCTACCACCTCTCCAATCCTAACTCACCACAATTATTTATTATTCTATAGTCTTATAGGGGATTTACTGTAGGTTCAAATCCGTCTGTGAAACACAAATGTTTACAGTAGAACCTTTCTTAAGCGACCATTAACAAGAGGTCTAAACATGAGTCTTTTAAAACCGGTGATAACTTAATGCAGCGTTCTGTATTACTGCTCACCTGCATCAAACCATTCCCTCATAGGCTATTTTCAGATCCAACCACTTTGAATAAAATCTACACAAAAGGAGCATTAATTAGAGAAAGGGAACATTTTTAGAATTTTGTAGTTTGAAACCATTGTGATAAATAGTGCATTTGCTCCTATTTATCACAATGGTTTCCACAGGTGACTTTTATAGAGGCGTAGAAAGGCGTATTTATGGAGGAAAAGGTTAAGCAAATACTGGACTAAAAATACCTGAAGTTTCATTATTTTCAAATTCCGGTGGAAAGAATTTTATTGCATATACGTTTTGCATTACATTTGACCTGCATTAAGCTACCGTCTACCTTGCAAACCCATAACTATACCTCTTTTGACTGGCCGCTTAAAACAGGTACTACTGTACAACAATGTCAGTGACCCAATTTACCAGGTCAAGGATCAAAATGTCAACGTTAGCGGGTCACCCTGTCACACAGGACCTGTTGTGCAAATCAGTTTGAATAGTTTAAATACTTCAAACATAAAAATGAGTCGTATTCAAACCAGATTAGACTATTTTATATTAGCATATATGATGCTTTGTTCCGAAGGTCTGATTTTGCAATCCCCCTATTAAATATTTGACGCAATCCATTCATTCCCATTTCATTAATACATGATACAATAAAATATCTCTAATACGACCACTAAAACAAAGTCCGATTCTAGGCTTTTAAGACAGGTGGTAGCTTAATGCAGAATAACGGTTATACTGACATATTTCATGTGAATTTTCAACATTATCTATCTCCTGTGTAAGGCGGTCACCTGTATTTAAAGACTCTCGTGTTAAGACATTAAATTGTCGTTTAAGAGAGGTTTTACTGTTAATAGCCCCCAAATCCACCAGATTTTATGTAAATTACGTTACCACGGCGATGGTTTTCAACACATGCTTCATTAAATTTCAATTATTTTGGTTGAAAAGGAAAATCTGCCTTGTGCAAATAAAGAATAGTTAAAGATATACCTCGTTTGATAAGTCAGATAATTTCAGATAAATATTCAAATGTCGGTGGTCTTTATAACTATTTACATCGAAGTGGGGCGGCTCTGGTTTAGAAATATTACTATATCACCCATTTAACTTTCACAGTAACACCTATCTCACCAAAATATCAAACTACGTATCGATATCAGTCTTTAATACAGGTGGCAACTTAATGCAGGATGACTTTCAACCAGGATTTTAAGCTACACCCTGCCTAAAACGATGGTAGTTTTTATGCCCCCATTGACGATAGTCAGTGGGGCATTATGTTTTGCACATGTCCGTCCGTCTGTCTGTCCGTCTGTCACGCTTTTAGGTGCAGTTGGTTGTCACAGTTTTTCAAGTGTTATAAGTCAGTAATTTCTACACTTTTACACATGAAACTTCAAACATCAATTACCATCTGTGCTATCATTTGGCACCCCATCCATGCTGCCCGCAAGCCCAAGGTCGAGGTCAAATGACTTGGAAATTTTACGTGCAGTTGGTTGTCACATTTACGTGCAGTTTTTGGTCACAGTTTTTTCATTGTCTTATATCTCCCTAACCACTGTAGCTATTGCCATGGAATTGCATATACACATTAAACACCATCCATACTTTCATTGCACAAGCAGCCCATGCTGCCCGCAAGCCCAAGGCCAAGGTCAAATGACTTGGACATTTTACGTGCAGCTTGGCAAGCACCTACACGGGGGCATCACTGTGTCTTACAGACACAATTTTCTAGTTCTTTACTAAAACCTTCAATTAGCTAGGTGTCACTGCACTTAAAACACTGAAATAAATGTGTCTTAACTCATTCTCCCTTATGCTATTTTTAGACCGAACCTTTTTCAATTAATCTACCAAAAAGGGGCATTAAGTATAGAAAAGGAGAGTTTTAGAATTGAGTAGTATTGAAACCATTGTGATAAATAGAGCATTTGCTCCTATGGAGCAAATGCTCTATTTATCACAATGGTTTCAGAATGTGAATTTTATGGAGGCACAAAAATGCGTCACTAGGGGGTAATGTGTTAACTGGTATATCTAAATTACATAACTGAAGAATAACCGGGTGCTCCCCACTTATTTTTGTGTAGAATCAAGCGTTGCTTTTTGGTGTACTACCAGTATTCATTGATTTACATTCAAATTCTCTCATGTAATATCCCTTTATACATGATAATCATCTATGTGTGTATCTCTGATTTAAATGACTGTATTTATGTGTTGTATGTACGTCTGTCTTTGTATCTGTGCGTCTTTGTGTCTGTGTATGTCTGTCTGTCTGTGTGTGTATATGTCCGTCTGTCCGTCCGACCGACCGACCGTCTCACTGACCTCCCGTCCACCTGTCAGCCCATCCATCCGTCCGTCCGTCTGCCTGTCTGCCTAAATGTCTGTATACATGTCTGAATGACTGTATATCTCTCTGTCGTATGTCTGTCAGCCCACAGTCTCTCTGCCTGTATACCGAACACAACACAAATGCCGGTTCACTTTTAACCTTTCGCTTGCTGAATTTTAAAATACATTTCTCCTTCTTTACCCATGCCCTGTTGTATAATAACATATATCTTCACTGTGTACACGTATTTCGCTGTGCAATCACTGCTGTGGAGTGCATTGGTTGCACAATCAACTTGTAAATAGTGCAGATCCTGCAGGAGCTGTCTCATCTGGGTCTTCACTATTTACAGGTAGGTATATTGACGTGAATAGCAAGCGAAGAGTTAACATTTCTCTTATAGAGACCCCTTAACCCTTTCCCTGTTCTATATGTATTCCAAATTTCAATACCTACTGAATATTCATAGAGAAAATTGTTATAATGAAATATGGAAGGTGGAACATTATAGCCATTTTAGAAAGCAAAGAAACAGATCTTTCAAATTCTATTAGCAAACAGAGCAGACCCTGATCAGACGGCTCCTCTAGGAGCCGTCTGATCTGGGTCTACTCTGTTTGCAAATGCGTGAAAACACGTTTCTATGAGGGAAAGGGTTAACGAACAGAGCATATCCAGACCAGACAACCCCTCCATGTAGGCTCTGCTTGCTTATCATCTGCCTCTATATACTCAGACAATGCCAAAGCATCTGTGTCAATATGCTGTTTACAGAATAAATCTAATTAATATTCATGATACCGTTTTGATGTCATTATTTCTCGTATGAATATTCATAAAATAAAGAGTTACAATATAAACTGATGTTCGTAGAATAAGGATATAAATGGCACACCAACCTTTTAGAGTTGGAAATACCAGTCAACATGTATGTAAATAGTAAATGTCACACAAACATGTCTAAATAACACATATACAGTAGAAACCCTTTAAAAACGATCATACTGTCAATAAGCACCGGGGTCTTACAAAACAGATGCTAGTTTAACCCTTACAATGCTGAATATTCTAAAATTCAAACAGGATCAAGCTTATGATGAATGTTTCGGAATTGTTTTCTAAAGAAACGTATACCATTACAAACAGTGCAGACCCTGATGAGAGGGCACCTCTAGGAGCCCTCTCATCTGGGTCTACACTGTTTGCAAAGGACATTAGTGACTCATGTCCCCACTGTAAGGGTTAACCTTTATTCCGCTATTCGCGACTGGACTCGTATTGTGCAAGTAGCTTGGATCCAGAGGAGACGCCGAGTAACTCGGCAACGCATCAGGATCCAAGCTGTTTGACATTCGGTTAGTAGTTTATCTGAATATTGAACTGCACACGATTCAGATTTTAGCAGACATCGTTTTCAACAGACCCATTACTCAATAAATACGTTTTTCTACACCTTTGCAAACAGAGTAGACCCATACCAGACGGCTGTTATAGGAGCTGTCTGATCAGAGTCTGCTCTCTGTTTGCTTATGATACAATGTAGATGGGGTTCTACAGTTTTTGTCAAAGCAAAACAGTGTAGCCATTTTAGAAAGTAAAGAAACAGATTTGTTAAATTCCATTAGCAAATAGAGCAGACCCTGATCAGACGGCTCCTAGAGGAGCCGTCTGATCGGGGTCTACTCTGTTTGCAAGTGCGTGAACATGCGTTTATATGAAGGAAAGGGTTAAGAGAAACCATGTGTGCTTTTTGGCATATAATAAAAGAACTCAGCTGTTTGCACTCAATTTGATAACAAAGGACTTTTTAAATATGTTTAGGTTATGCTAAAATGTAAACGGAAGTGTTTAACTAATCCTTCAGTTTCTCCCAAGTGTATTATTACGAAGTGATAAATATGCATATAATACCGATATATGTACAATAACATTTACACAACTGGGTGTTATATGAGTGAAAGTTTTAAAAAGCGCATTAACCCTATGCCTCCTAGATATGCATGTTTACACATTTGTGAACAAAGTAGATTGATACATGTAGGTAGCGTCTGGTCAGTGTCTGCTCTGTTTGCGTATGGAATTACAGTTGAACTTCGATATCTCGAACCCGGATAACTCGAACTTCGGATAATTCGAACTAAAACGTTGGTCCATACAAAATTTACAATACAGAATTGTATCACTACGCTTATCTAGAAACACATGTGACAGCTTAATGCAGGTCGAAAGTAATGCTGAAAGCTCATGCAGGAGCTTTCAGTATTACTTTTGACCTGCATTAAGCTGTGAACATGAGAAGTTGTTTAGAAATCGGATGATACGAACCTCTTTATCTCGAATAATGTGTAAGATCCATTGAAGTTCGAGATATCGAAGTTCAACTGTATATAATTTCTGTCGAGGCCAAAGAATCCAATGTTCACATAACATTATAGAAATTCCGCTGTTAAATGATTGCATTATGCCTAACATGAATTTCGTGGAGTGAGGGATAAGATAATCGGAACTCATTTCAAAACGCATCCAGATTGATGCATTCAAACATTGTGCTTGAATCAAAACATTGGGATTTTCTTTGATATGTTAAAATCGCATCTGCCATTTCATCAAAGCCATGCATAAGTGCAGTAAAACCCCTCTAGACCGGATATCTAGGTGAGAAGAATTTAGATACCCTTAGGCAGGTGACTGCTTAACCCCTTCCCTATTGACGACTTTCTACGCCTCTGTAAAAGTCACTTTGTGAAACCATTGTGATAAATAGAGCATTTGCTCCTATAGGAGCAAATGCTCTATTTATCACAATGGTTTCAAACTACAAATTTCCAAAAGTTTCCTTTTCTCTAGTTAATGCTCCTTTTTGGTAGATTTATTCAAAGTCGTTCGATCTAAAAATAGCCCATGAGGTAATGGGTTAATGCAGGGTCAACGCCATGCAGAAGACCCGTGCACTATCATTTGAAAACAGTGTAGACCCAGATCAGAGGGCTGCCATAGGAGCTGCTCTGTTTGTCAATCGAGACTCTCTAGCAAGTGTAAGCTTTTCATACTGAATCACGCAGAGCTACAGATAAGGGTGCGTACACAAAAAACTAAAATCGTCATTTCTCCACCAAACCCTATACTGTGACCACTCTTTAGAATCGTCTCTTCGAGACGATTCTAAAGAGTGGTCACAGTATAGGGTTTGGTGGAGAAATAAAGGAGTTATTCTTGAAAATGTTTGAATTTACACATCTTATCTAGAGCTTTGTTGAATGGACTCTGTAGCTAAACACTGATGTGCTATTTCACACTTATGGTTCCAGGGTATAAGGTTAAGTCCAAAGAATTAGACATATTTTGTGTGGTTGTTATAGAGAAGTTTTACAGTACCATAAAATTTCTCTGTATCTACAAGACGAATACTGTTACAAGATCCGCGATTAGATCTAGCTTAACCCTTTCCCTGTTTTATGTTTAGTACAAATTTCATTACCTACTGAAAATCCATGGACACAAATGTTATAATGAAATATGGAAGGTGGAGCATTGGAGCAATTTCAGAAAGAAAAGAAACAGCTCTTTCAAATTCCATTAGCAAATAGATCAGAACCAATACGGCTCTTATATATAGAAACCGTCTGATCTGGATCTACTCTGTTTGCAGATGCGTGAAAACACGTTCATATGAGGGAAGGGGTTAAATAAGATCGAACATAAAAGATCTACTAACATTCTGTATTGTATTGGTTTTATATCAACCTTTTCCCCCCATGTATATTCTTGTAAGAAACAATGACGTCATGAAAAGTAATCTAATAGCATTTGAACACAGGAAGTTTAGCCTTTGGCAGAAACTGTAGAATCATATCTATATATTACCATAAGCAAACAGAGCAGATCCTGACCCTACAGTAAACCCGCTCTGTAACGGCCACTTAATTACATCCAATAATTTGTGTTAAAGGCAGTTGGCTGCTTAAAGCAAGATGAAAGTAAAACAGAACGCTCCTATAGGAGCGTTCTGTTTTACTTTCACCTTGCGTTAAGCAGCCACCTGCCATAAATAACTACTAATCAACACACTTTAGTGGCCGTTATAGAGAGGTTTTACTGTACAGTAGAACCTGTCCTTAGCGGCACACAAGAAAATATCTAATTATAGATTTTGCAAGACATGTTGTAGCTTAATGCAGGGCAAAAATAATGCAGAACACTCCTATTGGAACGACTTTTGTCCTGCATTAAGCAACCGCCTGGTATTCAAGAATCCTATGTTCAATAAATAAATGGCCGCTTAGGAGGTTCTACAAGTTCGATCTACTGTAATGTACGACAAATCTCGGTATGCTTCTACCAACAGTTAAGTGTAAATACAGTTGAACTTCGATATCTCGAACTTCAAATGACAATATGAATTAGTTCGAGATAACAGAAGTTCGAGTTATCCAATTTGTAATCTGGACAATTTCTCAAGTACATATTAGCTTAATGCAGATCTACAGTAATGCTGAAATCTCCTGCAGGAGCTTTCAGCATTACTGTATACCTGCATTAAGCTGTGAAATGTGTTTCTAGATATGCGTAGTGGTACATTTTAGAGCAATTCTGTATTATAAGATTTTGGAAGGACCGAACTTTTAGTTCGAGTTATCCGAGTTCGAAAGTTCATATGTAGTTTAAATATCGCAGCACACAAAACCATCTGATCTGTTTCCAAACTGTTTGAAGTACATCCTACATACATTTGCATGGCGTGTCCTCTTATTTATCATCGGAAAGATATATTATTCATGTCAGAATATGCCCCTTCATTAAATTCTGAATCTAGATTAATGATACGACCTCGAGAGCTCCCCTAATCCCAAGATTACCGACAGGGCTTAACATACCCCTATCAACCCCTCAGTAGTTTAATTCAGACCAAGATATGGAATTTCCGAAGTCATAAAAAATACGATAGCATGAATGACTCAAACCGTTGGTCTGTTGTATTCCTGATTCCTATTCATGGGTCTTGGCAAGTTTATATGCACAGTACAACCTGTCTTAAGCGATCATTAGTTTATTGACCATATGAGTCTTACAAAGCAGGTGGTTGCTTAATGCCTGGCAAATGTAATGCAGAAAGCTCCTACATGAGCTTTCTGTATTACAGAAAATGTACTTTTGACCTGCATTAAGCTACAACCTGCCTTATAAGCCCATAATTATACGCTTTTTGTGGGTCGCTTAAGACACGTTCTACTGTAAATACGTCTGTGAAGACAGAAGATAGCAGCTACAGTAAAACCTCTCTATAACGGCCACTAAACTGTGTTAATAATTTGGTATTTAGGGTAGGTGGCCGCTTAAAGCAATGTGAAAGTAACACAGAACGCTCCTATAGGAGCGTTCTGTTGTACTTTCACCTTGCTTTAAGTAGCCACCTGCCTTCAACACAAAATACTTGATATAATGTAGTGGCCGTTATAGAGAGGTTTCACTGTACATCCCTTATTCTGCTGTTAACATTCTACCTGTTCAATGTATCCAGCTATTGCTACATAACCCTTTCCCTAATAACATACAGTTGAACTTGGATATCTCGAACTCGGATAATTCTAACTAAAAGTTCGATAAGTACACTACAGAATTCCTGTAAAATGTATCACTAAGCATATCTAGAAACACATGTGACAGCTTAATGCATGTCTAAGTAATGCTGAAAGCTCCTGCAGTAAAACCCCTCTAATGTGACCATAAAAGGGGGCATTATTTAGGGTGGCAGAGGCATGTGGTAGCTTAATGCAGGACGAATTAAGCAACCACCTGCTTATAAAAACAACTTTATTTTTAAGTGGTCGGATTAGAGTGGTTCTGTTGTACTTTAAACATGTATTAAACTGTGAACTTGAGAAATTGTTCAGATTAGAAATCGGATAACTCGAACTTTGGTTATCTCGAAGTAATTGTATGGTCCATCGAAGTTCGAGATATCGAAGTTCAGCTGTATATGCATGAGTTGATCATTTCATGAATATTCAAATTTATTTAGACGACAACTGTAGGATAAACCTACAGCTGACCCTCGATATATCGAACTCGTATAACACGAACTTCGGGATAACTCGAACTAAAAGTTCGATCCTTCCAAAATTTACAATTCAGGATTGTTCTAAAATGTATCACTACACATATCTAGAAACACATGTGACAGCTTAATGCAGGTCTAAAGTAATGTTGAAAGCTCCTACAAGAGCTTTCAGCATTACTTTAGACCTGCATTAAGCTGTGAACTTGAGATATTGATGAGATTATAAATCGAATGACTCGAATCTCTGGTACCTCGAACTAATGTGTATGGTCCCTTGGAGTTCGGGATATCAAAGTTCAACTCTTTATATATATATATGCATGAGTTGATCAATTATGAATATTCAAACTTATTTAGACGACAACTGTAGGACCAAACCTATACATTTCCCTAAGCAAACAGAACATACCTTGATCAGAAAGCTCTATAGCAACCCGTATTGAAATAACGTTGCACTTTGAAATAATTATTTCAAAACGGGTTGAAGTTTATTTCAATGTGCGATTCTCGATATCAAGTATTTCAAAGTGCAACATTATTTCAAAATGGGTTGCTACATAGCCCTATCAGGAATGTGACTGTTACACATCTCAATGTAGACTCAGATGAGTGGGCTCTTGGATCAAGATCTGTACTGTATGTATGTCATTCAATATATTCTATAGCCTTCATACGGAATGGATTATATTTAACCCATTCCCTCATATTGACGACTTTTGACGACTAGATGTAAAAGTCACTTTGTGAAACCATTGTGATAAATAGAGCATTTGCTCCTATAGGAGAACATGCTCTATTTATCACAATGGTTTCAAACTATAGAATTCTATTTTGTTTCCTTTACTCTAGTCAATGCTCCTTTTCGGTAGATTTATTCAAAGAGGTTGGATCTAAAAATAGCCTATGAGGTAATGCCATGGGTTTAACATCGATTGGTCGTTCCTCTTTGAATAGAATGAAAACTTCCTATTATTGACCGATAGTGAAAGCTTTACACATGTGCCTGTTGAATGTAGGTTGAAAGTCAAAGTAGAACGCTGCAGGTGGAGCTTTTACCAGGCGCTTTACGCTGCATTAAGCTGTCATCTTTCTCATAGTGTGGCAGTAATAGATATAGTTTTGAGTTTTCGAAATAGCGAATTTGTACCGTGTCTAGCGCTTAACGGTTTAACTTTCAGTGCACTATGGATCAATTTGAGATTATGCTTGCTAAACCTAACATCGGATAAGACACCCGACCTACTCCACGACTCATCAGGGTGAACACCCACCTAATACTCTCCTCATACGTTTTGAATAAAAACGGAACGACTACATTTCAAACTCTTCTCCCGCTGTTTACCTCCTGACTGGCATTAACAAACAACTTGGATCCAGATGAGACGCCGAGTTGACTCTCGGCCAATGGGTTCGAACCGGAAGTAGAAAAACCTTCTCCAGGTCCAAATTTTAGCAGAAATTATTTTACAGTCGAGTAAAGGTAAACATTGACGCAGACACTTATATTAGCAGATGACATTTCACGAAGGGTGATAAACGTACCTTTAAGCCTATGATTAATATCTTCATCGTCGACATCTTGACATCGTAAATTTTGAAATTCTTTCGTTAGTACATTCGTTATCTATCTACCTGTCCAATAAATTTGTATGCAAAAGTTCCAATATTGTTCTAACATGACGTATTTGTATGCTGTGTTGTCCATCGTTGCTGGGTCACCTTTATTCCAATCTGTTAGATCTTTAGCACTTTCTGCGACAGAGTGTCGCAAAAATGCCAAAACTTTGAATACTCAAGGTATGTGTTTCTATTTGAATACAATGAGCGTGCCAGAACCGTATATTAACCCGTTCGGCGCCAAATTTCTAATTGTCGTCTGCAATCCAATTTCTGTTAAATCTTTCGGTATAATAAGGAAATGAGATAAATAAATGCAAATTTCAAAGGAATAATGCACAGATATAAAAATAGAGATAGAGACAAATAGTGAAGTCCCTGATCAGACGCCGCCTTGGGACTGCACTATCTGTCGTGGTGCATCTATGCGACTGCCGCGGTGAAAGGGTTAACGCGTTGCTTGTACAAGCATGTGAAGTCCCTGAACAGACGCCGCCTTTTGATCTTAGATTGCACTATTTGTCGTGGTGCATTTATGCGACATCCGCGGTGAATGGGGTTAGATCTTGGACTGCACTATTTGTCGTGGTGCATTTATGCGATATCGGCGGTGAAAGGTCACTGTGATTCCCTATGATCCATTTATTTGAGACTTTATTTCTTAACACTTACAACGCTGATTTTTCAAATAGACTATTCCGAAATTCAAACAGATCAAGCTTACGGGGAATATTTGGGGATTTTTTTTAAAGAAAAGAGTAACATGGCAAACAGTGCAGACCCTGATGAGAGGGCTCCCCTAGGAGCCCTCTCATCTGGGTCTACACTGTTTGCAAAAGACATTTGTGACTCGTGTACCGCACTGTAAGGGTAAATGTGATTTGGAATAAAGTTGACCACATATGTTTTACACATACATGTAGTCATGTTAGAAACAGGTTTTACAAGATCGAAAACTGTCTAGACTTTAAGCGCTACCGGTATAATTATTTATTTATACATCTATTTATTCATTTATTTTGCTTCCGGAGTGTTTATTTTGTGCAAAATATGCAAGTGCACACGAATGTGAACCATTTATTTTGAGAGAAATAGCTTTTTTCATGTTACTAACCACCTTATCTATATTGTATTAGCTCACTGCTCGCCGCAGTGAAGTAATGCAACATTGTAAGATCGGGACAACTGTCTTCTTGCATGGTATCTTAGAAATATCGCTCAAACTGAGGACAAAGAGTGCATGTAACCCATTTATTCCCATTTTAACACATTCCGTTATATTTGACGCCTCTCGAAAAGTCGCACTTTTTTTATAGATAGAGCATTTGCTCCTATGGGAGCTCTCTGTATTACCTTTATCCTGCATTAATCAACCACCTGCTTTTTAACCCATTCCCTCATATTGACGAGTTTTGACGACTCTGTATTGACGACGTTTAATGACTCTGTAAAAGTCACTTTGTGAAACCATTGATTACTTTCAATTCGATCGAGCTTTTGAGAAACTATTGACTGGGTTTCAAACAGCTTGGATCCAGATGAGACGCCGAGCTATTCGGAGTCTCATTAGGATCCAAACTGTTTGCACATGCGAGACAAGTCGTGAATAAGGCACTAAGTGTTAATAACTTGTACATATCAGCAATACGGTTATATGATGTTTGAACATTGGCTTAGCCCTTATCTTGATAAATATCCGTTTAAGAACTATTGGAATCATGACTATAAATCAGATGAAAGTTTATAACGGTCAATGAACACATATTATGTTGACCATAGCAGATATGTATACTCAGAAATATACTATTTCATTACCAAACAGAGATGACCCTGATCAGACGGCTCCTCTAGGAGCCGTCTGATCTGGGTCTACTCTATTTGCAAAGGCGTTAAAATACGTATATGCGAGGTGAAGGGTTAATATCGTGTTATCGACTACTGTTTATACATTCAGTGATCAGTAGTTTTTGAACGATTATGTAAGAGTATATCCGAATGACAAATAAATATGGCGCGAATATCTCTCATATCCACTTGACAAATTGTCAAGTACCAAATGCTGTCCTTAACTGATTGTTCACATATGGATTCTTGTATTACATACATGTACTGAGACAAGAGCTAGCTTAAACCCCTGTACATGTTCCCTGACTGACCTGTGAAAATAGTTCCAGCTAAGACGCGGAATAACTCGGAGTAGGATCAGTATCCACGCTGTTTTGGCATTTGGTCATAAGTGTCTTATGAACTTTAACCCATTACCTCATGGCTATTTTTAGATACATTCTCTTTGAATAAATCTACCGAAAAGGAGCACTAACTAGAGAAAAGGAAAATTTTAGAATTATGTTGTTTGAAACCATTGTGATAAATAGAGCATTTGCTCCTGTCGGAGCAAATGCTCTATTTATCACAATGGTTTCACAAAGTGACTTTTACAGAGTCGTCAAAAGTCGTCAATATGAGGGAATGGGTTAATAGATTGACCTTTGAGGGTTTGAGACTTTTAAGCTTTTCCTTCATATAAACGCATGTCCACGCATTTGCAAACAGAGTAGACCTAGATAAGACGGCTCCTATAGGAGCCGTCTGATCAGGGTCTGCTATGTGTGCTAATGGAATTTGAAAGATCTGCTTCTTTATCTTCCAAAACGGCTACACTGTTCTACCTTCCATATTTCATTATAATAATTATGACAATAAATATTCAGTAGGTATTTAAATTTGGAATAAACATAGAACAGGGAAAGGATTAAAGCTGAATAAGTGTCAACATTTAATGGCGCTAAAAGCAATCCAAACAAATGCTAGTGAATGAGGGGTTCTGTTTCTTAATTCCGATTTACAGCCTGCCATTTCTTGTAAGTGTTCAGTCTGCCAGCCAAACTAGAGGTGCATGTTATGTACAGTAAAGCCCATCCAAGCAGGGCTTTCAAATTAGTTTCAATGCAGATTTAGTATCAATCGTTAAGCCAAGAGAAAGCTTAACTCATTACCTCATAAGCTATTTTAAGATACAACCTCTTTGAATTAATCTACCGAAAAGGAGCATTAACTAGAGAAAAGGAAAATTTTAGAATTTTTGTTTGAAACCATTGTGATAAATAGAGCATTTGCTCCTATAGGAGCAAATGTTCTATTTATCACAATGGTTTCACATAGTGACTTTTACAGAGTCGTCAAAAGTCGTCAATATGAGGGAATGGGTTAATACAGAGTGAAAGTCTTGCAGAAAGCTCCCATAGGAGCATCCTATGTGACTTTCATCCTGCACTAAGTACGCACCTACCTATAAAGGTCTAAATTCGCCTTTACTAAAATTTCGGTTAAGCGGGGATTTACTGTCAGTGTAGACCAAGATTATTAGAATCCGTCTCTTTGCAACATCTTATCAGAATGTACATGCTTTTGTCAAATTATAGACAATGTGTTGCATGGGAGTATGATTGTCAACCACTGCAGACCCACTCTATATCGTGACAGCAGATCTAGATCTACACTAAGCTGTAGAATGTGTATTTTCTCCAGCTGGGTCTCATACAGTTTCGCAATAATGCATTATACGAAGTTTTCATCATTTTGATATCACCTGGCTCATGCGTTTTCCTGTATTTATCGGATGTTGATATGCATAATGGGCCAGGGTTTGTGAAAAGAAACAATAAGAAACGTGTTTTATCTTATATTCTGTTTTTAATTCTTCCCGTCATGAAACATGAGTGTTCAATCATTGTTTGCCGAAATCCAAGACTGTTCTCTATATGTTCACTGTTAATGTATTCATGTTTTTTTTAACTTTACACTGCTGGATGTCAAAACAGGTTGACCCTTTAACCCTTTACTCAACAGACTTTTCAAACAGAGTAGACCCAGATTCAGGAGCCGTCTGATCAGGGTCTGTTCTGTTTGCTAATGGAATAATAGAATTGTTTCTACCATTTCAACCATGGCCAAACTTCCTGGACCGCATGAGCTCAGTAAATTATTCAGTAAATTAAGATTCGTGATGTAATTATTTCTTACATGTATATTCTTATTCTTTACACGAATATTCAATATTCTTACTTGAATATTCTCGGAGTTTTAAACTCTGACCTGTTGCCATTCTTCTGATGAATTTCTGAAACTATTGACTGGATGTCAAACTGATTGTTTTAAACTCTGACCTGTTGCCATTCTTCTGATGAATTTCTGAAACTATTGACTGGATGTCAAACAGATTGGATCCCGGTCAGATTCCGAGTTCCACGGCGTCTCCATTGGATCCTAACTGTTTGGAAATGCCAATCAGGTACCGCGTAACCCATTCCCTCATATTGACGACATTTGACGACTCTCTAATAGTCACTTTCTGAAACCATTGTGATAAATAGAGCATTTGCTCCTATAGGAGCAACTGCTCTATTTATCACAATGGTTTCAACCTAAAAAAAATCTAAAATTTTCCTTTTCTCTAATTAATGCTCCTTTTCGGTAAATTTATTCAAAGATGATGTATTTAAAATAGCCTATGAGGTAATGGGTTAACAGTATCCCTGTTCTATGTTTATTCCAAATTCATTTTTAATACCCACTGAATATTCATTGAAAATATAGTTGCAACGAAATATGGAATGTTAAACATTGTAGACATTTTAGAAAGCAAAGGAATTAATAGATATTTCAATTTCCATTAGCAAACAGAGCAAACCCTGATCAGACGGCTCCTATAGGAGCCGTCTGATATGGATCTACTATGTTTGCAAACGCGTGAAAACATGTTTATATGAAGGAAAGGGTTAAAAAGAAAGTTGATAAGATAAAAGAGAGGGGGTTCGTGGATATGCCTGTATGATGAGTGTTATTTTTGAGAAGCGATTGACAGTTCGTTTATGTTTATAATTAAATCACTTCTTTGTTTAGCACACACGCTTAATGCACATCCGATAACTCTCTAATGGAAAACGCCGGCAGTTGTTTTAATGTTTCGCTTGTTAGGTAAATGTCAAGTGCAAAACTGTAATCAGCTTCAGTTCTCAAAATAATATTCATGTCTGCTAGTCAAACACGGGCAGAGTATCGAATCGTTTAGAATTGAAATGTGACGCTTAGTTACTCGATGTCTCATCTGGTCCCACACTGTTTTCATTATGACCGCTAGTGGAGCACAACCTGCTTAGAATCGGTAGATTTCTAATTACATTTGAACTGCTCTAAAGCGACCATAATTAAATTCGTATGAAGCGGTTCAAACATGCGGTTGCTTAACCCTTTGTTCCATAAATACGCCATTTCACGCCTTTGCAAACAGAGTAGACCCAGATCAGACGGCTCCTATAGGAGCCGTCTGATCAGGGTCTTCTCTATTTGCTTATGGTGTAATATAGATATGACTCCACAGTTTCTTTCGTGGCATCAATGTATACAAATGGATGTACAGTAAAACTCCGCTAATGCGACCACCTAACAGAGGTATAATTATGGGGGCTATATGCAGGTGGTAGCTTAATGCAGGACAAAAGTATTGCAGAAAGCTCCTAGAGGAGCTTTCTGCATTACTTTTGTCCTGCATTAAGCAATCACCTGCTTATAAAGACAACATGTTTATTTATTAAGTGGTCGCATTAGAGGGGTTCTACTGTAGTTGAAATTCATGACGTCATTATTTCTTACATGAATATTCATGGGGTAAAGTGTTGATGCAGGACGAACGTAATGCGGAAATCTCATATGGCGGAGGTTATTATGTTTCGGATGTGTGAGATGGGTGGAGTGGGGGTGGGGGTGTTACGGAAAATATCGAACTGCCATTTGGCAAGATAACGACGGCATAATGCGTTGTGACATATTTCATCTATATGGACCATACAATTTAAAAGACTTCAATCTGGAGTATGTTTCCCCAGTGGGGGCTGACAGTTGTAAATCAAGCTTTGAAGCTTTACTTACATGTACATGTGTTACTCCTTATTTATCTGAAACTAAAAAAAAAAATCATATAGCTGTATGTCTGAACTGTCTGCAGAGAATCACGCTTCAGATTAACCCTTCGGCGCCAAATTTCTAAGTGTCGTCTGCAATGCAATGTTTTTTAAGTCATTCGGTAGAATAAGGAGATGAGATAAATAAATGCAAATTTCAAAGAAATAAAGCACATATATAGAAGTAGAGTTTGAAACAAAAAGTGAAGTCCCTGATCAGACGCCGCCTTTTCAAGGCGGCGTCTGATCTGGGACTGCACTATTTGTCGTGGCGCATTTATAATGCGACATCGGCGGTGAAATGGTTAAAGCTGTAACTTGTCTATTCCCTGACTGTTTACTACCATATACAGTAAAAACTCGATACTACGAAAATTTAGTAATGAAGAATTTATGTCTTTGTAGACAGGTGACTGCTTAATGCAGGGTTAAATTCATACTGAAAGCTCCTCTGCGTGTGACTTTCATCCTGCGTTAAGCTGCCACCTGTATTCAATATCGCTATGACACTATGACACTCTGAACAAAGGAATTATTATCGTATCAGAAAATGAAGATTCAGATCTATATTTTGTCATAAGCAAAATTAATACCACATACTCTGAATAGATTGCTCCTAAGGAAGCCGTCAGATTCTGCGTCCCTCTGATTGCAAGGACGTTAAAAGGGGTACATGTTTATATGTCGTAAAGGGTTAAAACTTTTGAAGAACTACTGACCAAGTACCGAATATATTTATACTTAACCCTTTCCTCCATAAATACGCCTTTCTACGCCTAGAGCTGTGAAAATCTCCTGTTGAAACCATTGTGATAAATAGACCATTTACTCCTGTAGGAGCAAATGCTCTATTAATCTCAATGGTTTCAAACTACACAATTCAAAATATTTCATTTTCGGTAGATTTTTATTCAAAGTGGTTGGATCTCAAAATAGCCTGTGAGGGAATGGGTCAATAAGCCCTCGGAGTGTCATCTGGATCCCAGCTGTTTTCAAATGTCAGACAGGGTACGCTTAGTGTAAAATATATTAGTTTTGAAAATAAACATCAGATAGCAATACAAATGTTATTCAAAACCTGATTTATGGAACCAAAGTGGCAGAAGTGAGAGCTTTAGTGATGTTTTAGAGATTGTGAAAAAATAGCCCTCACCCCACTACGTTCAACGTGGCCGACATTTGCAAACACTTTGTATACAGATGAGACACCGTGTTACTCGGCGTGTAACTCATGTGTTACTCGGTGTGTTACTCATGTGTTACTCGGTGTGTTACTTTGTGTGTTACTCTGCTGGTTACTCGGCGTGTTACTCATGTGTTACTCGGTGTGTTACTTGGTGTGTTACTCGGTGTGTTACTCGGCGTGTTACTTGGTGTGTTACTCATGTGTTACTCGGTGTGTTACTCATGTGTTACTAATGTATTACTCATGTATTACTCGGTGTGTTACTTGGCGTGTTACTCGTTGTGTTACTTGGTGTGTTACTCGGTGTGTTACTCGGTATGTTACTCATGTGTTACTCGGTGCGTTACCCGGTGTGTTACTCGGCGTGTTACTCGGTGTGTTACTCGGTGTGTGTTACTCATGTGGTGTGTTACTCATGTGTTACTCGGAGTGTTACTTGGCGTGTTACTTGGCGCGTTACTTGGTGTGTTACTCATGTGTTGCTCATGTGTTACACATCGTGTTCTTCGGTGTCTTGCTCGACGTGTTACTCGGCGTGTTATTCGGCGTGCTACTCGTTATTTCATCAGGATCCAAGCTGTTTCTCAAAAGCCTGAACGAATCGGAATGTAGTAAAACTGCATCAGGTCAGAGTTTAGCCCTTTACACCATGAATATTCATATAAGAAATAATGACATCATGAATATTAATTAATGTCATATTTATAAAGACACATGAACACAGGCATCGCAGAGTTTGGCCATTGTAGAGTCTGTAGAATGAGATCAGCATTATATGATAAGCAAACAGAGCTGGTCCTGATAGACAGCTCCTTTAGGAGCCGTCTGATCTGGGTCTACACTGTTTGCAAAAGCTTAGAAAGGTGCATGTATAGATTAAATAAATAAGCAGACATCATTTTAGAGCGGTATAAGAGTTTATGCTTTTACTGTTCTTTGAAAATGTAGCTCGGGTTTTCTGTTGGAGCTTCCAGTGTTACTTTCGTCCTCCATTGAGCTTCCGCCTGCCTCGAGCCCTACATTTAGATTTATTTAGAATGGCCGCTTATGTGACGGTTTGTTGTTATCTTAGATGCCTGCCTGGTCAACCTGGGTCAATGCTTATAAAGCTTTTGATTGGTCAGACTTTTGCTTGGTCAGATTTGAGCCAAAGGCTCAAATCTGACCAATCAAAAACTTGAGAACGAACTCAGACTCAACTAAAAGTTTTATAAGCATGGACCCAGACTTTGAATCTAACCTAATCGTCATTGCAGTTGTGGTGTTCTCTCACCAGTTTAACCCTTTCATTAATATAAACGCATTTTCACGCATCTGCAAACAGAGTAGACCCGGATCAGACGGCTACTGATCAGGGTCTGCTCTGTTTGCATTTGACATTACAATTTTTGTCAATGCAAACAATTCCCTTGAAAAGTGTACATTATAAAAAATTGAGCTAAAATATTCATGTTGTCATTATTTCTTACATGAATTCTGAATAGGGAAAGGGTTACTGGTAATGTTTTGCAGTAAATAGCATATCTGTAACAGGCGTAATGCTAGACAGACTACATTTTTGGGACAGGCGGCAGTATACGGGCATTTTTGGATAACTATTGTGACAGTATACAACTTTTTTAGTGACATGTTTTGTAGACAGTAGTTTTAAGACAGACGATAATCTTAAAGCAAGCGTCAACGTATACACCTAAAAGAATGCGAACATGTTAGCATTTCTTGCGCTGAAAAAAGATATCTGCTTAATCTCTGAACAGCTAAACTTTTTACTGATTTCTAATTCGTTCAAGTTTTTTGAGAAACTACTGGCCGAGCATCAAACAGTTTGGATCCTGATGAGACGCCGAGTTACTCGGCGTCTCATCTGGATCCAAGCTGTTTGCAAGTAACGAGGCAGGTCGCGTACAGCGTGATTAGGGGTGGTTACTTCGTGGTCCACCTTCCTTAGTTTCAAAAACATTTGAATGTTTCCTGCAAATGGTTCATATCAAGATCCAAAATGAGAGGTCCGGTAACCTGATGTACGATTTGGCTCCAAACTTTTAGCACTTATGCACGTTGTATGTTTGTAGAGACGGAGACGTATACATGTACTAGATCTGATGAACTGTAGCTGAGTATATTATTTTAACAGAGGACTTTGTTCCAGACTTGTAATGGTTGTTGGTGTGGGGGGCAGGTGTATTGGGATACAGTGTGTGATCGATCGTGGTTAAAACTATAGGCATGCCATTGAATAGTAATTTCCTCTCTGTCGCTGATTTAATTTCAACAAAGTTTGATTTAATTAAGATAGGGGTGTATGACTGGCTCAATGTCTGTGGTTCGTGCACGAACAAGAACTGGGCCCGCAGAAAATGGGTCTGATCACGCGCAATCGATCCTATTTTTTTGGCTTCCATTTTGAGTTGCTAATGGTGCCCGGGATGGGATGGCGGATACGTCTTTCATAATTCTTTCGATAACAAATTTATAATTGGCATTTGCAAATTAATTCTGTCTAAATATTTCGGTAAAATGAAGAATTGAAATAAATACATGTACATTGAAAAATATAACTGGCATGCATAGAAAACAGAGATTAAGACAAATAGTGAAATCCCTGATCAGACGCCGCCTTAAAAGGTGGCGTCTGATCTGGGACTGCACTACATACATTTCACTTTTACTTTTTGTTTTGTTTTACTTTTACCGTGCTTTAAGCAGTCACCTGCCTTTAACACAAAATACTTGATGTATTTTGTGGCCGTTATAGAGAGGGTTTACTGTAGTACAGCAGGATAAGGTTTGGCTAAGAAATTGATTTTTATAGACCAATGCGCATTTTTATCTACAATTCAGTATATGATTTGAAATATAACAGATGCCAACTAATCATACTGATTTATTGTTAGAGTCTAGTTTATAGGACACTTCTAGCATATGATGTCCCTTTCAGTACGAGCTTACAAGCCAGTTGTCTCCGTAAAAATATTTATCAGGCCGTTTTGATTTCCAATAAATGTCAATGATGTATCAGAAAGTTTGTGAGGCGGAAGGATAGAGGGTAATAAAATGTCATATTGTATCCTGATAAATGAATATTCAATAGATATACAAAGCAACAGATAAACATAGCAGAGGTTTAGCAGGCATCGCATTTGTTTTCAGACACGATAATGGTAAATATGTGACCAGAAGTCCAAATAAGAATACATGTAAAACCTGTCTATAATGGCCAATAAATTACATCAAGTATTTTGTGTTAAAGGCGGGTGACTGCTTAAAGCAAGGTAAAAGTAAAACAGAACGCTCCTATAGGAGCGTTCTGTTTTACTTTCACCTTGCTTTAAACAGCCACCTGTCCTAATTACGAACTAATTAACACAATTTAGTGACCGTTATAGAGAGGTTTTACTGTAATTTCTTTATTTCTCCACCAAACCTTATAGATACCGTGACTACTCTTAAGAATCGCTTCTTCGAGACGATTCTAAAGAGTGGTCACAACATAGGGTTTGTTGATGAAATAAAGAAATTATTCTAACAAAAAGTTTTTAATATACAGTGTACGCATCTTATCTGGACCTTATGTCATACATTTACCATTATCGCGTCTGAAAAAAATGCGATGCCTGCTAAACCTCTGATATGTTTTATATTTACTTTTTCTTCCAATTCATTCAAGCGTTTAATCTTTCACTGCATAAATATTCATGTAAGAAACAATAACATCATGCATATTAATTAGATTAATTGTTATAATAGCATAATGGATACGCGAATGTTTGGCCATGGCAGAATCTGTTGAATCATATAAGCAACCAGAGCAGACCCTGATCAGACGCCTCCTAAATAGCAAATGTCTTATCTGGATCTAGCCTGTTTGCAAATGCATAGAAAGGCGTATAATTATATGGAGTAAATGGTTAATACAATATACAGTAAAACCTCTCTATAACGGCCACTAAATTGTATTAATTATTTCATATTTAGGACCGGTGGCTGTTTAAAGCAAGGTGAAAGTAAAACAGAACGCTCCTATAGGAGCGTTCTGTTTTACGTTTACCTTGCTTTAAGCAGTCACATGCCTTTTACGCAAAATACTTGATGTAATTTAGTGGCCGTTATAGAGAGGTTCGACTGTATACCGTTGTTTTTTTTTTAACTTGGATGCCGATGAGGTGGCGAATTACGTTTTGTCTGTAAATCCAAGTTTGATTGTAAAAACGTCAGTTAGGTCGCATTTTGACGCATCTGCAAACAGAGTAGACCCAGATCAGACGACTCCTATAGGAGCCGTCTGATCAGTGTCTGCTCTGTTTGCTTATAGTGTAATATAGATCTGATTCTACAGCTTCTGCCTGAGCCAAAATGCCCTATGTTCATATGCCATTATAAATAAATAATCTTATTAATATTCATGGCGTCATTATTTCTGACATGAATATTCACCAGGGAAAGGGTTAATTGCTCTACTGGATCGTAGTATTTGTTGATAACTGTTCGTTAAATTTAACCCTTGTCCTGGCGAAAAGAAATCATACTCTGATATGTGGTAGTTTTTCACTTACGTCCCATTTCTTAATGCGTTGAGGAAATGATTGATTGACTGACAAACAACAACGATCCTGATAAGACGCCGAGTTACTCGGCGTATCATCTGGATCCAGGCTGTTTGCAAGTGCTACTCACTTTAACCCTTTTGGCGCAAAATTTCTAATTTTCGTCTGCAAACCAAGTTTGTTAAATCATTCAGTAAAATAAGGAAATGAGATAAATGAATGCAAAGTTCAAAGGAATAAAGCACATATATAGAAATAGAGATTGAGACAAATAGTGAAGTCCCTGATCAGACGCCGCCTTAAAAAGGCGGCGTCTGATCTGGGACTGCACTATTTGCCGTGGTGCATTTATGCGACATCGGCGGTAAAGGGGTTAAGAAATAACTTTTATCAAGAGGGGTGTGTATGCTTCATCTGCACACAGTTTGAATCAAAATGAGACACAATAGTCATTTGGTGTTTGATTAGGGGCCAAACTGTTTGTGGATTGAATATATATTGGTTATTTATCTTAGAGAGACACACTGCGGCGACTTGCAAACAGAGTAAACACAGATCAGGTTGGTTGTGTTGATTAACGCCCGTGTCTGCCCATTTTAGGTTACAATTGGACTCCCATAGAGATAGATATATATTATAGAGATATATAGAGAGAGAGACACAGAGAGACCGAGAGAGAGAGAGATATATATAAAGAGACAGAGATACCGAGAGTGTCAGAGAAAGAGAGAAAGAGACATAGGGAGAGAGAGGGGGAGACAAACAGAGAGATATACAGAGACAGACCGACAGACGAGAGAGAGATAGCGCAAGAGAGAGGAAGAAAGAGACAGAGACCGAGAGTGACAGAGAGAGAAAGAGACATAGGGAGAAAGAGGGAGAGAGAGAGGGGGAGGGAGAGAGAGATTGGTTTGTTTGTTTGTTTGAATTTTGGAATAGTCGAATTGAAAATTGAGCGTTGAACTATGAAAAATTCGTACATGTAGGATGAGTAGGGGGTTGGGATTCATTTAGTCTTATCTGGATCTATGTTGTTACATGTTTAACGGTCCCAACAGGAAATGGTTTTAGATAATCAATTGTTCATTATGTATAATCATGAAAACGGATAGTCCGTTCAATATGCTGTCAAAGGATAGTTCGTTCTACGTGCTGTCAAAAGGTACTTTCAAATAGGTAACAAGCGCGGATTTAGAGGGGGCGGAGCCGGGGTGCCCCCTAAAATTGCCAAAACATTTTTAAGTAATATTTTAGATCTATATACAGTAAAACCTCTCTTTAACGACCACTAAATGTGTTAATTAGTTGGTATTTAGAGCAGGTGGCTGCTTAAAGCAAGGTGAAAGTAAAACAGAACGCTCCAATAAGAGCGTTCTGTTTTACTTTCACATTGCTTTAAGCAGCCACCTGCCTTTAACACAAAATAATTGCTGCAATTTAGTGGTCGTTGTATCTACTAAAAATCAATAAAACAATGATTTAGTAGGAGTGTTTTATTTCCCTCGCCCAATAAAGCTCTTTTTCAACATGTATTACAAACACACTGTTTATTTATGTCATCAAACATAAAATTCTACGCCCCCCCCCCCCCCTCCAAAAAAAGTTCTACGCCCCCCCCCCCACCCCCTAGTCTGAAACCCTGGATCCGCACCTGGGTAATCCGCGAATATAGGGAATGTGTGTTTAAACAGTATACGAATCCATGTATGTGTTTTGACCGTGTTAAGCCATAAATATGACACTTTTGTTAAATCACTCAGTAACATGCATACGGGTCTATGATATCATATGCAAACAATTTGGATCCAGATGAGACGCCGAGTAACTCGGCGTTTCATCAGGATCCAAACTGTTTGACACTCTGTTTATTTCTCTCTCAAGAAACAGAACATGCGCCCACTCTAAAATTTGAAGCAGACGAAAATGTGTTCAGCAGACGACAATGCTGATACTGAAAGGGCTAAAAAGGCATTATGTTTAAAATGTTGATAAGCTGTGATGAAAATATAGGAGTCATTTTTCAAATACACTGTTGGACAAACATTATTGCGTTTGCCGAGCCAGTTTTTAGAAAAATTGTCGTCTGCTTGAAAAGGTCGTTTATTTCAAACGTGTCGTCTGCTACTGAAGTATTCTTTTCTATATCAAGCTCGTGTACGTGTTCTGATCAAACACACGTCAGTTATTACAATATTATTATGTTTACTCCTTTACTTAATAAATGTGATGCTTTTTTATAATGAATTATTGGCATATTATTGAAATCCTCGTCTGATTCCAACAAGCCGTTCAAATGAGTATATTTAGCCGACATTGTCCAATGGTAAAGCCATTCGGCATTTGAAGTGTTGCTTACCCCTCTCCCTCATATAAACGCTTCTCTATGCCTTAGCAAACAAAGCAGACCCATATCAGACGACTGCTGCAGGAGCCGTCTGATTTGGGTCTTCTCTGTTTGCTTATAAAATTATCTATTTTGACTCTACAGTTTCTATCAATACCAAAAAGATAATAATTATGTACATATGTCATTATCACAATTCTCCTAATAAATATGCATGTTTTATTACTTTTTATATGAATATTCAACAGGGAAAGGATTAAGCATACATGTTTCAATGTCACTAGATAAGGGCTCAGCGATAACAGGATATACAGTAGAACCTCTCTTAACCCTTTCCCTCATGAATATTCATATAGGAAATAATGACGTCATGAATATTAATAAGATTATTTTTACAATGGCTTATGAACACATGACATATTGGCTCAGGAAGAAGCTATAGAATCAGATCTAGATTACACCATAAGCAAACAGAGCAGGCCCTGATCAGACGGCTCCTATAGGAGCCGTCTGATCTGGGCCTACTCTGTTTGCAGATGCGTCAAAATGCGCTTACATAAGGGAAAGGTTTAAGCGGTCATTCTTTTATTGAACACAGGAGTCATAATAAGCCGGTGGTTGCTTAATGCAGGGCAAAAGTAAAGCAGCAAGCTCCTATAGGAGCTTTCTGCATTACTTCTGACCTGCATTAAGCTTCCACGTGTCTTACTGACCAATACTTAGACCTCTTTTAATGTCCGCTTAAGACAGGTGCTACTGTGACCTTGACCCTTCAGTACTCATCACATGTCTTACGCGTCCACCTGCCACGGTGGCAAAATTTGAATGTAGAACCAAATAATATACAAACATACCTAGAACCGACAAAAACATCTGTAAGCACTGACACTTACACTGTAGGAAGGGCCAACAAATAGATAAAACATAACATCCAGAGTCATGTTTAGGCAATTTACGCCATCACCTATCCAACTTCTCCCGTAATTTCTTGTATTCTGTAATTTTCGTTTTGAAAGAACGCGAGGAATGTTCGATAAACACTCTTTGCAATACTTGTCAGTCTGTTAAGTTTCAATTATACGAAACTGCGCTTTGCCGAGTTTTATAGCTTCCTGGCTTTATTTTCGAATTTTTCACTTATTGTCCGATAGTGTGCGATCATTCAGAAATCTATAAACTTTGCCATCAAGATCATTGTCAGATATGCTTGCTCGTCGTTATATGCGGGACTCAGAGGATTCCAGAAAATATTACAGTAAAACTTCTAAAGTTTGATAAGGAGAAGTTTATGTCTTTGTAGGCAGATGGCTGCTTAATGCAGGATGAATGCCATGCAGAAAGCTCCTCTGGGAGCTTTCTGTATGACTTTCATTCTGCATTAAGCTGCCACCTGTGTTAATGGTCAATAATGGTACGTATTTGAAGTGTTCGTAGCATCGAATGTTTACTGTATGTAGTAAATGCTAACGTTTAACATAGCAGTTGACTTAATCCTTACTCTCTCTGTGAAAAAAAAAGTCTGCTCAATATTTGAACATGGTACAGTTTTGACAACTTCCGATTTGATCAAGTTTTCATCTACTATCGACTGTATGTCAAACAGCTTGGATCCTGATGAGATGCCGAGTTACTCGGCATCTCATCTGGATTCAAGTTGTTTTCTAATATCGCTCGCGGATAGTGTGGTAAGAGTTAATATTTTAGCTGGAAGAGAAACTGGCTGCTGTCAGTGAACACTTGTGGGTTTTCAGCCTTTTGTAACATATCCAACTCTTTTAAAAGCAAAATAACATGTTAGTAGTGACATTTGGTAGAGCAATTCAGGTTTTGTTTGAAATACGGCATTACACATCAATCAAAATCATCAAGAGAGTTTATGTTCGTGGCTATTCGGCTATTTCCGCAACTATTTTCTGTAATTATTAATTTTAACATTTGAATAATCTATTAATTAATAAAGAAAAAATATCGATATTTCAGATACGATAACAGCGAGTAAGTATTAAAAGAATAATTAGATATAACAGATGATAGACGAAAGAATGCAGGGAGAAAAAGGAAGGAAAGTAAAAGGAAGGAAAGAAGGAAGGAAAGAAGGAAGGAAAGAAATAGGGTAAGGAACGAAGGGAGGAAAGGAAAAGGAATGAATGAAGGAATGAAAGAATGTAAGAAGGTAGGGAATGTAAGAAGGTAAGGAATGAAGGAAAGGAAAAGGAATAAAGGAATAAGGAAGGAATGAAGAAAGAAAGAAAAGAAATTCGAGTATGAAGGAAGGATAGAAGAAAATACGTCAGAAAAAAGTAATCACTCTATCTGAAACCTCCATATACAGCGTCCAATAGCCCCAAGTAGTTTTTAGCAAAACAACTAACGCTATTTAACCATTTACCTTGTAGAAACGCGCATTTTACGGCGCTGGAATAAGAGTAGACCCAGACAGCTCCTGGAGGACCCTCTGATCAGGGTCTAATCTGCTTGTTTATAAAACAATTTTCTGCTGAGGTAAAATATGTTCTTGGTCAAAATGCCACTATAAGAATCCAGCTTATTAATGTTAATAATGTCACTTTGTCTTACAAACTATTCATTAGGTAAAGGGTTAACCCTTTACTGCATAAACACGCCTTTCTATGCCTTAACAGACAGCGTAGATCCAGATCAGACAGTTCCTATAGGGTTCCGTCTGATCAGGGTCTGCTATGTTTGCTTATGATACTATATACTGTAAAACCTCTCTATAACTGCCACTAAATTACATCAAGTATTTTGTGTCAAATGCAGGCGACTGCTTAAGCAAGGTGACAGTAAAACAGAACGCTCCTATAGGAGCGTTCTGTTTTACTTTCACCTTGCTTTAAGCAGCCACCTGCCCTAAATGCCAACTAATCAACACAAATTAGTGGTCGTTATAGAGAGGTTTTACGGTAATGTTTTCACGCATTTGCAAACATTTGCAGCCCAATATCAGACGATTCTTATAGAATCTAGGTCTGCTCCGTTTGCTTGTGGACTTTGACAGATCTGTTTCTTTACTTTCTAAAAGGGCTGCAATGTTCCATTTTCCACGTTTCAATATAACTATTATGTACATGATTATTCAGTAGGTATTGAAATTCGGAATTAGTATAGAACATGGAAAGGGTTAAGCAAAAGATGAAATTCTTCCAATTTCCACGAGATATTTATTCTCTCGATAAAACCTGATTTTCCTAAATTTTGAACAATACCTTGTCATGAGATATCCCTAGAGTCAAAACTTAGCTTATAGCAGGGGTTTGCGCATTCACCATCAAAGAACCTCCAGTAATTTCTGTACTCACTGGTTTTATTTATAACTCGGGTGCAATAAAGTTGATTATTTACCTACGAGTGATGTGACACGCTTGAAACAGGTGAACTATCAAGCGTTCAAGACACTTTAAAACCTGGTGAAATCAGTGTTATTCAATCATTCTTAGATTTCTGTTCCTGACATGAAAATTAAATTCAGTGTTTTATTGAATTTAAGACAACGGAGGAAGTGTTGTATCAATCAGTGCGCATCAGTGTATAGAGTCTGGATATAGGGATTTGTGCACGAAGGTTTGTTATTTCAACGCTGAGTTTTCAGAATGGAATAGTCCATCATTGTTTATTAGTAGAGTCCATACAGTATAAAAGGGTAAATATTTGTGAGAGGATTTTTTAATGACAAACAGTGACTCTATGAGCCTTCTCATCTGGGTCTACATTGTTTGCAAATGACAGGGCACTTGTTTTCCCCACATTAACCTTTAGCCTGCTATGGGCGTATGAATGAAAACCTATGCAAACGGTTCGGATCCAGATGAGACGCCGAGTAACTCGGCGTCGTCTCATCAGGATCCAAACTGTTTGACCCCCTGATTGCTGTTTGGTAGAAATTTGGATTATAACTTGAATTTTGGAAATGTAGTAGGTGAAAAATTTCTGTAAAAATAATTTGCTTAGCAGGCTAAAGGTCCGAGGATTTAACACTTTCTCCGCTTTAACCATTTCGGCACCAAAATTCTAATTGTCGTCTGCAATTTATGTTTGTTAAATCATTCAGTAAAATAAGGAAATGGGATAAATAAATGCAAAATTTCAAAGAAATAGAGCACATATATAGAAATAGAGATTGAGGCAAAAAGTGAAGTCCCTGATCAAGTCGCCGCCTTGAAAAGGCGGCGTCTGATCTGGGACTGCACTATTTGTCGTGGTGCATTTATGCGACATCGGCGGAAAAAGGGTTAAAAGTAATATTTACAGTATAAGTTGTTAAGCGAATATCTAAAAAAGGTCTAATTATGAGTTTGTAAGTCAGGTGGTAGCTTAATGCAGGTCAGCAATTATTCAGAAAGTTCCTAAAGGAGTTTTCTGAATTACATTTGCCCTGTATTAAGAAGCTACCTGCTTTTTAAGACTCTTATGTTCAATAAATGAATGGCCACTTAACCCTTTACTCAAAAAATATGTTTTTCTACGCCTTTGCAAACAGAGTAGACCCAGATCAGACGGCTCCTGTAGGAGCTATCTGACCAGGGTTTGCTCTGTTTGCTCATGATATAATATAGATATGATTCTTCAATTTCTGCCATGGCCAAAATTTCTCGTGCCCGTATGCTATTATGACAATTAATCTAATTAATATTCATTATGTCATAATTTCTTTCATCAATATTCATGGAGAAAAGGGTAAAGACAGATTCCACTGTACTCAAAATTATTTTGAGATACGGAGTAGCTCAGTAGCTGAGCCGGTTGATAAACAATCAATAGTTTAAATATTGGGTATCACCAGGTAATGTTTTACTCTTTACTCCATGAATATTCATATAAGAACTAATGACATCATGAATATTAATTAACTAATTTTTTATTGTGATATATGAATAACCCTTTATTCCATAAATACGCCTGTCTTTGCCTTTGCAAACAGAGTATACCCAGATCAGACGGCTCCTATATAGGAGCCGTCTGATCAGGGTCTGCTCTGTTTGCGCTTGATACAATATAGATATGATTTTACAGTTTCTATCATGGACAAAAATTCCCGTGTTTCATGTGTGATTATAATTTTTTTTATAAACTAATTAATATTCATAATGTCGTGATTTCTTGCATGAATATTCATGGAGTAAAGGGTTAAAGGTTTGTCTGTTTCTTTTCATGACGTGCATTCAATCCGGGTACTTTTTAGAATCTACTGAGCTAGTTGTATACTTCCGGGACTCGTCTTATTAAAGATCGTACGACCGTATTTACCTAAGGTCCTAATTCACAACAGTCACTATTACTCGGATAGCCGACATTATCGCTCATTCTAATTTGCAGCAATTAACTCGTTTCCCCATATAAACGCCTTTTCACGCATTTGCAAACTGAGAAGACCCAGATCAGACGGCTCCTATAGGAGCCGTCTGATCAGGGTCTGCTCTGTTTGCTTATGACATGATATAGATATGATTTTATAGTTTTTCTTACAGCAAAACAAATCTCTTGAAACTGTAACAGTATCAAGATCCAGCTGGTAAATATTCATGATGTCATTATTTCTTACATGAATATTGATCAGGGAAAGGTTTATCCCTTTCACCGCCGATGTCGCATAAATGCACCACGACAAATAGTGCAATCCCAGATCAGACGACGCCTTTTCAAGGCGGCGTCTGATCAGGGACGTCACTATTTGTCTCAAACTCTATGTCTATATGTGTGCTTTATTTCTTTGAAGTTTGCATTTATTTATCTTATTTCCCTATTTTATCGAATGATTTAACAAAATTGGATTGCAGACGACAATAAGAACTTTGGCGCCGAAAGGTTTAAGACAAACTTCGTGCGACAGAAATACTCGTAAAGCTCTTAGAGTTGCGATCTTCGTATGATAGTAATTTTAGTCGTACGATATTTAGTAAGACGAGCCTCCGTAAGACTCGTCCCTACGAGTCGGGGCTTTGTTAGACGGGGCCCTGTAAGAATGGAACATTGCATAACGGGTCCCTGTAAGACTGGTTGCTTTTAGACGGGACCCTGTAAGACAACCCCCTGGATATGCTGTTCAATTCCCCGCATGCAGGGCTACAGATACAGATGTGTACCCAAATACTACAATTGTCATTTCTCCACCAAACCCTATAATTTGACCACTCTTTTCTCCACCAAACACTATACTGTGACCACTCTTTTTTCCACCAAACCCTATACTGTGGCCACTCTTTTCTCCACCAAACACTATACTGTGACCACTCTTTTTTCCACCAAACCCTATACTGTGACCACTCTTTTCTCCACCAAACCCTATAATGTGACCACCCTTTTCTCCACCAAACTCTATACTGTGACCACTCTTTTCTCCACCAAACCCTAATCCCTATACTGTAACCACTCTTTTCTCCACCAAATCTATACTGTGACCACTTTTTTCTCCACCAAACCCTAAAGTAACGATTCTAAAGAATGATCACAGTATAGCGTTTGGTGGAGAAATAAATAAGCTATTCTTGAAAATGTTTAAATTTACGCATCTTATTTGCACCTCTATACATGTACAGTAAAACTTCTCTAAAACGGCCACTAAATTGTGTTAATTAGTTGGTATTTAGGGCAGGTGACTGCTTAAAGCAAGGTGAAAGTAAAACAGAACGCTCCTATAAGAGCGTTCTGTTTTACTTTCACCTTGCTTTAAGCAGCCACCTGCCTTTAACATAAAATACTGGATGTAATCTAGTGACCGTTATAGAGAGGTTTTACTGTATATGCATCAGTGAACCCAATCAGTCTATCCTGGATCAGCAGAATAAAGATAAACATCCATTAGTGTTTACAGATCTTCATTGACTTGTGTTCGTTTTGTTATTTTTTTCTCGTATATTCTCACGATTTCTCTTGATATCTCACTCATCGGTGCTTCGATTTCCTTAATTTATTTCCATACCTAATCTTGGCATATCTAGAAGGCAAAACTAGCCTCTTCAAAACTAGATAAGTAAATTCGTATAAACACTTTGCGAATTAACTTTGCACTCCTGCTTTTTGTGACATGTCTGTAAACTCGTTTGTTTCCAGATCAGACATTGAAGCACTTAAAATCAGATCAGTATCCGCCGGGTACAGAAAGGCTAATCATTTCTTGAAAAAAATATGATCAATAAAATCTTGATGGTTAGAAAGGAAAGAGAAAGGGGTTAGCAGAGGCCATTTTAGCAGAATCAATATTAACAGGGTTATTAATGAGCCCCTTAAGAAAAGTCAAAACCCTGCAATATAGATACGCTGGGGTCAACCGAGGTTTGTGAGGGTCAAACCGTCACATTTAATTCATTTCGGACAGCTTTGTATCTTTCTGTGGAATGAATCATTGTCCGAAAATTGCGGTAGTTAGAATGTACCTACTGGGTGATAAACTATCTCCTTGGAATTTGGCACCGTATAGATAATAAGAGAAATGATGGGAATGAAATGAATGTGAGTTGAAAGTTGTTAAGATCCAAATTGAATTATAAACGTATACACCTTTTCCGTTTTTTAACCCATTCTCTCATAGGCTATTTTTAGATCCAACCTCTTTGAATAAATCTACCGAAAAGGAGCATTAACTAGAGAAAAGGAAACTTTTAGAATTTTGTAGTTTAAAACCATTGTGATAAATAGAGCATTTCTCCTATAGGAGCAAATGCTCTTTTTATCACAATGGTTTCAACATGGGACTTTTACAGAGGCGTCAAAAGGCGTCAATATGAGGAAAAGTTTGAAATGGTTTACCAAAGGCTAATAACTTCTATCTGAGCATGATTCAATTCTTATTCTGATAGAGACGATTTTGACGCTTTTGCGAATCGAGTAGACCCAGATTAGGCGGCTCGCGAGGGATCCCTCCGATCAGTCTTCTATTTACTAATGGTATTACATAGAACTGATTCAAAAGAAGTGCTTTCAGTACCAAATACTTTTGAAATTCCATATGCAATTGATTGTTTGAGGGGCGGTTAATGTATAATAAGCATAACATTCCGCAAATATCGTCTACCAGTGTTGAAGGCTTTATTGGCATGTTTACTTCCCCCTTCATATTCTCACACCTGTCATTATTACCTCCCTTTGATTCGCGTCAAGAAGGTGGGTATAATCTTATTGGATGGTTTCACGTGATTAGCCGTCCGTGTTAATTATCATTAAGAATTAAAGTTCCAAGGCTCAGGTAACACTAAGAGTATACTAACCATTGCCCTGCTATTTCCCACCTCAGATGAGACGCCAAAGGTCAGACGATCAGGGGTCAAACTGTTTGACCATTGGTCAAACGTTTCTCAAGAATTTTGTCGAATAGATAGTGTCACACTTGCAACTTGGGTAGACGTTATTGATTGCCCTTTCCTTCATATAAACGCATTTTCACACATCTGCAAATAGAGTAGATCCAGATTAAACGGCTCCTATAGGAGCCGTTTGTTCAGTGTCTGCTCTGTTTACTTATGTAATTGGATAGTAGATCTGTTTCTTTTGTTTACAAAATTCCTACATTGTTCGACCTTCCGTATTTTATTATAACTATTTGTTCATGAATACTCTGTAGATATTGAAATTTAGATTCTAACACACATCGCGCACACATCTACATAAACAGACGAAGGGACGTTCTCCATAAAACAGCGCACACGCTGTAACGGCTAAAACGTGACGTAATATGGCTTCGAAAATTCGTACGACAAGAAACGCAGTGCCGTTGTGGCGGTGCAAATTATAATTAAATTGAAGTGTTAGAATCGAAATAATAAATTTATACCAGGTTTTAGTTACACACATTCGTCCACTTCATTTTAACTGTTTCGACGCCTTATCTATAATTGTCGTTGGCAACCTAGTTTTGTTTAAGCATTTCGTTAAAATGAAATGTTACGATAAATACGAGTAAATGCAAGTTTCAGAGGAATAAACCGACGACACAGAACAAGAGGTTGAGAAATAGCTGTCGCGAGTTGTCTTTTAAGATCACATATCCCTAAACTAAGAAAATGTTATTAAGCGAGCCGTTGGAAAGCTTAATAACATTTTCTTGGCGAGTTTAGGAATATGTGATCTTTTAAGTTTGACATGACTGATGAAGTCATATAAATTATTTTCTAAAGTGTTCTTTCACGTGCTACTGATCAGGGAATCTTAACCCGTTGTTCTAACCCAGAAGTAAGTGAGGTTATGTGAGAAAAACAGTGCTGTCCCTGGTCAAACGCTGTCTTTCTGTCTGATCTGGTACTCCATTGCTTGTTGCGATGAATTGTGTCTACATCGGCGGTGAAACAGACTTAACAGTTATCCCTTCACCACAGAAATAAATAACAAGTAGTGACTTTAACCCATTACCTCATAAAAAAATATGCTATTTTTAGACCCAACCTCTTTGAATAAATCTACCGAAAATGAGCATTAACTAAAGAAAAGGAATATTTCAGGAATTTTTTGGTTTGAAACCATTGTGATAAATAGAGCATTTGCTGCTATGGCAGCAAATGCTCTATTTATCACAATGGTTTCACAAAGTGACTTTTACAGAGTCGTCAAAAGTCGTCAATATGAGGGAATGGGTTAAGAATATCAGTTAACGGTAATGTTATAGTGGTACATGAGCAGGAGATGGTACGACTAGCTGTAGAGGCATATCTGTATTATTACATAAGCAAACATAGCAGACCAAGATCGGAGAGCTCCTGTAGGAGCTGTCCGATCTGGGTCTGCTCTGTTTGCAGAAACCACGTATATATGTAGAATATACTGTAGAATCGAATCTATATTATTACATAAGCAAAGAGATCAAACCAAAACAGAAAAGGCGAACCTGTACATGTAGTTACAAACTCTTAAATTATTGTATCCATGTCAAAATGAAGGCATCATATACTATATAAACCCGTATTTGTAATCGCGTAAATAAAACATTAATAAAAAAAATTGCAATAAAGTAAGATTTCTGCA
Source organism: Azorinus chamasolen (assembly GCA_963576725.1). NCBI lineage: Eukaryota > Metazoa > Mollusca > Bivalvia > Cardiida > Solecurtidae > Azorinus > Azorinus chamasolen. Next base: position 10,308,749 of record OY755249.1, read on the forward strand.
ACAAGGATATAGTACAATAGAACCTGTCTTAAACGACCTTTTAAAATATTCAAAAATCTGCGACAGGTGCTAGCTTCAAGCAGGTCAAAAGCTATGCAGAACACTCCTATAGGAGCTTTCTCCATTATGCTGGCCCTGCATTAAGCTACCAACCACTTTTTAAGACTGCTATGTTCAATGAATCGATGATCGCTTAAGACAAATTCTACTGTATTATAAGGCAAGTGGTAGCTTAACGCAGGGCAAAGGTATAGAGAAAGCTCCCAACGAGTTTTACGCATTACCTTTGTCCTGCATTGAGCAGTCCTCAGATTTTAACTCACTCGCCGCCATACGCGAATCAATGATGGTATTACAGTAAAACCTCTCTATAACGGCCACTAAATCACATCAAATAGTTTGTGTTAAAGGCAGGTGGTTGCTTAAAGCAATGTGAAAGTAAAACAAAACGCTCCTATAGGAGCGTTCTGTTTTACTTTCACCTTGCTTTAAGCAGCCACCTGCCCTAATATACCAATTAATTAACACAATTTAGTGGCCGTTATAGAGAGGTTTAATGTAGTTTGGGCCCAGACGAGACACCGAGTAACCGGGTGTCTCCCCAAGATCCAAACTGTCGGACATTGGTTATAGTGAAACCTGGATCAGACGGTTATCTAAGTAGAATAATTTTTATTTGGCTTAAAGACACAAATCCTTGTTAATTTAGTGATCGCTGTGCAGTAAAATATCTCTAAACCGGGCGTTAAATTTAGTATAAATATCAGTCTTGGAGATAGATGGCAGCTTAATGCAGGATGAAAGTAATGCAGAAAGCTCCTCTAAAAAGTATCTAAATTCTTCTCTACTGGAATTCCGGTTTAGAGGGGGTTTACTGTACTTAGGTTTTACTGTATATGAACAAATTGTATTTGTAAAATCTCTTTTATTTTATCACCACGGTCGTATGACTCGCTCTTAAAGCCTTTCCCTGTTCTATGTTTATTTCAAATTTCAATACCTCCTGAATATTCAAGAACAAAATAGGTATAATGAAATTTGGAAGGTGGAACATTGTAGCCATTTTATAAAGTAAAGAAACAGATCTATCGAATTCCATCAGCAAACAGAGCAGACCCTGATCAGACGGCTCCTATAGGAGCCGTTTGATCTGGGTCTACTCTGTCTGCAAATGCGTGAAAACACGTTTATATTAGGGAAAGGGTTAAAGCCTTATACTGAATTCTAGTTCTTTGTTATTTATGGTATATTCAACGCTGCCTTGAATCTTTGCCTCATAAATTTGTTCACTTTTCTGCCTCTTTTCCTGACATTCAGTCTGCTTTAACAGCCCCAGGATAAATGTCTAGGGAATTTTAGACTTCTTTACAGCATCATCGAGTTTCCTTTCGTTGTTATGGTAACCTTTCAGTTCGACTTTTCTCAAGAACAATCTAATTTGCCGCTGCCAGATCACCACCTTGGGGATTCGCGGCACTAATGCTGAGCGATTTATTTTTCAAGTTGATGATCCTGTCATCCAAATGTATTGCAACCTTTCATATAATTTGTACAATATATTTTATCTTAATCAGACACGGGAAATATTATATCTATCTAGTCAGGATCCAAACTGTCTGTTTGGGCGTAAATATACCAAGCTAATATAGAAAATGGAAATCAATTTTCAATTCAAAAATTGTCTTTCATAAGGATTCTCCAATCAGTAAATATGTTCAATAGAGTAAAACCTGTTAATGCGGCCATAAATGAGAACTAACTATGGGCATGTAAGGCAGATGGTAGCTTAATGCATATCAAAAGTAATGCAGAAAGCTCCTATAGGAGCTTTCTGCATTACTTTTGACCTGCATTAAGCAACCGTTTGCTTTTAAGCTCAATAAATGAATGACCGTTTAAGACATGTTCTACTGTATATAGCCAAGCCTCACTACACCGAACGTTCAAATACATGTAAGTATACATTGTAAATATAAAGTTTAAAGCAGACAAACAATATTATTATCCAGGCTGAAGACAGGGAAGACTCTTCATCAGACGCTACACATCATTTGGTGGCGGTTAGACCTTATGTACATTTTGTTTGGTGTTACACTATCTACATTGTCGTTGGTTACTGGTGTTACGTTATCTACATTTTCGTTGGTTACTGGTGTTACACTATCTACATTTTCGTTGGTTACTGGTGTTACGCTATCTACATTTTCGTTGGTTATTGGTGTTACGCTATCTACATTTTAGTTGGTTACTGGTGTTACGCTATCTACATTTTCGTTGGTTACTGGTGTTACGCTATCTACATTTTCGTTGGTTACTGGTGTTACGCTATCTACATTTTCGTTGGTTACTGGTGTTACGCTATCTACATTTTCGTTGGTTACTGTTGCGTTGTTATACATTTTCTGCGATTGCTGGTGTTACGTTGTTATACATTTTCTGCATTTTCTTTGCTTGCTGGTTGCTAGTACTCTATCCACATTTTCTGTGGTAGCTTGTATTACTCTATCTACATTTTCTGTGGTTGTTAGAAATACTCTATCCACATTTTCTGTGGTAGCTTGTATTACTCTATCCACATTTTCTGTGGTTGTTAGAAATACATTATCCACATTTTCTGTGGTTGCTAGTATTACTCTATCTACATTTTCTGTGGTTGTTAGAAATACATTATCCACATTTTCTGTGGTTGCTAGTATTACTTTATCCACATTTTCTGTGGTTGCTAGTATTACTCTATCTACATTTTCTGTGGTTGTTAGAAATACATTATCCACATTTTCTGTGGTTGCTAGTATTACTTTATCCACATTTTCTGTGGTTGCTAGTATTACTCTATCTACATTTTCTGTGGTTGTTAGAAATACATTATCCACATTTTCTGTGGTTGCTAGTATTACTCTATCTACATTTTCTGTGGTTGTTAGAAATACTTTATCCATATTTTCTCTGGTTGCTAGTATTACTCTATCCACATTTTCTGTGGTTACTAGTAATACTCTATCTACATTTTCTGTGGTTGCTACTACATTTTCTGTGGTTTCTAGAAATACTCTTTCTACTTTTTCTGTGGTTGCAAGTATTACTCTATCCACATTGTCTGTGGTTGTTAGTATTACTCTGTCTACGATTTCTGTGGTTGCTAGTATTACTCTATCTATATTTTCTGTGGTTGATAGTATTACTCTATCTACATTTTCTGTGGTTGCTAGTACTACTCTATCTTCATTTTCTTTGATTTCTAGTATTACTCTATCTATATTTGCTGTGGTTGCTAGTAATAATATATCTACATTTGCTGTGGTTGCTAGTATTACTCTATCCACATTTTCTGTGGTTGATAGTATTACTCTATCTACATTTGTTGTGGTTGCTAGTATTTTCTGCTGCTGCTAATGCTACTCTATCTATATGTTCTGTGTTGTTTGTGTTACACTATCTACAAATTCTGATGCTGCTGGTGTTATGCTATCTACATTTTCTGTTGCTGAATGTCCAGTTAGAGGAGGTTTGCTGTAATTTAATCCCATTTGCTGTAATTTAATCCCATTTGCTGTAATTTAATCCCATTTGCTCCCATGATCCCATATATGGGACGTAGGCAAACAGTGTAGACTCTTATCAGACGCCGCATAATGCGGCGTCTGATCAGAGTCTACACTGTTTGCTGATAGGAATTTCAATATAAAACAAAACGAAATTGAAAATTTAGGCCAGGCCCCCCTTAGATAAAAAATGGACTAATCCAATATATAAACATGGATGAATCCACTGGGAGCAAATGGAATAATTGTGCACGATGCCAATGTAAAATTCAACAATTATTACAAAATCCCTATACTCATTATTTCTTACATGAATGTTAATTGAAATGGTCTACAGTCAAACCTCTCTATAACGACCACTAAATTACATCAAATATTTTATGTTAAAGGCAGGTGACTGTTTAAAGCAAGGTGAAGGTAACACAGAATGCTCCTATAGGAGCGTTCTGTTTTACTTTCACTTAGCTTTAAGCAGCCACCTGCAATAAATACCAACCAATTAACACAATTTAGTGGCCGTTAGAGAGAGGTGTTACTGGACAACAATTTCAAAAGGTTAGGACTGTTACGTTACATTGTCTCAAATATAGTTAACAAAACAAACAAACAATTATTGTGAACAAAACAAACAAATAATAATAATAATAATAATATACATGTAATAAAATAATGATAAAAATAATAACAATAATAGAAAATAATAATAATAAAATAATAAACTCATAAAATAGAACTAACTAAGCAAAGATAAAATATTTGCAGACGAAACTCATATGGCGCCAAAATAGTAAAAACAACAACAGATAGAGGAGTCTGGGATGACATCATTTTAATTTCAGCAGAATAAGGGTTGATAGGATAAAAATGATATTGTTAATAATTATTATCATTTCCAACTCCAGGCAGATTTTACTTTAAATCAATAGCAGGTGTCGTTTCTAGTTACCACTTGAGTTGCATGTGTTCTTGCGTGCAGAAATTTGGCGTTCAGAACATTATTATACCCGGAATATTTGGCACCCGAAATTGGTGTGATAAATTCACAGGGTTTCATTTGTTCTTCTCATATCCTAGCGGCGTCTTTTGGCACAGATCAAGGTTGCTTCGATCAGTTTCGCGTTTTTATAACCCGTTCCTACTGCACGTCTGTGCATTTGAACCTCGCCAAAAATCCCATGGTGTTCCGAATGAACATTAAGAGAAAATGGCGCCGCCTATTAAGTGTCAGGATAAATTCGACTGTAGTCCGCAGGTTTGTTTCCATTTTAACTTTATGCCTTCGCAAAACATTGACAGATTAACGTTTTCAGGGAGTTCTAGGAATATGTAATTAAAGCATGGGATAAGAACTAGGTTGTTATGAATTTTATTTGAAAGTCAATATCAGTCCTGAACGGAAATTATAAAATAAGTTTATTAGTGATATATGACTTGACAGTTGGAACTAAATTCAGGTTAAAGGTTTAAATGGTTTTGCTATGGTTGTGCCTTCTTGCCAATTGTAGTTGAGGTGCTTGGAATTCTTGTTGCGCCAGGCTCATGGGTCGTTAGCAAAATGTCAGAGTTCCAAGAACAATATGGAAGACATTTGTCTCTGACATTAAGTTTATAACAAAACAAAACAAACTTGATGCAGGCGAGCATTTGCATTCATATAAAACAATTATTTGAAAATATTTAGTGTTCGCGTTTGCAATGCACGCCATTGATTTTTGAATTACAGATGTTGGTAAGCTAGATATGCAATGATATATTTTTGGTGGAACGTGCCATCTCTTAATTATTGCATTATTGTGCAAGTACATATATAGGAACACGAACCGCCGTATAGAACTCATTTAAACCTTTCCCTGTTGAATATTTATGTAAGAAAAAACGATACCATGAATATTTATTAGCTGAAATCTTATAATGTAAACTTTTCAGGGAAATGCTAAATGCTTTAACAAGAACTGTTATATACCATGTCAAAAGCGAACAGAGCAGACCCTGATCAGACGGCTCATACAGGAGTCATGTGATCTGAGTCTACTCTGTTTGCAACTGCGTGAAAATGCCTTTATATGAGGGAACATGTTCACAGAATTCTGCACCGTGTCACGGAGAAGGGTCATATAAAAACAGTGTAGATCCAGATCACATGGCTTCTGTTGGACCCATTTGATCAGCGTCAGCACTGTTTGCTTCACAAAGTATTTCTATACATCATATCGGCTGCAGACGTATTGGAGAAACATATAGACATTATATTTGTTTGATTGGGTATGAATACAGGACATTTTGGTCATGCAAAAGGTCTGGAATCTCGTTTATATTATAGTGAACCCTCGTTACAACGGAGGTGTGTTTGTTTCCAGACATTTTGCTGGTATAACGAGGTTGCCGTTATAACGAGTTTAAATATGAAAGGAACCATGTGGCCAGCTTTAAACTAGTACCAACAGGCGAACGCTTCATGCAGAACACAAGAAGTCCCTTTGGGAGCTTTTTGCACTTCTTGTGTTCTAAAGGGACTTCTCTGCATTAAGCAATCACCTGTCTTATTTGCATTGCGCCTAAATATTCAGTGGTTGTTTCAAAGACTTAACGGTAATTGTGTTTCAATGCATACTGCCGATATAACGAGGGTGTCATTGTAGCGAATGTCGGTATAACGAGGGTGCCATTGTAACGAATGCCGGTATGATGAGGGTTCACTGTATTTCCATAAGCAAACACAGCAGACTCTGTTCAGACGGTTCCTACAGGAGTAAATGTGTGAATAGGCGTTTGTATCAGGGAATGGTTAAAATAAACTGTTCTTTGAAATGAACTGTAATTTCCTTACAGTAGGACTGGTCAAAAGCGGAAAGTCATGTATCGAATATAGGAGTCTTAAAGGTAATGCAGAAAGCTCCTAGTACAGGGCAGAAGTAATACAGAAAGCTCTTAATGCTGAATCGTATTGACAGGTGGTATTTTTATGCGGGACGAAATTTATACAGAAAAAAATCCACCGGGGTCTTCTACGTTATTTTCACCCTGCATTAAGCAGTCACCTGCTTTATTGACGACATTTATTAATACACGGTCGTTTTAGTTTGGTTAAACTGTTGTTATTTCACTTGACGAACAGTTATGTAAAATGATCATTATAGTATCATGATTACAGAGCTACAAATAACGGTGGGTACTAAAAACCTAGAATCGACATTTCTCCACCAAACTCTATGTTGTGACCACTCATTAGAATCGACGATTCTAAAGAGTGATCACAACATAGAGTTTGGTGGAGAAATAAATAAGTTATACTTTAACATATTTTAATTTACGCATATTATCTGAAGCTCTGCGTGCATATTTATTGCCGAATGTTTATAACGGCATATGAACAGAACTGTATAATCATATCTATATTATTCCATAAGCAAACAAAGTAGACACAGATCAGACGGCTCCCGCAATATAGATACATTAATTACTAGTAATGTAGACAATGCTTTCTGTTATTATACCCCCACAAACAAAGTTAGAGGGGGGGTATATAGGAGTCACCTTGTCGGTTGGTCGGGCGGTCGGTCGGTCGGTTGGTCGGTCGGTCTGTTGAATTTTGTTTCCGCGCGGTCTCTCAGTAACCGCTGACTAGAATTCTATGAAACTTGACATGATGTTTTATCATAAAGAGGAGATGTGCATCCAATTATTTTCCGGCTCAGTGATTTCCGTACGGAGTTATGTCCCTTTGTTTTTTTTTTTGGTGTTGGTTTGTTTCCGCGCGGTTTCTCAGTAACTGCTGACTAGAATTCAATGAAACTTTACATGATGCTTTATCAAAAAGAGGACATGTGCATCCAATTATTATTTTCCGGCTCAGTGATGTCCTTACAGAATGATGCCCCTTTGTTTAAATTTGTTTGTGTTGGTCTGTTGACTTTTGTTTCTGCGCGATTTCTCAGTAACCGCTGCCTAGAATTCAATGAAACTTGACATGATGCTTTATCATAAAGATGACATGTGCATCCAATTATTATTATCCAGCTCAGTGATTTCCTTACAGAGTTATGCCCCTTTGTTTAAAATTTTCGTGTTGGTCGGTTCGTTGACTTTTGTTTCCGCACGGTTGGTCAGTAACTGCTTACTAGAATTCATTGAAACTTGACATGATGCTTTATCATAAAGAAGATATGTGCATCCAGTTATTATTTTCTGGGCTCAGTTATTTCCTTACAGCGTTATGCCCCTTTGTTTAAAATGTTTGTGTTGGTCTGTTGACTTTTGTTTCCGCGCGGTTTCTTAGCAACCCATGAATGGAATTCACTGAAACTTGACATGATGCTTTATCATAAAGAGTATATGCGCATTCAATTATAGTTTTCCAGTCTATCTTTTCCCTTACAGAGTTATGCCCCTTCGAATTGTGCAAAGCTGTTTCATGTGACAGTCACGCTTGTGGGGGTATTAATCACCTTCAGTGATAGTTCTAGTTAACATTGCTATAGTCAGCTTATCACTTCCATACCCTTACTGCGAAATGAACTGGATTATAACATTGGCCTTGACATGTCAAATGTTAATGCGTATTTTCTTCTTGGTTTCTCCCGTACCAGTCGCCCAATCAGAGTCTACATTGTTCTGATTCTACAGTTTCTGTTTACTCCAAAATAGCATGTTTTATATGCAAACAGACGGCTCCTGTAGGAGGCATCTGATCTTGGTCTATTCTGTTTGCAAAATATAAACTGTAGATAATAGCCACCATATCGCTAATTCATACGTTGAGGAGATTAGTACAGTATTAACCCTTCTCTTGCTGAATTTTAAAATACATTTCTCCTTCTTTACCTATGCCATGTTGTATATTACATATATCTTCACTGTGTACAAGTATTTCGCTGCGCAATCATTGCTGTGGAGTGCACTGGTTGCACAATCAACTTGTAAATAGTGCAGACCCTGATGAGACAGCTCCTACAGGAGCTGTCTCATCTGGGTCTTCACTATTTACGGGTAGGTATATTGACGTGAATAGCAAGCGAAGGGTTAAGTATCGGAACGGCAATGTCTGCCAATTTCGCAAACAGAATAAATATGTTTGTTCTATGATGAGAAATTACGATGATATAAATTAATATGAATTGTATTGACGTGTAGTTATACCTAATTACCTATAAAATATTATGTAGTTTTATTTACTTATAAAGATAGGGCCCGTAATAAAGAAAACATTATCTTAGTAGTGCAGGTGCATAAACTAATGCTTTGTCGATATGCTTCCAGTTGTCCTTATTTAGATATCTGGCGGATTTTTAACACACGAATCTCAGCCAGGAATAACCATTTGAACGCGGGCCTTGCATGCATTGTCATTTTGCAAACTGTGTAGACCGAGAACAGAGGGACCTAAGAGGAAATCGCTGATCAGGTTCTGCACTGTTTATCATTCAAAATCATCTAGCAAGTCTTTCATACTTAGTGGACGCCATACGTAAACACTGACGGGCCATTCCACTGTGAAAAGTCAGCGTTAAAAGGGTGAACATGTGCCCGGTGTCCCTTAAAAGGGTCGTAGGCAAACAGTGTAGACCCAGATCAGAGGGCTCCTAAAGGAGCCCTCTGATCAGGGTCTGCACTGTTTGCTGAAGCCACTGATGTCGTTTGCTTGTTCCAACAAACATATTGTTAGCTGTGCCCCTTTAACAAGAAAAATGGAGCCTTCCACAATGACATTTGGACGAGATCAATATACTTATATATAGTTGAACCCGTATTAAGCGACCATTCATTTATTGAACATGGGAGTATTAAAAAAGCAGGTTGTTGCTCAATGCAGTGCAATAATAATAATACAGAAAGCCCCAATTGGAGCTTTCTGTACTATTTTTTTAATCTGCATTAAGCTACCATCTGCCTTACAGACCCGTAATCAGACATTTCTGTATTGCCACTTGAGACAGTTTCTACTATAGAACATTCTGTTAAAGTTAAATGTCTTTATGGCAACGCTGGTTACATTATAATGCATGGTATAAGGTTATAAAGCAAAACATCGGACACTTAACCATTTCCCTCCTAGATTAGTTTTAGACCCAACCTCTCTGAATTAACCTGCCGAAAAGGAGCATTGCTAGAGAAAAGGGAAACAGTAGAATTCTGTAGTTTTGAAACCATTGTGATAAATAGAGCATTTGCTCCATAGGAGCAAATGCTCTATTTATAACAATGGTTTCTAAATGTGACTTTTACAGAGGAGCCAAAGTGCGTCACTAGGAGGAAATGTGTTAACCCTTTCCCTCGTGAATATTCATGTAACAAGCGATGACAACGTGAACCTTTCTCAGCTGGTTGGAATAAACACAGGGTGTTTGGCTTAAGTAGAAACTGTAAGATTAGATCTCTATATTTGCGTAAGCAACTGAACAGACACTGTCTTTGCAAACAGTGTAGATCCAAATCAGATAGCTCCTACAAGAGTCGTCTGATCTGGATCTACTCTTTTTGCAAAGGCATGAAAAGGGTTAATATGATTAAAAGGGTCGGGTAAATATTATATTTGATCTTTAAGACAGATGGCAGCTAAATGCAGGATGAAACACTACAGTTCTGCATGAGGTTTATCCTGTAATATGCATCCACCTGTCTTAAAATGTTCTCTCAATTCTTATTTGCCAAGATGGCGTTTATCGATGTTTTGCGTTATATTCATTGCTTCGGCGTGATCCAAAACCGTATTAAATCTATATATCCATACACATATAACGTTTGAAATGTAAATGTTTTGGCTTCTACCTAGACGCAACAGTTGGCATTGTTTGGCATATAATCGATACTAAATACCATTTCCATTTGCATTTTTTGTTTCAAAAGTACAAATTCTATACGTACTTTAAATAGATAAAGTACCTATTAGCGAAGAAGCGGGCAGAGATACGCCTAATCGGTTTACCCGATGGAGACGCTTTCTAATACCTTTTCGCCTTCAAACACCTTTGCGAACAGAGTAAACCTGGATCATAATGTCCCTGTATGAGCCAGTCAACAAGGTCAACTCTGTTTGTTTATGAAATAGCACATATCTGATTCTATAGGTTCTGATTTGAGCAGGACATGGTAAAGCGGTCACGCTGGAGTTGAACACGTGCATGGTTACATGCGGCATAACAACTGTACTGTAGAAAGCTCCTTATCGAGCTCCCTATGTTTCTTTCACCCTGTCACATTCAATATTTATTATTACTGGTTGTAGTAGAAGGGTTTCCAGTTAGTTAGAAAAATTAATATTCTATGTATATATATATATATATATTTCTTTTTATAGAGGTCCAGGTAAATTGAAACGTTTTCAAGAATAACTTCTTTATTTCTCCACCAAACCCTATGCTGTGACCTCTCTTTAGAACGTCTTGAAGAGACGGTTCTAAAGAAATGTCACAACAACACAGGGTTTGGATGAGACATGACGAAGTTAGTACTTGAGGACGCACGTTTATCTGTTTCTCTGGTAAGTTAACCCTTTCCTTTATATTTATCGCTGTCAAATGCAGATTCATACCCTGGATCTGACAGAATTACTACATCATCATAATGTAACTAAAGCTCTAGTTTACATCGCGGTTGTTGTAAATTAGTCGGAGAGGGAATACGTTTATTTACACTGTTTGTCTTTTAGGGTGGGGTGGAATAAGTGTGAGGTTGGGCGCCCAAAAACCGGTTTAACCCCCCCCCCCCCTCCCCCCAGTGACTTTTGTCACTGACCGTTCCAAGGCAGTACTTCCATCTTCCCCCTATTGTATGTTTGTTTTGTCTTTGTGCGTCTCTTGATAATTTTATAGTTATGTCAATTTGCTGTTTTCTTGTGTTGCTGTTCGGGCGGCTGTTTGTTCTGTATGTGGTGTTTCCTGCATGAATCATTTTTGTACTTCTATGGCCGAACCCTGGTCGTCATTTGCTTTTACTACAAGTTGAATCAGTAGAGATGTAACGGTCTTGCTTCTATGTTTTGGGGTTTTGTGTATAATATTTCAATGATCGTTAAAGTAGACAATGTGTGCTATTCTGGTTTCTGCTTCCAAGTTGTAAGTTTGCAGCTGAAAGTCTGATTGTATCTTGTTAAGGAACACTTTGAAAAGTAAACTTGATACAAACTGTATTGTACATTTCTCTTTAGTGTCAGTTATGTTGAAGAAAGACTCCATGGTATGAATCGCACGATGGTGGATATTCACAAATTTTCCCCATGATGGATGCTGCATACACACTCAATCCCCTGTATTAAACCAGAGTAATTATAACACATTAGCTAATGAATATTCATAATGTTATTATTTCTTACTTGAATATTCAAAACTGAAAAAGATAAATTTCGCATTAGCAATACATTATTGTATATTTAATATATAACAATTTACATTTGCAGTATGAAGGAAATCCCTCTAAATCGGAATTATTGTAAAAAAAATAATTTATGTCTTATTAGGCAGCGACTGCTTAATACAGGAGCTTTACCTTGCATTAAGCTGTCGCTTGTCTTAACCCATTCCCGCATACTGACGCCTTTTGACGACTCTGTAAATGTCACTTTGTGAAACCATTGTGATAAATAGAGCATTTACTCCTATAGGAGCAAATGCTCTATTTATCACAATGTTTCAAACTACAAAATTCTGAAAAAAAATATTTTCTCTAGTTAATGCTCCTTTTCGGTAGATTTATTCAAAGTGGTTGGATCTAAAAATAGCATACGAGGGAATGGGTTAATTACCGGGATACTAATCGTAAATCCGATTTAAATTAGTGGGGTCGGGTGGGTTGGGTGCGACCAAGGTAATATAGGATAAAAGCACGCAGATAATTCCTGAAATGAAGTTTATACAGCACGTCCTATCCGTGCATTAACCCTTTCACCTGGGCATTCGAATTCTTCATGTCAGGAAGCCTTCCAGTCGACATGCGGTAGGTCGGTGGTTGTAACTTGGTGTTCTTCTGTGCACGAAACAATGCGATTTGTTCCATACATTGAAAAATCTTTTTTGTACTTAGCTTGACGTCGCAATAAGACTGCAACAAATGTTAAAGCGACGTTAAACAAATTCTTTAACCGATGACGTCGCCGGAAAATGACTCAAAGCGCTTGATGGAATGGTCAAATTACAAACTTTTTCGATCAAGATGAGACGTCGAGTAACTCGGCGTCTCATTAGGGCCCAGTGGATTTGCCACATCATGTATGTTTTAGGGAATAAAATACGGGAAGGTTCACTCTGGAAGCAGACGACATTGTATGTCCAGCGAAGCTATTTGGCGCCAAAAAAAGGTTAAGCGGTCATCTGCTTTGTAAACCTCATGTTTTGATCAGCCCTTTCGGCGCCAAATTTCTAATTGACGTCTGCAATCCAAGTTTGTTAAATCATTCAGTAAAATAAGGAAATGAGATAAATAAATGAAAGTTTCAAAGGAATAAAGAACAAATATAGAAATAGAGATTGAGACAAATAGTGAAGCCCCTGATCAGACGCCGCCTTGAAAAGGCGGTCTGATCTGGGACTGCACTATTTGTCGCTGTGCATTTATGCGACATCGGCGATGAAAAGGTTAGTACGTAGATGCTTACAAAAGGGTTTACTGTGCGTGCAAAGTACCAGCACGGCACATCCATAATCGCAGATAAAACCTCGAGACGAAAGTTCTGGAAGCAGACTGTCTTTTTTCTCTCGCTTGTCTAGTCACCTGCCAAGAACTGAACTTGTCTGAAATGGCTGCCAAAATTGAGAATGGTAAAAGTTTTATGTTGACAGGGAAAATCCTACTTGGCCTGTCTATCTACTGATTTAGCCTGTCATTTATACGAATGTGTGTTGGAGAAGGATCAAAGTAAAATGGCGCATTGGCAATATCCGCTAATGTTACGCATGCGCAAAGATATAAAAGGTGCATTGAGGCAGTAAATGTTGTTGGTAAATGTGTAGGTTTTACGATGGCAGCCTATCTAAGACATTGGAATTAACGAAAAATGATTATTTGATGATTTTTGGAACAATATCAACGAAATTGTTCTGTGACTTCGTCTCAAGAACATTAAATAGCTATCTGAAATCCTTGTTTACAGTTACGCTGCCTTGATACTATTGCACAAATATGTGGAAAACATATACAGTAAAACTCCCGTAAAGCGATTATCTTATGTATAAACATAGGTTCCTTTTTAAACATGTGAGTTCTTATTGCAATACGAAAATACAGTAAAACCTCTCTATAAAGGCCACTAAATTGCATCAAGGTTTATGTTAAAGACAGCTTAAAGCAAGGTGGAAAGGCTTAAAGCAAGGTGGAAGTAAAACAGAACGCTCCCATAGGAGCGTTCTGTTTAATTTCACCTTGCTTTAAGCAGTCACCTGTCCTAAATAAAAACTAATTAACACATTTAGTGGCCGTTATAGAGAGGTTTCACTCCTGTATAACATTCGTATTGCATTAATCAACCACATGACTTTAGAATCAGACATTAGACCTTTTTGCCACCGTCGCTTTAGATATATTTTACTGTACGAGTAAACCCCTCTAAACCAGACGTTCAATTTAGTATAAATATCTGTCTTGGAGATAGGTGGCAGCTTAATGCAGGATTCAAGTCATGCAGAAAGCTCATGTGGGAATTTTATGCATGATTTTCATCCTGCATTAAGCAACCACCTGCCTAAAAGTATATTGATTCTACTCAGCTAGAATTTCGGTTTAAAGGGGATTTATTGTTTGGCGATATCAACGGAATAAAGATAAATTATTTGGAAGCTAGTGAAAGCATCAAATCAACTGGCCGTTGAAGTTTATGTAAACACCCGCTATTTAAGATATTACATTGTTAGCATGACGGCAAAAGATACAAAACATAAGTGGCATTACCGGTCACATAAAATAAGCATCATTCTGGGAATTCCAAGAATTGATAAGGAGTCATCATCCATTTCCTTTATCCGTGCACAGATCATATTTGGATAGAACCATATAAAAATAGATAATATTACAGTTGAACTTCGATATCTCGAACTCGGATAACTCGTATATCGGATAATTCGAACTAAAAGTTTGGTCCTTACAAAATTTACAATACAGAATTGTATCACTACGCTTATCTAGAAACACATGTGGCAGCTTAATGCATTAAGCTGTGAACATGAGCAATTGTTCAGTTTAGAAATCGGATGACTCGAACCTCTTTTATCTCGAAATAATGTGTAAGGTCCATCGAAGTTCGAGATATCGAAGTTCAACTGTATGTTTAATAGCACGAACTCTAATTGTTTCATTCTGTATTACCTCCATAACTTACATATAATACAAGAAACCCAAACTGATACAATTACTACTACATTGTAATAACGTACAGGGTATAATTTGGAAAGAAAAATGCCCTTCAAACAAATTCGTACATAATTTATAAGAGGCACATATCTAACGTTTTCGCTGCCAATATATTTCTTCTGCAAACTTGGCCTTCTGCTATAATTTTCATTTTTTTCTTTTCTTTTTCTGCACTGTTGTTGAACCCATTCCTTCATATAAAGGTGTTTTCACGCCTTTGCAAACAGAGTAGACCCAGATCAGACGGCTCCCAGAGGAACCGTCTGATCAGGGTCTGCTCTGTTTGCTAATGGAATTTGAAATATCTGTTTCTTTACTTTCTAAAATGTCTACAATATTCTACCATCCATATTTCTTTATAGCTACTTTGTTAATGAATATTCAATAGGTATTGAAATGTGGCCTAAATACAGAGCGGGGAAAGGGTTACACAAATAGTCACTACAGCAACAAATTTGAATTCAGATATAAACGCATTGTTACTCGGTTTCTTATATATCTGGATCCAAGCTATGTGCATTGATAATCACTAATATGCATGAGACATTGGCAGCGAAACAGTTAAAAGCCCTTGTAAATCAAAGAAGCAGAAACGAGGTTTAAAGTACAGTAAAACCTCTCTATAACGGCCACTAAATTACATAAATTATATTGTGTTAAAGCCAGGTGACTACTTAAAGCAAGGTGAAAGTAAAACAGAACGCTCCTATAGGAGCGTTCTGTTTTACTTTCACCTTGATTTAAGCAGCCACCTGCCCTAAAAACAAACTAATTAACACAATGTAGTGGCCGTTATAGATAGGTTTTACTGTATGCCAGATCGCTATCCCCCTGGCAAACTCAATAGTGAGTTATACGTTTATTCGTTTAGCCTATAAACAACAAAGAATGTGTTGGTACATTGTATTTAAAACAGATCTGTTCGATGCCATAGAAATTAGTTTTAAGTATTTCACCATGAGAATCCAATATATCCAAAGGGTTATGTGGTATATTGTTTCTTTGAAGTGTTTCAGTTTGTGTGAATGAGGAGTATAAAAGTTGCAAGGGGCTTTACAAACTGGAACTCATTCAATAAATATCAAGGTATTAACCATTTAAAGACGAAGAAGTAATGACATCGTGAATATTTGTTATCTGAAATTTAAAAACGGCTCCAGGATCCTAAAATGCAATGCTTTTTAGCGACACTTTTTCAAAAAGTGGAGCTATTGTCATGACCCTCTCGTCGGCGTCGGCGTCGGCGTCGGCGTCGGTGTCGGCGTCGGCGTCGGCGTCGGCGTTGGTTAACCTTTTTGTTAAGGTCCTTTTCTCAGAAACCATCAAAGATATTTGGTTCATATTTGGTATGTATGTTTACTATCACAAGGGGAACCCATTTCACAAGGGTAGGTAACTCTAAAATTAATTTTGCCATAGTTATGCCCCTTTTTCAACTTAGAATTTTCATTGTTGGTTAAGTTTTATGTTCAGGTCCATGTCTCAGAAACTGTCCAAGATATTTGGTTCATCTTTGGTATGCATATTAACTATTACAAGGGGGACCCATTTCACAAGGGTAGGTAACCCTAAAGATAATTTTGCTGTTGTTATCTCCCCTTTCTGACTTAGACTTCCACTACACTATCCAGCACTAAAGAAAGTGGAGCGCGCTGTCTGCGGACAGCTCTTGTTCTTTATGAAAATTGATTACCGCTTACGTCGGTGTTAGGGGGCGCGAGTAGTGTTGCACTTTAACCCATTTGCTCCCACGATCCCATATATGGGGCGTAGGCAAACAGTGTAGACTCTGATCAGACGCCGCATAAAGCGGCGTCTGATCAGAGTCTACACTGTTTGCTTATAGGAAATTCAATATATAACAAAACAAAAATGAAAATTTAGACCAGGCATCCCTTAGATAAAAATGGACTAATCCAATATATAAACATGGAAGAATCCACTGGGCACAAATGGGTTAAATAACTACTCATGATCAGACTCAATAAAACCAAGTCTGTAATTATTTTCTCTTTTCGGATTGCTGTTTTTGCTTTCGAAGGGTCTTCTGGTTTCAGAAGGTATGCACACAGCCATTTGTACTATGACAGAAACTGTATAATCATATATACAGTAAAACCTCTCTATAACGGCCACTAAATTACCTCAAGTACTTTGTGTTAAATGCAGGTGGCTGCTTAAAGCAAGGTGAAAGTAAAACAGAACGCTCCTATTGGAGCGTTCTGTTTTACTTTTACCTTGCTTTAAGCAGCCACCTGCCTGAAATACCAACTAATTAACACAATTTAGTGGCCGTTATAGAGAGGTTTTACTGTATATAATCTCATAACCTAACAGAGCAGACCCTGATCATTAGTCTTCTCCTAATGAGGTCGTCTTATATGGGTCTATTCTGCTTGAAAAATTGTATCTATCATGTTCAATATTTAACCCTTCAAATGGACCAATCCAAAATTTTCCAACAGGTCAAGTTTTTATGGTGAATATTTAGGGATTTTTCTCGAGAAAAGTGAAACATGACAAACAGTGTAGACCATGATGAGAGGATTCCTCTAGGTGCCCTCTAATCTGGGTCTACACTGTTTGCAAAGGAAATTAGTGACTCGTTGCCGTGCATTGTAAGGCTTAAGGTAATGTTTAGAAATATATCACATCCAATGTTTCGGTTTTTTACTGTTAATGAGACGTGTATGTAATGTATGTAAGAAGTAACTGCGAAGTGTTTGGAAAAAACAAAACTAAAAGCTGATGTATACATTATGTCTCGAAAACAAGCAGCTTCGAAAACATCCAAAGTAGGTGATACCATAGGTATACAGTAAAAACCTCCCCAGCCGGATTTCTAGTAGAGAAGACTTTATATACCTTAGGCCGGTGGCTGCTTAATGCAGGGTAAAAGTCATGCAGAAAGCTCCTAGAGGAGCTTTCTGCATGAATTTTGCCCTGCATTAAGCTGCCAACTGCCTTACAGACGGGCATTGATACTTATTTGAACTTTCGGTTTAGAAATGTTTTACTGTAGTATTGATAACACGATTGTCTTTATATATGTAGCAAAGAAGAAGTAGAATAACGCATTAGAGCTTTAATCAATTATTTAGCGAACTAACATTTTTATCGAAAATCTTTATCTTTTCTGGTCATTGATTTTAACTATTTCATCGCCGGAAGGCGGTTCACATAGATTACTGCGATGGGTGATTCTGCCATTACCTTTGGAAACAGTTTACACCCAGATGAGACGCAGAATAACTACAGGTGCTAGGCGTGTGGCCATTTCACAAATACTGCTTATAAATACCTTCAAATACGTTTAGACATCATAACTTGACATTATAAAAAAAAATCGTATAGTATATTACTATATATAGGTATTACTATATTACTATATAGTAATATACTATACGATTTTTTTTTTTATAATGTCAAGTTATGATGTCTAAACGTATTTGAAGGTATAAGCAGTATTTGTGAAATGGCCACACGCCTAGCACCTTTTAGAATAACTTGATATCTCATCAGAATCTGAGCTGTTTGACACACAACTTACATTTTAGAGACGAAGTTGAAGGAAAGACAACTCTGAAACTTACAAATGATGACATTGTGTGCAGAACAACATTATTGGTCACCGAAAGAGTGAATATGACGTTCAAGTGGGCTAGTCCGGATGAACATACAGTTGACCGTCGATATCTCGAACTTCAATGGACCATACAAATAACTTCGAGATAACATGTGTTCGAGTTACACGATTTCTAATCTGAACAATTTCTCAAGTTCAACAGCTTAATGCAGGTCTAAAGTAATGCTGAACGCTCCTATAGGAGCTTTCAGCATTACTTTCGACCTACATTAAGCTGTTCCATGCGTTTCTAGATATGCGCAGTGATATAATTTAGAATAATTCTTTATCGTAAATTTGGAAGGACCGAACTTTTAGTTCGAGTTTTCTCAAAGTTCGAGTTATCCGAGTTCGAAATATCGAAGTTCAACTGTACATGTAGAACAAACATATGAAAACAATGTTATCTAGATTTTAAAACAGAAGTTCTACTATTGGGGCACATCAAAATGTATTAAGGCACTTCGTGTTTCTGTCTTTTTTTCATTTGGAAAACAGTATAGATAGACACAAACATAAATACCATATACACTAAACAGATTAACCCTTTCCCTGTTCTATATTCAGACCAAATGCCAATACCTACTGAATATTCATGGACAAAATAGTTATAGTGAAATATGGAAGGTGGGGCATTGGTGCCATTTTAGAAAGTAATGAAATCATTCTATCAAATTCCATGAAATTCCTATAGGAGCCGTCTGATCTGGGTCTACTCTGTTTACAAGTGCGTGAAAACACGTTTATATGAGGGAAAAGGTTAAACCATGGCTTTCGACACGTACCCCGTCAACCACTTGTGTTGTTTCGCTGATGTGCCTTTCGCGAATGTTATGCATTTCCCATTAAGCAAACATGCCAACAATTGTTATCCTGACTTTATCTAATAACCAGAACAAGTCATCTCACCTTGTACTATCTGTCGATAGTCTGGCTTTAGATTGGTCTCCTATATTGGTGAAGCCCTAAAATATGTCCAGTAATATGCACATTTAAATACATGGGAGAAGAGAGGCGACCTGGCGTGCAGGGGTAACAATGCAGGTACGATCAGAAGTTGCAGGTAACATTATTCACAAGACAAGGTTGCCAGAGGCCAAATGATACACACTTCAAGATAACGGACTTATTTTCGAGTAGCATTTAATCTTGATTTTGACTTCTTCAAAATTCCCATCTTAAAAATATAAACAGTGTTCAACATGGCGGACTGATTTATCTGAAATTGAAGAAGCATGTTTGTTTCAAAGTACTTCGAGTACTTCAGCTGATAGCCAACGAGAACAGTGTCCATAATATCGGGCATTGATTAAACACGCCGTTCATTATTATATATCATTTATAATAATGTGTCACGATTGGTTTAAGATGTGTCACGTGCAAGTCAGTAGAAAGTGATATTGTTCAAAACAATTCGCTGTATTTATAAGCGTATTGCTTATCAAATGCTAATAATGATGTGATGTCGCATAATGGATCTACTGGCGTCCAAATTGGCACATTAATTAGTAGTTTTTGCATTGCATTGTATTATATTGTATTGCATTGTATACTACTATATTATTTCGTATCGTTTACTAGAGATGCTCTCTAAAACGAAGTCTAAATCTGGTTCATAATAGCAAATGGTAGCTGAATCCCTTTTTTCATACACATGCCTTGAAAACAGATTACATCCAAATCAGACGACTCTTGTAAGTTCATGTATTAAGTGGTCGATTTGCATGTGTGCTACTGTACTCTTAATATCCATTCCGTCGCCTCAATGTTTTGTCTTTCTTCTGTATATTTACGTATGAGCTTCTCTGGGAGAATGAAATTACTCTTCGTCTCATCAGGATCCAAGTTGTTTCCAAATACCAGTCATGTCGCGATTAGCATGAGACTATTTCACACTTTCCTCCGTAAAAACGCCTTTCTACGTCTCCGTAAAAGTCACTTTTTGAAACCATTGTGATAAATAGAGCATTTGCTCCTGAGGAGAAAATGCTCTATTTATCACAATGGTTTCAACACTAAACAATTCTGTTTGTTTTCCTTTTCTCTAGTTAATGCTCCTTTTCGGTAGATTTATCTAAAGGGGTTGGATCTAAAAATAGCCTATGAAGGGAACGGTTAATATATGGTGACATTTCTTCTCTCGCCCTGCATTAAGTATCACTCGCCTATTGAAGAAACGGATAGGGGATACGTTAATTTACACTGTTTGTCTTTTAGGGTGGGGATGGAATAAGTGTGAGGTTGGGCGCCCATAAACCGGTTTAACAAACCCCCCCAGTGACTTTTGTCACTGACCGTTCCAAGGCGGTACTTCCATCTTCCCCATATTGTATGTTTGTTTTGTCTTTGTGTGTCTCTTGGTGTTTTTATAGTTATGTACATGTACTGTTTCCTTGTGTTGCTGTTCGGGCGACTGTTTGTTCTGTATGTGGTATTTCCTGCATGACTCATTTTTGTACTTTTATTATCAATACATTGGTCACGTTCGAGAGGATTTGTATATGTTTGATACTCACTAGCAGGCCATCTTGTACATATTCCTGGTCTTGCCAGAAACAGTAAAACCCGCCTCTAACGACCATAAAATGGTTCTATAAGAAGAGGTGGTTATTTAATGCAGGGAGATCGTAATGCAGAAAGCACCTAAAGGAGCTTTCTGCATTACGCTCGTTCTGCATTAAGCTACCATCCGTCTTTTAAATCCTGAATTATGCTTATTTTGGATGGTAGCTGTACACAGGCCTTAACATTACAGTGATAGCCATCTTGTTCTTAGTTACACTGATATAGACACATTTCGTTATCTGTTAGGTTGTATGGGATTTTTCGCATTCTTTTCTGCACTTTGTGTCAATCTGAATTATTTCAAATGGCTTGTATGTATGTAGAATATACGGGATAAAAAAGTATATAGCTCTGAAATGTCCAAAGTGGTAAATCTTTCAAGTCATTATTTACTTGGGCCTTAACTATTTCGCTGCCAAATTATGTAGTTTGCAAACTTTTTTGTTTTTGTTTTTCTTCATTTTTGTTTTAAAAACACATTTTTTTCAAAAATTGTCACAGTAACAAACAGTTTCGATCCCGATGGGACGCCGAGTTACTCAAACGGTTTGCATAGGAAATCACAGATGCGACATTGGCAGCGAAAGATTTAACCATTTCACCGCCGATGTCGCATAAATACACCACGACAAATAGTGCAGTCCCAGATCAGACGCTGCATTTTCAAGACGCTGCTTTTTGTGTCAATCTCTATTTATATATCTGTGCTTTATTCCTTTGAAAATTGTTCTCATTTAGTTCTCTAATTTCCTTATTGTACCGAATGATCTAACAAAAATGGATTGCAGATGACAATTAGAAATTTGGCGCCTAAAGAGTTAAAAAGCAAATGGTTGCAGTTTAGCTGATATAGGTGCCTTTTGACTCCTGTAGGAGCCATCTGATCAGGGTCTGCTCTGTTTACTATTACAATAATATAAATCTGATTCTACACAGTTTCCGCCATGTCCCTTGTTCATATATCATTATAATGTTAAACTAATTCATATTCATGATGTCATTATTACTTACATGAATATACATGAGGTAACGAGTTTAAAGAAAAAGAACGCAAATAATACAGAAAGCGTTTTTTCGGAACTTTCTGCATTGCGGCCGCCCCACATTAATCTACTATCTTAACTCTTTTGGCGCCAAATTTAAAAGTGTCGTCTGCAATAATAATTTCATATTAAATATAATTCTAAATTAAATAATAAAGGTTTATTAGTAACACATTTGTTTTTTAAAACCTGTATGCTTGGGCTAAAATAATACAGAAAACAGTGAATTCCCAGGTCAGATGCCGCCTTAAAAAGGCGGCATCTGACCTGGGACTGCACTGTTTTCAATGGTGCCAACAGGCGACATTGACACCGAAAGAGTTAAAGATCGTTTTTTTTTCATTTGAGAGTTGTTGTTCTACAGATGTTAAACTGCACTCTTAAAGTTCTGAAATTAAAAGTAACCTGGTACAGTTTATGAACATAGGAGTCTTAAAAAGCAGGCGGTTGCTTAATACAGGGCAAAAGTAATGCAGAAAGCTCCAATGGGGGCATCTAGTGAGATTGTCTTTATTTGATTTCATCATATAGATTTATTTACATTATTTATTCGGCTCTATATGACCATCATTGTCGATGGGCCGTGAAACACCATTCATTCATTCCAATGGGGGTTTTCTGCATTACTTTCGACCTGCACTAAGCTACAATTTATCCTGAAGACCTGGATTTAGACATCTTTTTTAATGATCGCTTAATACATGTTCTACTGTTTATTATAACTGATGTCATTCGTAAACTGATAAATAAGTCATGGCTGTGTTTCGTATCAGGAAACAAACATTTTGATACTGCAATTATATTGTGAACAAAACTGTGTAATTGAATACTGTTAATAATATGTCAATAGCGGTCATGTAATTAACTAACACGTGGATCATAGAGTAGCTTTCTGTATCACTTTCATCCTGCATTAAGCTACCACTTGTTTTCTAAAGCCCATAATTAGGATAATGTTTGTGGTGGCCGTACACAGGGTTTTACTATACTTTACGATGAAGCTGGCAAGTTTGAGAGCACCATATTTCATTTCGCATGTTTAACTTTTACACCGCTCTTAAAAGCCATAATGTCTGCTCACATTTGGTTCAAGTGAAAATTTGACAACTTCCTATTCAAACTCGGAGGAACTGTTTACCGTGCGACAAGCAGCTTGGATCCTGATGAGACGCCGAGTTACTCGGCGTCTCATCTGGATCCAAGCTGTTTGCAAATCCGGGCGATGTTCGCTGTATGTAGCAGAATAAGGGTTAAAATTAATGTTCAGAGTTTTAACAACGATAATGTGGAGAGGTCGAGTTAAACAAATGTATAGTTAATGCATCAAGAGAAGCGTAAAATTTGTTATTGATTTCCTCAATTACGGTCTGTCAGAAGTCTTCAACTAGAGGCTGCTTTCTGCGTGCACAGACATACATCAATGTTACATTCCATTTCAAATTTACATCGGGCGTTATTTAAGTATTTGGCTCAGTTATCCTAATTTAGATCCCCTATTAAGCATTTTACATGATGAAAGGGCATGTAAGAAATAATGACGTCACGAATATTATTTACATGCAGTTATATAATTGAATATGAGCATGAGACCTATTCAGACCTATATTATTTAAAAAGCAAACAGAGTAGGCCCTGGTCAGACGGTTATAGAAGCTTTCAGCATTACTTCGGAAAGGAGCTTTCAGTATTACTTTAGACCTGCATTAAACTGTATGCGTAGTAATACATTTTAGAACAATTTTGTATAGATAAATCTGGAAGGATCGAACTTTTAGTTCGAGTTATCTCGAAGTTCGAATTATCCGTGTTCGAGATATCAACTTTCAACTTATGATGCAAACCCGATACACACTAGTCAGGGTCCATGCTTATAAAACTTTTAGTTGAGTCTGAGTTCGTTCTCAAGTTTTTGATTGGTCAGATTTGAGCCTATGGCTCAAATCTGACCAATCAAAAGCTTGAGAACTCAAATCTGACCAATCAAAAGCTTGAGAACGAAACTCAGACTCAACTAAAAGCTTTATAAGCATGGACCCTGATGGCTCCAAAATAGTCCTCTGATCGTGGTCTCTCCTGTTTGCTTAACATCTACTGTTAATCCGGAATATCTGCTTAAGTAAGAAACTATGCGAATATCTAAATTAGCCTTCCTTATTTAAATTACTTAAATAAGCGCACATCTAAAATTAATTCGTATGACACTTCCTGATTTAAATCACTATATTTCTGTATGGAACGCGCTTTATATTCCAAAATCGACCCCATTTTATTCGCATAGTTTTTGGCCGCATGTATAGACGTTCAGAGTTTGCGATTATCGGAAAGGTTCGCGTTTCGTTGCCTTGTTGAGTGAACTCGTTTAGAGAACGGATATTGGCGTAGAATATATACACTCGATCTACAATTTCTTACACTCACTGAGTCTAGCAGCATTTTTGTGTGGAAATAATTGTAAAACTCGCAAGCAAGAGTGAATAGAAGGTGCAGACAATACTAAATGGATGGAAACAAAACGCGATATGGTAGATATGCTGTACGGTCTCTAAAGCAACCATTTAGTATTAGAAAACGCAGGTTTTAATAACAGCAGGTGGTTTGCTTAATGCAGGGCGAAAGTTATGCAGAAAGCTCCTGTAGGAGCTTTCTGCATAACTTTTGTCCTACATTAAGCTACCACCTGTCTTTATGATCCATAATGATATATTTTAATGTTAGTCTCTTTAGATGGTATTTATTGTACATGTTTTGATAAACAGACCACAGGGTAGAGTATAGGCGAATGCATGCACTCCACATGTGTGATGGATTTTAATACGATGGAAACACTGAGAGTTAAAAATTAGAAAGGCAGATGTTTTAAATCACACCAGTGTACACAGGGTTAGTGAGACTTAAGAACGTAACGTATGGTGGTGTGAAGAGAGAAACTATTTGATTTATACTTAATGAACTAACTGTATGAAAAAAAACGGTTTTCAAGGGCAACACCTCTCTTTGTGATAACTTGGATTTAAATAGGATTAAAACTGGATTGTTCGGGTACAAAATTCGGTTGTCTTGAAGTGGAAAGAAGAGCGTCTGAAGACTCCTAACAATATTTAAGGTAGGAATGTATTAGAAATATATTAGTAGACAAGGTTATGTATATACAGAACAGTAAATTCATGTAAAGCTTCCGCCAAAAAGGTGTCTAATTCTGGGGTTTAAAGGCAGGTGGTAGCTTAATGCAGGTCAAATGTTATTCAGACAGTTTCCATAAGAGCTTCTTGTAGTGTCGTTCCGTATTAAGTAGTCACCTGCTTTAAAAGAAACACATGTGTTTATTTTTTTACCAACTGGTCGCTTTACATATTTTCTCTATAACACTAGTTCTCTTTCGCGAAGGGTGAGGGGCGGAGGAAGAGAAGAGAGATAAAAGGATGGGAGATGGAGAAAGAACGAGAAATGGATATGGTCCCTTAAGAGAGAGAGAGAGAGAAAAAAAAAAGAGAGAGAGAGTGGATAGACAGACAGAGAGTGGGACACACGGAGAGGAACACAACGAGTGAGCAAGAAAGAGAGAGAGAGAAAGAAAGAAAGAGAGAGGAAGAATAGTACTGTCAAAAGCAGATGTACTGGTTCTATTACTTTAAGCAACCCTTCTCCACAGCGATCATTAACATGTGCCTAGACATTCCTTCAGGTGTGCAGGAGCTTAGTGCAGCGTGAAAATGATGCAGATAAGCTTCTCGTGGAACTTTCAGCATTTATTTCGTTTTGCACTAAGCAGTCATTTATGTTTTACCCTTTACCTGATAGAAACACATTTTGACGGTTTTGTAAACAGAACTAGACCCAGATCAGACGGTTCCTGTAGAAACCTCCTGTTTAGGGTATACGTTCTGTTTGCTTATGAAGTAATAGGGAAATATTCAATATTATTCAACCATTTCTGCTCTGACCCAAAATCCCCTTTATCATGTTCTGATGGAACCCTTTGATCAGGGTCTGAACTCTTTTCTACTTTTCTTCGATGATAAATGTTGATACCCTTTTTGGTTTAATTAACATTCGGGAATTTGGCGATTGTGGTGGAAGAGTGGGATCAGTTTTAATTATTAGGTAGATTAGGGGGTATGACAAGTCCAAGGGTATCGGACCAACATGTTTTTATTTACCCAGGTATTTAGTTGTCTTCTCATATCATTTAACCCATTACCTCATAAGCTACTCTTAGACGCGACCTCTTTGAATAACTTTACCGAAAAGGAACTTTTACTGGAGAAAAAGTCAATTTTAGATTTGTGTTGTCTTGAAACGATCATGATAAATAGAGCAAATGCTCTATATATCACGATGGTTTCATGCAAAAAGTGACTTTTACAGAGGCGTCAAAAGTCGTCAGTATACGGGAATGGGTTAACAAAAAGATCATCCATTTGTCATGTTGAGGGAATACAGCAAGCAATATATTTGCTAGAATTAGCCATTTGCATCGATACGTTCAGCAAACTGTGCAGACCTGAAGGAGTCCTCTGATAAGGGTCTACAATGTTTGTATTTGTCCTTTGTAAGGGACACTGGGCTCTAATAGGTTAATGCAACATGGGAATGTGTGAGTCTCTGCTGCGATTCGAACTCACGACCTCCTGATTGGGATCCGGGAATTGTAATAGGAGTTTGTAGAAAAAACAACCATCAAGTTGATAGAATAATAAAGACATTCTCTCGTTTAACCCATTCTCTCCTACTGACGCTTGTAATGCCTTTTTGCGCCTATGAAACCATTGTGATAAAAAAAAGCATTTGCTTCATAGGAACAAATGCTCTATTTATCACAATGATTGAAGAGAATACACACTTCTAAAATTCTCCTTTTCTATAGTTAATGCTCCTTTTCGGTAGAATATTTCAAAGAAGCTTGGTCTAAAAATAGTCTAGGAAGGAATGAGTTAATGTGAAGCCATGAGGTCCGTCTTATGGAAGGTCGTACGACTGAAATAGTCGTAAGTTCTAACACAAGACGATCGCAACTGGAAGTTGCGGTCGTCTTGTGTTACATCTTACGACAATTTCTGTCGTACGATGTCGCATGCTTGAATGAGTGATAATTTCGGCTATATGAATAATTATCACTTTCGTCAATTACGACAAGTTCTGTCGCACGACATGTCAATAAAAACGAACCCTAGGACTGTATGCTCATAATTTCGACTGTTGAACATTCTTGAATCAATAGTTTCGTCTAAAGGTACACGGC